>GL379847.1:408002-478101 GCA_000143925.2 Caenorhabditis brenneri | reverse complement strand
TTTTTTTCTAGCCTCGTCTGACTATCTTTATTCTAACCGTCTTGTCGAGCTGAATCCAAGTCTATGAAATTTTGGAGATTGGGGGAAAATTGACCGAGGTCTCTGCGCCTTTAAGGTGAGGTTTTGACCTTAAAGGCTCATGGCCCCAAAAAACTCAAAAATCGAAAAATTTCCAAACCTAGTCGTGATTATACTCATTCGAACCGGCCCAACTAGCTGATTCTCACAAAATTATTTTCAATTCGTGATACTGAAAATTGACGGAGATACTGTGTAAATTTAAAGGCGAAGGTCCCAGGGTCCTCAGATTAGTAATAATTAATCAATAAAGTGTCCCCTCTTTCTCTGATTTCTAAATCCCTCAAAATGATCATCACATAATGAGCACACACACATATCCCTTCCTGCATTTCCTCCCTCCTACTCCTCTATCAATACGTCAGAAAATCCCCTCCCTTCTTATCCCATCATAGTTCATCCCCTCCCCTCCTTCTGTCGTCCAGGACGGGGGGTCAAATTTCATAAAGATTTTGAATTTTAAGTGGCGAATCAAGTCCCCGGATGTCAATTTCCCGCTCCCCTTTTTTTCGAGAAAAACGACTAGAAAAAGTTTGGGACCTTGGGACCTGCGCCTTTCAATTTACACAGTATCTCCGTTAAGCAGCGCCGGATTTTGAGTTTTAGCTGCTTTTGAAAACATATTCAGATTTTACTCGTCAAGACGGTTCGAATGAGTATAATCATGACTAGGTTCTGAAAAACTTCGATTTTGACCTTAAAGGCGCATGGTCCCGTATCTCGGTCAATTTTGAAGCATAAAAAATTCTGAAAACAGATTTGGAATCTACTGATCGAGACGGTTCGAATGAGTATAATCATGACTAGGTTCTAACAAAAAATTGAAATTTTCAAGTTTGACCCTTGGGGGTGGGACCCAAAAAATTTTTTTTTTCAGAACCTAGTCATGATTATACTCATTCTGACCGTCTTGACGCGCTGATTCCAAATATACAATTTTCAAATCTTGAAAATGAAAACTGACCGCACTACGGTATGCGCCTTTAAGCTTCAACAGATTCCTTAGACCGTTTGCAACACTCTAAACTTCCTCGTTCCTCCAAAATCATTTTTTTCCAAAAAAAAAAAACTCCTGACACGCACCACCACTCGAGTCTCTTCCCTTTTTGTTCATATGTATTGGGGGAAAAAAAGATTCTGCTCAATATTTTTTTTGTTCTGAGCAATGAACACAAGAAACCATTCTAGGGCTTCCTATGAGATTTTTGATATCAAGCTGCGGTGCGATAAAGTGGGCGGAGCCTATTTCTTGCGATTTTTCAACGCTGAAAGTGCAGCTATGAAATTTTTGTTTCTTCTTGAACGCTGCAAAAAAAATTTAAAAAAATGAGGTTTCTACTCTGAACCGCCAAACTCTTGGGAATCAAAAAGCCATAGCTAACGGGGGCCAAGCGCCTTTAAGGTTCAAAATTTCATTTTTCGAAACCTAGTCATGATTATACTCATTCGAACCGGCTTGAAAAGCTGATTTTGGATATGTAAGCAAAAATTGCTGAAACCCAAAGTTGACCGAAATACGGTAGTTTTTAGGTCTATGCGCCTTTAAGGTTCAAAACCTCATTTTTCCAAACCTAGTCATGATTATACTCATATCGAAGGATTTTTTGTGTTGATTCAAAATCTGCAATCGAAAAATGCTAAAATTGAAAATTGACCAAGCTACGATCATTGTTAGATGGCATGCGCCTTTAAGGTTCAAAATCTGGCTTTTCCAAACCTAGTCATGATTATACTCATTCGAACCGGCTTGAAAAGCTGATTTTGGATCTGTAATCAAAATCTGCTGAAACTCAATATTGACCGAAATACAACAGTCTCAAACTCCATGCGCCTTTAAGGTTCAAAATCTGACATCCCCAAACCTAGTCATGATTATACTCATTTTTCAAGATTTTTCGTGTTAATCCGCAATATTTTATCAAAGTTTGCGATTTTCGAAAATTGACCAAGCACCGTCTTGTTCTCTAATTCTCTCACTCTCTCACTCTCTCCTTCCCATTTCTTCATCTCGCCCATGTCCCTTTAAAAAGGGTCCTTGTGACGTCACAGTGGGGGGACCCTCTGAAGAAAAAGAAGAAGAAGAAGAAGCGGCCGGAAAGGGGCTCCTGGAGCAAAGAAAGAAGCGAGAGAGAGAGAGAGAGAGAGAGAGAGAGATGTGCACTTGGCGCCCTTCTTCTTCTTCTTCCCTCCCTTCCCATCGTCCTCCTCCTCCTCCTCCTCCTCTACGCCAAAGTTTTGATTGCACAATTTGCCCCGGCATGGCTATGTCCTCCTTTTCTCCCCCCTCCCTTCCACTCGTCTCCCTTTACTTTACATGTTTTGTGCAAAAAAAGGAAAGAATAACTATGCTAGGGTGGTTTCCTGGTAGAGGTGAAGGCCTGGATCCTGGAATTTTAGGCTTTAGACTGGACTCTAGGCTCAGGTTCAGCTCAGTTTAGGCTCTCATGCTCACCCTGGAGTCAGAATGTTACCTTAGGCTAGGCCTAATTGAAATTTTCGCTTGTAGGCCCCCTAGCTCCGCCCACAGGCATTTTTTCAAAAAACTAAAAAGGGCGTGTCCCATTCATTTTTTGTGCTACATCTTTTCCGATAATAAAAACTCAATTTTTTCATCATGACCCCCCGGGACCTCAGCCCAAATGGCACAGGCTGCGACTGCGCCTGAGCCTAGGATGGCTTAGGCTTCTGTCGGCTGTAAATCAGCAGGCATGATAGCTGGAAAATTTTCATGTATTACAAAAATGTAGAAAATTGCATGCTCTATTGGTCTTCAGTTGATCACTTTTCTCTAACTTCGACGGTTTTTGAGATATGACCATTCTTAGCAAGGATGGTCTGACTTTCATCTGTTCCAAGGTAAACTTTTCTTTTTTCGGCGTGTAACTTATGAGCCGTACGAGATATCAAAAAATGATCAACTAGTGACTTGAAGATAAGTAATTTTTACATATTTTCCTAGTTGACAACTTTTTTCTATCTCATCTGGCTCTAAAGTTATGGTTGCTCAAAGTTGGCCATCCAATTTTTTCAGTACAAAATTGCTTGAATTTTCACATGGTGTTTGTACACTTTTGCACGGTACTGTATATCATTCTGAATATTAGATTGCTAGACTTAGATTGCCTTTTTAGCTGTTCTAAGGTTAGCGTCTTCTGAGCCTGACTTCTAGCTCTTAGACTACGGCTGACTCCCCTGGTCCTCAGACTCTCAGCCTACTAAACCTAGTCTGAGACCTGGATTAGGATTAGCAGCGTTCTGAAAGTCTTAGACCACCCGGATCCCCACGCTCAGACTAACCTGACCCTATGCCCAGTTTTCTGATCATTCTGCAATTTTCCCCGTTCCTTTAATTCAATTTACACCCTCCCTACTTCCCTCCCTCCCCCAAAAAAAGAATTTATGAAAAAAAAAGATAAACACATTTGGCAATTTGACACACAGGAAATTTGTTATAAACGAATGGAATTTATGAAAAAATGTTGCAGAAACGGAAATTGCATTTTCGCCTTTTGTTTCACATTTCTTCTTCGTCACGACCCCCAAAGTCCAACTGAGCAATCATCAGGATTACTGTACTACCGGTCTATCTTGGTTAGGGGTGGGGGTAGAAAAAAGTTGTCAACTAGTGAAATGTGTAAAATTTTATTCTAAGCAGCTTGTTAGTTGACAACTTTTTGATATCTCGACTCCCAACTGAGATATACCGGTTTGAAGCGTATTGCTCAGAATATTTTTTTAAAAATTTCCAAAAAACAACTATATCTCGGCTGTGAATAGAGATATCAAGAAGTTGTCAACTAATGAATTACTCAGAATGAAATTTCACACAATTCATCAGTTGGAAGTATTTTGATAGCTCTCGTAACAACCGAGATATAAGAGCTCCAAGGCAGCGTGCCGCTCTATAAGAGGTTCCCAGCCCCGCCCCCCCCTCCTCCAGTGCCTCCTAAGCCCATCAAATCCACCCATCACATCTAAAAATCAAAGGAATAGTGTATCCCATTTTAGTCCCCCCGTCTCTCCCCAAACCAACCACCCGTCCAAATCGCATTATCGTTTTTTTTTGTCTCCCCCTCCACTCCCGTTTTATTTTCTCCCCTCTTCTTTTTCCAGAACCACAATTTTTATTTTGTTTTTTTCCTCATGGGCGTTCGGTTTCTATTTTTGGCGCTGCTTAGATTTTGGGAGCTGCTAAACGATGTTTTGGGAGATTCTGGAGATCCAAAAGAAACGGGATGTTGTACTTGGTACCGATCACCAGTTTGGTGTGGTCCTGATGAAAATTTGATTTTCAGAATCAGCGTCTTAAGACGGTTCAAATAAGTACAATCATAACTAGGTTTTGGAAATTTTTGATTTTCGACCTTAAAGGCGCACCGTAACTTAATAAATTTTCACTGTATCTCAAAAATTTTGACAGTTTTGGGTTCAGCTTGTCAAGCCGGTTCGAATGAGTATAATCATGACCGGGTTCTGAAAAATTTTCATTTTTGGGTCTTGTCACGAAAAGACGGGAAAAATAAAAAAATTTCAGAACCTAGTCATGATTATACTCATTCGAACCGTCTTGATGAGTAAACTCCAAATATACATTTTTCATCGAAATTCGATCAAAATTGACCGAGTTACGGTAGTTTCTAGTGTCATGCGCGTTTAAAATTCGAACTCCAGCAAAAATCGACCGTAATTCAGTCAATTTTTATCGGATCTTTAAAATTTCGGCATTTTTGACATCACCTTTTCAAGCCGATTCAAATGAGTATAATCATGAACGGGTTCTGGAAAATTTTCATTTTTGGGTCTTGGCACGAAATGATCAAAAAATAAAAAAATTTTCAGAACCTAGTCATGATTATACTCATTTGAAACGTCTTGACTTGTAAATTATGAATATACACTTTTCATGACGCTAGCACCAAAATTGACGGAGATACGGTAGCTATGCGCCTTTAAAAAGTCAAAAATTGAAAATTTTCAGAACCTAGCCATGATTATACTCATTCAAACCGTCTTGATGCCTAGATTCTGAATATGTTCTCGAAAATTGCTAAAACTCAAAATCCGGCGCTGCTTAGCCCTATCATCATCAGCAGCTAGCAGTGTTCCCATAAAAAATGCATTCTTCCCCTCCCCTCCCCGCCCGGGGTGTTGTGTTTCCCGTGTTTCCAGAAAAAAAGACAGGTGTTTTATTTATTGGTCCTCCTTTTTTTTCGCTTCCCCTCCTCCCGTCCGTCGTCCCCAACAGCACCTCAGACTACTACTAACAGAAAGATTTCCCTGAGTCCTCCCCGTTTCTCTAAATCTCTCACTCTCTCGTCTCTCGTCCGCCCACCACCACTCAGTCTTCTTTTTTAAATGATATGATGATATGATCATCTCACACCGCCGCCCCGTGTCTCCTGGATATTCCTCCCCCCTATACTCTTTTTTTCTCTGCGTCTCTAGGTCTCTCCGTTTTTCTGGAATTGCAGTTTTTCAGCCAGCACACAGGAAATTGGAAATTGTTGCGATTTTGTTGAGCTTGAGTTTTCAGGATGATTTTTTTTGGGCTTGAGCCTGAGTCGGGGTGTCTAAGCCTAGATTTGAGGTGTTGTGCTCGCTATTCGGAGCCTAGAAAAAAGCCTAAGGCTTAGGCTTGCTCGGAAAAAAATTTTCGGAAAAAAAGTATTTCCAAATTTTTTTCCGAGATTTTTTTTCGGGAAATTTTTCTACTTTTGGACCTTAAAAACAGATACGCCTCGTAATTTTGTCAATATTGAGTTTTAGCATTTTCCGAAAACATATTCAGAATCAGCAAATCGAGCCGGTTCGAATGAGTATAATCATGACTAGGTTCTGAAAATTTCTTATTTCTCAGTTTTTTCGTGTCAAGACCCAAAAATGAAAAATTTTCAGAACACGGTCATGATTATACTCATTCAAATCGGCTTGAAAAGGTAATGTCAAAAAAGTCGAAATTTTCAAGATCCGATAAAAATTGACTGAATTACGGTCGATTTTGCTGGAGTTCAAATTTTAAAGGCGCATATATCTTAAAACCACCGTAACTCGGTCAATTTTGATCGATTTTCGATGAATAATTTATTTTTAGAATCTAGCCTGCTGAAGTAGAATTTTTGAGGCTAGGCCTATGCTAGAGTAGGCTGAACCTCAGGCGTTGTCTAAGCCTAAGCCTAGCCTGTGAGCCTAGAAAAGGTCTAAGGCCTAAAATAGTCTTTGTTAGGCCTAACCTCAATTTATCTTGTGAGTTGCTGAGCCAAAGCACTGCTCATCCTAAGCTTACGGCCTTAGATGCTTTTGTCGGGCCTAAACCTAAGGCCTGACTTTCTAAACCTGTGCCTAAACCTCGAAATCCCCATTTCCTCGAGCCGTACTCCGCATATTTTCTTCTATTTTTTTTTCGAATCCCCGCCATTCTTTTTTTTTTTTGAATTTTTTAAAATTTCATCTCATTTTTCCAGCTCCATCGCTTCTTCCCAAAATCCTCAACGCTCATCTTTCCCTTTCCACGTGGCGTGGTCTTCCTCAGTAACCCAGCTACTCCTCCTCCGATATCACCCCCAATCCGAAATCAAAAACGGAGAAGCAAAGGAGAAGACGTCGTCGGAAGAAGAAGGAAGTGTAGATGGTCGTCATTGGCGGTGATCAGGGTGAGCATTTTTTTTGGGATTTTTGTTTCGGATTTTGTGAAACAAAATGAGGAAAAACTATGGAAAATTGAGGTTTTGACTAGAAAAATCGGTATTTTTTGGATTTTCTTTTTGATGGAAAACGAGGAAAAACTATGGAAATTTTGAACCTAAAAAATCAGGTCAGAATGGTCTGAAAATACCAAAAAAGTGATAGTTCTTTGTGCTGTAAAAATGTAAACTATGAAAAATCTAGTTTGATTGGGGTTTAGTTTTTTATTGAACTTTTTTGTGACAGGGGGAAAATTTGAATTTCAAATTCGTCACTTTGTAAAATTCGCAACATTTTTTCCATAATACTCTAGTTCAGTTGAACATGTGCATGCGCCTTTAAGGTTCGAAATTTTTTTTTGGAATCGGACCCTGGTTACAATCAAGGCTGTAAAAAAAATTTCAAAAAAAAACAGAAAAAAATTTTTTTTTCGAAAAAATCAAGAAAAAAAACGATTTTTTAGTTGTATATTTTCATGTTTTTTCCGCCTTTTTATTAATTTTCCCTAAATTTTTCCTGTCCGAAATTTTCGAAAAAAAATTTTTTCGATTTTTTTCGGAATTTTTTTTTGTTACAGTCAATTGAACCTAGATTTTTTGCCGATTCCAGATATCTTCTTAGATCTTGAATAAATTCTGAAAATTACATGAGATATATCTAGATACGCATGGTCCCCGAGAGTGTGGTATGCGAATGCGCTTTACTGAAAAAGCCGATTTTTTTTGCCTAAATTTCAATTTTCAGGACTTTTTCGTAGAATTTTCTGGCATAACTCTATACAGTTACAGGCACTTATATTTCCAAACATTTTTTTTCCAAAAAATCAAAAAAAAATTTCCAAAAAAAATTTTTTTTTAATTCAAGAGGGCCCATTTTTTTCCTCAGCAGAAGAGCGCATTTGCATACCACACTACCGGTTACTATGTGGAGATACTGAGTTAGACACCCCTCCCTATGTCCTTTTTTGTCTACATACAACATTTCTGCTGAGCACATCGTGTCCAAATTAGGTTCGTCTTTTTCCTCCTCCCCGTCGTCTTCTCTTCTCTCCAAAAAGACGTCTTCAGGAGAGAGAGAGAGAAAAGAGGTCCTAATCGTTTTTCCCCTTCTTTTTCGTCCTTCTTTTTTCACGGTACCCCGAGCAGGAGCAGGCAAAATGATGGAATATCTTTATGGGAAAAAGTAGAAGAAGTTGGAGAAGAAGAAGAAAACAATTTGGATGTGAAGGTTTTCTGGGGGAGAGAGAGTTTTGGAGGGGATTGACTTATTCGGGAGGGGGGGGGGGGCTCATCGGAAGACGATGAAGAGGAAAATGATGGGAATAAAACGACGCCCCCAAGGTTTTTGCGCAGGAGCCGACCGGCTTAATCGGTTTCCTATGGTAGTTTTTGTGGGAAGATGTGGTGGTGGAGCAAGTAGTTTTACTAGGTTAGTCAATTGGGTTTTGGACATTATTGCGGCAGAGAGTTGATCGTGATTTCATGTTGAATTGCAGCGTGGCGTTTTTTGACGGTGCGATTTGAACGCTGCTAAGCTCCGCCCATTTTACCGCTGCGATCTGAACGCTGCGATTTTGAACGCTGCGATTTGAACGCTGCGATTTTGGACGCTGCGATTTTTACCGCTGCTAAGCTCCGCCCATTTTACCGCTGCGATTCGAACGCTGCGAATTTTAACGCTGCTATTTGAACGCTGCGATTTTGGACGCTGCGATTTTGAACGCTGCTATTTTGAACGCTGCGATTTTTAACGCTGCTAAGCTCCGCCCACTTTACCGCTGCTATAATTTGAACGCTGCGGTTTTGAACGCTGCGATTTTGAACGCTGCGAATTTTAACGCTGCTAAGCTCCGCCCATTTTTCCGCTGCTAAAATTTGAACGCTGCGATTTTGGACGCTGCTAAGCTCCGCCCACTTTACCGCTGCTATAATTTGAACGCTGCGGTTTTGAACGCTGCGATTTTGAACGCTGCGAATTTTAACGCTGCTAAGCTCCGCCCATTTTTCCGCTGCTAAAATTTGAACGCTGGGATTTCTAGAGACAGTTCAAAACAGCTATTTTTCAACATCCAACCCCCCTGACACAAATTTCACCGCTACTATTTCACAGCACCAGCGTCGCGCTAAAACCCGGATTTCCTGTTGTTTTTGAGCACTAAATTATAGGGGCGTTTCAGTCTTAGACACCCCTTACTCATACACACACACAAACCAGGAAACAACAGACACAAGAAAAAATGAAAAATGAGAGTTTACCGGATTTTTTGTTTCTTTTTTTCCGCTCGTTTCCTGGTTTTTTTCCAGAAAAGCTCTTCCACGAGAACTACCGTCACCTAGCATGAAAAAAAAGCTGTCCATATCTCGAAAATGGGCGGAGCTAGAAAAAAGTTGTCAACTGCAAAGTTGCTCAAAATTAAAATTGGAGCAAGTTTGCAGTTGACAACTTTTTCCTAACTCCGCCCACTTTTGAGATATGGGACAGTTTTATTTCGAAAAAGCGTCGAAGCATTATATTTTTGTGTTTGGGCAGCTTAGAAGAAAAAAAACCTTCAAAACCGGAATCCCGAATTTCTGGGTACGGTAGTGACGATGCCATTTTCATCCTGACCAGGACTGTGCGAAAAATTTTCGAAAATAAGTTTTTTTATTGGTTTTTTGGTCATTTTCCGATCGCCTTTTTTCCGTAGAAAAACCGGAAAAAAATTTCGAAACGGTTTTTTAGATTTAGATTTTTTTGTTTTCACCGCCCATCTTTCGAAAAATTCGAAAAAAAAAAATTTCGAAAAATTATTTTTTGTTGTTTTTTCGCCAAATTTTTTCGGACCGAAATTTTCGAAAAAAAAAATGTTTTCGATTTTTTTTCGGAAATTTTTTTCTCGCACTGCCCTCATCCTGATCCAGAATCTGTTTAGTTACCTACATGCTCCTAGCACGCACCGTTTCGTCACACTGCCAACCCTATTATTAGTCATCTCTCTCTCTCTCCCAAAAAAAGAGTTCATATTTCTTCTCGACCCCCTTCTTTTTCACACAGGATGTATCCATTTCCATCTCCTTCTACTACTTCTTCTTCTCTCTTTTTTTATTTTTCCAAGAAAATAAGAGTTTTTTATATTGTTCTTCCCCTCCTCTTCTTTTATTTCTTGCTGACTCTGAGCAAGAGATGAAATTCCATTGGGAATTTTCGGACGGGAAGAAGAAAACTAAGACAGCTGAAACTGCTCATCATAACCACATGCATTTCTTTTCTCGCGTTTTATTTATTGTCTTGATTTTAGGGTTTTCGGGTTTTACCGCAGGGGAGGAGCGTCGCACTGAGTGACTGCATCGCAGAGATCAATCCAGCTTCAAACTTGATTTTTTTCGAAGATATGTTATATAATTGGTGTATGAGGTCTCCTGAGCACAGTACCACATAATTCAATAGGCTCCGCCCCCTCAACTTCGGGAAAATTCCATAATTTTTTTTTGCTCGATAGATATAATGACTAGCTTCGGTCGGGAATCGATAGATCCCATGATTTCAAGTTTTTTTTGTGTTCAGACCAAAATTCTATCTCTTCATCTTCATGGGTAAAAATCCTGATTTGTGGTCAAAAACCGGGTTTTTTGTGATTTTTTCGATTTCTTGGAAAAATTTTTCACTAGGTTGGACGAGTAAACGGAATTCGGACATCCGAAAATTCAGAGCTTTTTCGGAACCAAATTCCAACCGGTAGAAAAAAATCGGAATCAAATTCCGACCGAAATAAAAATGGAAAATCACGGTGTTTTTTTTTGTACGTGTTTTCAAAAGGTTTTATTCGCGGACTCTGTCTTACTGTAGGGTCGCATGGCAACTGCGTGGCGACTCAGCGATACGTAGTCATTAGCCCCAATTTGTTGAAAAATTAAAAATCAGGGCCTAAGCTTTTTTTGAATTAAATTAAATAGAAATTTTTCTCCGCACCATGTTGAATATAATATTGACAGAATCTGATCGAAAGTTATTACTGAAAAGTGCTCTGGAAACATGGTGCGCGCTCCTTCGGCTTAAGCCCGGCTTACTGTCACATTTTGAAAACGCAATATGAGATTTGTAAAAGCCCGTGTGAGATGGAGCGTAGAAACCGAGAAAAAACTGTACGTACAAAAAAAAATTTTTTTTTTAATTCCGAGATTCCGAATTTTTGAAAGTTGAAAAATCGGAATATTTCAATGTTCCGAAATCCCGGAAATTCCGAATTTTGAAAAATCGGAAAATTCCGGAATTTTCCGAAAAACGAAAAATTCCGAATAATTCCGAAAAATATTATTCCGCACACCCTGATGCTATCCCAGCTCTCAAACTAATGTACAACCCTATGAACACTGCCCTTCAATGTTAAAACTATCAATTCTCATCACTGCATTCCCCCCCACCACCATGATGTTTCATGGTCTTTCAGCATATACTTTTAAGTTTCTACGCACGTAACTGATTGGAAATGCGTCACGAATGCGAGAAAAATACGCACAAATGTGTTGTAGATAAGGGGCATTTTTCCAAAGAAGGACAAACAATGTTCAAAAGTATTTAGTTTTTGGAAATGGGGAGGATCCTCCGGAGGAGAGAGACAATAGAGACTATATTGACGGTTCGTATTAGTCTTCGTTTGGGGTTTCCTTGCGCGTTTTTGAACTATATTCTTTGGGGTTGAACGGGTTTTGCAGTTGTGATTTTTTTTTTCATTTGGAAGATATCGTAATCAGGGCTATGCAAATAATTTCCGAAAAAAAATTTTTTTTTTGGTTTTTTTGGCGAAAAACTTTTCACTTTTTTGTCGCTCTGAAAGATTCGAAAAAGAAAGTTATTCGATTTTTTTCGACCAAGATTTTCGAAAAAATAATTTTTTTCGATTTTTTCGGAATTTTTTTTTCGCACAGCCCTGACCGTAATCCTCCAAGACTTTTAAAAATTTTCATTTCAATGGGATAATTTGGAGGTATAAATATATAGTCAAGCTCATAAAAAATTTGGAAATTTTTCCACCAATTTTGAGTTTTTATGACCAGTTTTATGTACCTAGTGGTGTCTAGACAACAAAAATATTTCGGCGTTGCTCGATTTGGCTCTGCGACATCTCAGACCGTTAGAATTGCAATTTTCGATTTTTTTTCACTCGATTTTTATCGATTTTCTAAAAAATTATAACAGAATAAAATTTCAAATTTTTTGTGAAAAAATTTTTTTCGAAAAAAAGTTTGGAATTTCATTTTGTTCTAATTTTCTAGAGAATCGATTGTAATCGAGTGAAAAATTAGAAAATTTCAAGCCTAATTTTCAACGGTTTCGAAATGTCGCGGAGACCTTAGTTCTGTGCTCTTTCGAAATAGAACTGTGTGGATAAAGAACTGTCCCATATCTTAAAAGTGGGCGGAGCTAGAAAAAAAATTTCAACTGCAAACTTGCTCCAAATTTAATTTTAAGCAAGTTTGTAGTTGACAACTTTTTCCTAGCTCCGCCCGACACAGTTCTATTTCGAAAAAGCGCCCTCTTTACCTTATCCGCAACGTTCTCGATGACGTTTCTCCTAACTCCGCCCCCTCAAAAAAAAAACATTTCGTTTAGTATCTCCTCCTAGATACCTCTCATTTTCGATTACATATATCCCCCTCTTTTTTTTCGTTCCGCGCAATTTCCAATATCTCCTTCTTCTCCTTCTTCTACTCCCCTTTTTTTCCGAATGACGACCCGAAATTCAACCTTATCTACTTCTTTTTTTTTCGTTTTTTTCTTTTTTCGACGTCATCTATGGTTTTTTTTGGAGAAAAAAGAAGTTGAAAGAAAAGAAAGAGAGAAATGCGATTTTGTGCATATTCAAAAGGAGGCCCCGTCTTCTTTTTTCACACGAAGAGTTATCTTCTTTCGGAGGACTTTTTGAAGAAGAAGAAGAAGAAGACGTCGAAGCGAAAAGTTTTCGAGGAGTAGGAAAAGGAATTTTTCATTTTTCCCCCCACCGAAAATGAAGTCAAGCAGCGTTTTTAGATTGTTTAGGTTTGAAAGGTTGAACACTGATGTGTTCAACTCATTCTAGAAAATATTTGGCGCTGCTTATTTTTGAAAGCTGCTTGATTCTGGATGCTGCCTAGCCCTGACAACCTTTCAACTCTCCTAAGATTTCAGCGCTGCTTACTGCCACCTTTAATTCCAAGGTTTTGTATAAGACACTTTGTCATGGCAGGATTTTAAGAAGCCCTACCAGACAACACGAACGTTGCCTTGTTGACGCAGCTTATTCTTGAAGCCTGCTTAAAATTGAGAGCTGCCTAATCTTGACAGAATTTCCACACTTCTAGTTTTTCGGCGCTGCTTATTTTCGTTTTGAGCTCCGCGATTTTGTTTGAGACTCTTCAACATCACAGTTTTGAACTGCTTGACGACATTCTTGGCGCTGCTTAATTTTGGAAGCTTCTTGACAGTGGGAGCTGCTTAATCTTAGAAGCTGCTTTACCCAGCGAAATTCCCTGTTACCACATTCGAAACTTCATTGCCACCAGGCTTGTTCGGAAAAAAAATTTTCCAAAATTTTTTTCCGAGTTTATTACTTGGAAAACGGAAATTCCGAAACTTTTTCCGAGATTTTTTTTCGGAAAAATCGGAATTTCCGTTTTCCAATTCTGAAAACTCTGTTTGCCAACATCCTAAGTTCAGTTTTGTCTTTGTCCGTTACCGTACTCTACCGTATCCTTTCTCTCTTTCTCTCTCTCTCTCTCTTGCTCTCACACACATTGTCCTTGTGCTTGTAGACGATAACTTGACTTGACCTGACTACAACTAAAATGTCAATCACCGAAAAAGAGGTGATCGTGTGTGGTGAACTACTCCGTTCAATGGACGCCAATGGCCAAGAAATGACCATTCGTCGAGAGATCTCGATGACGGAGGTTAAGCAGACCCATGGTGGAGATAAGCAGACCCAAGAAGGAGGTGATAAAGAGGAGTCTTCTGAAATCGAATTGACTTTGTCTGTGGAGTCTGAGAATAATAGTGTCGATCTGCCTGTGAAGGACTGTAAGTGATTCGTGGTTTTGCATGTTTTTTCGTAGTTTGTGTTTTGGAGCTGCTTAAGTGTTAAGCAGCGCCGAAAAAATTTTTGTTTTTTCAAATCGAAAAAAAATGTGATAGAAAAAAATATGAGTCATTATTGTGTATTTTTGTGTGTCTTCACACACAAAAGGGGGTCACACTCTGACTCATTTTCTCATTCTATTGACCATGTTTCATAACAAGTTGAACGCTGGCAAGCTCCACCCACTTTACAGCTGCTAAGCTCCGCCCATTTTACCGCTGCTAAGGTTCGAACGCTGTGATATTTTTAACGCTGCTAGGCTCCGCCTACTTTACCGCTGCTAAGCTCCGCCTATTTTACCGCTGCTAAGCTCCGCCTACTTTACCGCTGCTAAATTCTGAACGCTGCTAAGCTCCGCCCCTTTTACGCTGCCACTATTTTTGCGCTTCAACGCTGTTTCTCAAAAAATGATTCTCAAACACTGCATCTAAGCCCCGCCCACTTTTAACCACTGCCGCATTAACTTCTCCCTCACTTTCCTGCCCATCATAAATATTATTTTTTTGTCTCCTCCATCTTCCACATCTATATAAAATGTTGCCAAAAAAGAAATCCCTTCTCTTCCCAACCACCACCACTAATCCCTTCAAACCAACACCCTCTTCTTCTTCTTCTCATCTTTTTTTTTTCGGAGGAGGCACCCCTCGTCCCCCATCTTCTTCTACTTTTTTCCGCTCACTTTGGTTTTCAGCCGGATTATTTTATATTGGTTATAGCGCCACAAAAAAAAATTAGGCAGCTCTAAAAACTGAAAATTAGGTCGGGCTTAAAATTATTTATTTGACCTAAATAATCGAAAATGCTTATTTTGCTAAGCAGCGCCAAGTTTTTTTTTCTGCAACTTGTTTGTCTTATGATCTCAATCTTGATGATTTCAATCTTTTTGTAAAAAGATTTGTATCTTTTTTTGTGTTCCTCCTCCCCCCGTCTCAATTTCTCTGCACTCTCTTTATCTATCTCTACATTTTTTTTCCTAATCGCTCCCTTTTTTCACTCGTATTTTTTCTGTTTTCTTCTCCTCCATCCCCATTTCTCGATAAGCGTCCCCCGAAGAAGAAGAATCTTCTTCTCCTTTTTCGTTACTAAAAATGACCTCAAGAAACTAAACGGCGGTCCAAAAGAGAGGCAGAGAGATTGACGTCAGTAGAACTGTTTGTCCACTAATAAATTTGTCTAATGTATAGGTTTTGAAATGTTTGCATTTCCAATTTCTCCTCTTTTATTGCTGCGACCGACCGATGCAAACGAATAACCCGATAGAAAAAAGTGTTAACCTCAGGCGATTAGTATCAAAGAACTGCAAACATGAGAAGTTACTTTTCTCGCAGTTTTGCAACATTTTTATAGTGTTTTTGGGATTTTGAAGTAGTTTTTGGGGTTTCAAAACTTGATATTAATGCAAGAAAAACATTTTTTCGTATGAACTGTTGGAAATAGTGCATGATTAAAAAATATATTTTGCAGAACATTTTTTCAAAATTTTCAGTTTTTCGCCTGAATTTTTTGAAGGATTTGGTATTAAAAGTGCTCAATTTTGTAGAGAAACCGAGAAAAGGCTGGGAATATTTTGAAAAAGCTCTAAAAATGGAATTTTCGGAGGAGAAAACATTTTTCCCAAAGGTTTTCCCAATGATACACTTTTTTTATGAAAAATCGTTTTTTAATCGAATTTCTGCACTAACAAATGATAAAATCACGCTTTTCTACATTATTTTCATTCGAAAAGTCTGAAAAAACTATGAAAATGTGACTAAAAATAAGCTTTCGCAGCGGAAAAATATTTTTTCGAGCTCTTCATTAGAGCACGTTTGCATTATTTTGACAGCGCCAAAACTTCGTTTTTGTGGCATTCAGCGCTAATTTTTTGTCATTTCTCTTTGAAAAATTGTTGAAAAAATCAGAAATGTTGATTTATAGATGGCAAACAAAAAAATATGTAAGACATCACCATTTTTGTTCAAAAATGACAACTTTGAGAGAAATATTTCGTTTTTTTTCTGTTTTTCAGCTTGAATGCACTCATTTTTTGAGCTCTCAGTTGTCATTATTAGCTTGAAACGAAAAGAATTCTTTTATTTTCATACTTTGTGGGCTATTAAAATCCTGGTTGCATTTTTTTGGTACATACATCCTCCATAAATAGTTGTTCCTCATTTTCTTGTTCAGAATCCGTATATTTTCTACATTTTCACTCTAATAACTCCTCTAATTTTCTATATTTTTCCAGCCCTGGATTCACCATCGGGAAGTACATCTCGTGCCGGCTCGTCAGTGTCAGCGACGGCGAGTCCGATGCATCGAAATACCACATCTCAACATGGTGGACTGTTCGTTTCGGCGCCCGGCAAGATTATTCTCTTCGGAGAGCATGCCGTTGTTTATGGAAGGGTGAGTAATGGGAAACGTCGAGAATGTCGGCCAAGAAATACGTAGAAACTGCAGAAAATCGAGCGAAACTAGGTCCTCCGCTATTTCTAGAGGCAGTTTGAACGCTGCGATCTTGAAAGCTGCGGTTTTGAACGCTGCGATTTTTAACGCTGCTATCTTGAACGCTGCTATTTTGAACGCTGCTATTTTGAACGCTGCGATTTGGACGCTGCGATTTTGAACGCTGCGATTTTGAACGCTGCGATTTATAGAGGCAGTTTGAACGCTGCGATTTTTAACGCTGCTATTTTGAACGCTGCGATCTTGAAAGCTGCGGTTTTGAACGCTGCGATTTTTACGCTGCTATCTTGAACGCTGCGATTTTGAACGCTGCGATTTGGACGCTGCGATTTTGAACGCTGCGATTTGGACGCTGCGATTTTCAACGCTGCGATTTTTAACGCTGCGATTTTTAACGCTGCGATTTGAACGCTGCAGTTTTGAACGCTGCAGTTTTGAACGCTGCGATCTTGAACGCTGCGATTTTGAACGCTGCTAATTTTAACGCTGCTAATTTTAACGCTGCGATTTTGAACGCTGCGATTTTGAACGCTGCGATTTGAACGCTGCTATTTTTAACGCTGCGATTTGTAGAGGCAGTTTGAACGCTGCTATTCTGAACGCTGCGATTTTGAACGCTGCGCTTTTGAACGCTGCTGTTTTTAACGCTGCGAATTTTGAACGCTGCTGTTTTGAACGCTGCGACTTGAACGCTGCGATTTCTAGAGCTTGAACGTGGTCTTCAGAAACCTCTCTTTTTTTCCTCTAAAATCCTAATTTTTACAGACAGCAATCGCCGGTTCGATAGACCTCCGTACGTATGTCTCACTGTACACGTCGGCCGACGGTCGCATCTATTTGAGTCTTCCGGATTTGGGTGTCGAAAAGACGTGGATGTTGAAGGATCTGTTGAAGGCGGCGGATCGTCTCGCCACCGAGTATCCCATCGAGGAGGATCAACCGCCATCGCTGGAGATTCTCGTGCCAATCGCCAGAAAACTGTCGGGTAGTTGTGAGGATCAGTGTGGTGTTCAACACTTGGCCATCCTCGCCTTCTGGTATCTTCTTCTCGGTGTGGCTCATCGAAAGAGGTGAGCATTTCAGAGAGAAATATTTAGCGGATGAAAAAAAGAAAACCCAATTTAGCGAATTTCAAAGCAAACCGATTCTCTAAAAGCTTACTGTATGGTGTTTATATATATAAAATCCTCAGTTTCTATATGATTCTTATTATTTTTTGGCTGAAATTTACAATGTTTGTGATTTTTCTATAAATTAATAGCCGATAGGGAACAAATGTGCTCTATTGAAAATTCTAGCAACTCATAGAATGGAGTTTTTGATAATAATAATGAGATGAAAACTAACACCGATTTGCGAATTAAGGATGCCCTTAGAGTTGCAAGAGTCATATCATGTTGTGACCCCTTTTACATCCCGCCCGTCTATATATTTATGTCCCTTTAAAGTGACGTGTGTGCTCATTTCATTTACAGTGGACTTTGCCGTCTGGCTCGCGGTATTCCACCGCCACCACTTCCCGAAGGACTCCATCGGACCAATCTCTCTGTGATGACATCCTCAATTCAAGCGGAAAGATCCGAAGCGGAGATCGCCCTCAGTCTTCCGGTGCCACCGCTGACTCCACTTCCATCACCAGGAGCTCAGTCAAAAGCTCCGCCGAGCTTCCCAGCCTCCACACCGACGCCAACATCGACACCAACTCCGCTGCTGCCTGGCAATTTGACTGTGGATAGTCCCGCCGTGCAACAGTGTGTTTTTAATTTTCTTTCTGGATGTTGTGCGCATTTTTCTCGATTCAAACATTGCATGCACTTTCTTTCACTTTCTCTTTTCTAAAAATCTGAAAATTTTAAGTTTTTTTTCAGGGGCTCCGAAAAGAAAAGGAGCCTCTCTGTTTTTTTCCCCTCCTATCCGTCACGATCTATATTGTTTCTTTCTTTTAGACCCATTTTCTTCCAGAGACTTGCTCGCCGTCAAAGCGACAGTCCGATTCAAGTTGCCAAGTTGTGTTGGCCTGGGATCGTCTGGCGCGTATTGTGTCTGTATTGCCACGTCACTGCTCCAGACCGCTGGACTCATTCCGCCGCCGAGTATTGTGGTGAGTCAATTTCTAGAGACAGTTTGAACGCTGCGATTTTGAACGCTGCTGTTTCGAACGCTGCGATTTGAACGCTGCTATTTTTAACGCTGCGATTTTGAACGCTGCGATTTGAACGCTGCTATTTTTAACGCTGCAATTTGAACGCTGCTTTTTTTAACGCTGCAGTTTTTGAACGCTGCGATTTTAAACGCTGCTAAGCTCCGCCCATTTTACCGCTGCTGTTTTGAACGCTGCGATTTTGAACGCTGCTGTTTTGAACGCTGCGATTTTGAACGCTGCTGTTTTGAACGCTGCTGTTTTGAACGCTGCGATCTTGAACGCTGCTGTCTTGAACGCTGCTGTTTAAACGCTGCTGTTTGAACGCTGCGATCTTGAACGCTGCGATTTGAACGCTGCGATTTTGAACGCTGCTGTTTTCAACGCTGCGATTTTGAACGCTGCGATTTGAACACTGCTGTTTTGAACGCTGCAATTTTTAACGCTGCGATTTTGAACGCTGCGATTTAACGCTGCTGTTTTGAACGCTGCTAAGCTCCGCCCATTTTACCGCTGCTAAATTTTGAACGCTGCGATTTCTAGAGACAGTTTGAACGCTGCTATTTTGAACGCTGCTGTTTTGAACGCTGCGATTTTGAACGCTGCTGTTTTCAACGCTGCGATTTTGAACGCTGCGATTTGAACGCTGCTGTTTTGAACGCTGCAATTTTTAACGCTGCTGTTTTGACCGCTGCGATTTGAACGCTGCGATTTTGAACGCTGCTGTTTTCAACGCTGCGATTTTGAACGCTGCGATTTGAACGCTGCTGTTTTGAACGCTGCGATTTGAACGCTGCGATTTTGAACGCTGCGATTTGAACGCTGCTGTTTTGAACGCTGCTGTTTTGAACGCTGCAATTTTTAACGCTGCTGTTTTGACCGCTGCGATTTGAACGCTGCGATTTTGAACGCTGCTGTTTTCAACGCTGCGATTTTGAACGCTGCGATTTGAACACTGCTGTTTTGAACGCTGCAATTTTTAACGCTGCGATTTTGAACGCTGCGATTTAACGCTGCTGTTTTGAACGCTGCTAAGCTCCGCCCATTTTACCGCTGCTAAATTTTGAACGCTGCGATTTCTAGAGACAGTTTGAACGCTGCTATTTTGAACGCTGCTGTTTTGAACGCTGCGATTTTGAACGCTGCTGTTTTCAACGCTGCGATTTTGAACGCTGCGATTTGAACGCTGCTGTTTTGAACGCTGCTGTTTTGACCGCTGCGATTTGAACGCTGCGATTTTGAACGCTGCTGTTTTCAACGCTGCGATTTTGAACGCTGCGATTTGAACGCTGCTGTTTTGAACGCTGCGATTTGAACGCTGCGATTTTGAACGCTGCGATTTGAACGCTGCTGTTTTGAACGCTGCAATTTTTAACGCTGCTGTTTTGACCGCTGCGATTTGAACGCTGCGATTTTGAACGCTGCTGTTTTCAACGCTGCGATTTTGAACGCTGCGATTTGAACGCTGCTGTTTTGAACGCTGCGATTTAACGCTGCTGTTTTGAACGCTGCTAAGCTCCGCCCATTTTACCGCTGCTAAATTTTGAACGCTGCGATTTCTAGAGACAGTTTGAACGCTGCTATTTTGAACGCTGCTGTTTTGAACGCTGCGATTTGAACGCTGCTGTTTTGAACGCTGCGATTTAACGCTGCTGTTTTGAACGCTGCTAAGCTCCGCCCATTTTACCGCTGCTAAATTTTGAACGCTGCGATTTCTAGAGACAGTTTGAACGCTGCTATTTTGAACGCTGCTGTTTTGAACGCTGCGATTTTGAACGCTGCTGTTTTCAACGCTGCGATTTTGAACGCTGCGATTTGAACGCTGCTGTTTTGAACGCTGCTGTTTTGACCGCTGCGATTTGAACGCTGCGATTTTGAACGCTGCTGTTTTCAACGCTGCGATTTTGAACGCTGCGATTTGAACGCTGCTGTTTTGAACGCTGCGATTTGAACGCTGCGATTTTGAACGCTGCGATTTGAACGCTGCTGTTTTGAACGCTGCGATTTGAACGCTGCTGTTTTGAACGCTGCGATTTTGAACGCTGCTGTTTTCAACGCTGCGATTTTGAACGCTGCGATTTGAACGCTGCTGTTTTGAACGCTGCGATTTAACGCTGCTGTTTTGAACGCTGCTAAGCTCCGCCCATTTTACCGCTGCTAAATTTTGAACGCTGCGATTTCTAGAGACAGTTTGAACGCTGCTGTTTTGAACGCTGCGCTTTTGAACGCTGCTGTTTTTAACGCTGCGATTTTTTTATCGACATGCCCCTTTAAAAATCAATTTTCAGGCCGACGAGCAAGGAAACCTAACATGGGAGGACGAACATTTGGATATGATCCGAAAATGGGCGACGGCGGCCGAATCGCTTATTCACGGACGTGCATCGGGTTTGGACGCGGCTGTCTGCACTTATGGTAGGGAAGAGTAGATATCATAGATGATAGTGCAAAAGTGCTACATAGTCCTTCATCAACTTTTCCATTTTTTTTCGCTAAAAAGTGTGTGTTTGGCGGCGGCGGGTGCCCGGGTGTGTGTTCCTTTCTCTCTCTATTTCTCTCTCTCTCTCTCTCTCTCATCTCTCTCTCTTCCAGATACACCTATTATGCCTTAATATTGGAAACTCGTTTGGCTTTTTTCCTCTCTAAAACGCGCTCTATCGATAATTTGAAACCAAATTATCATTGGAGCGCAAGTGCATCTTACCCTAGATAATGCTTGATTTTGCATATACACTAACGTAGAGAGTTCAGTTTCATTTTTGAAAGCATGTTAGCTCTAATTTATAGTTTTTTATAAGATTGAATAGTGGCAAGTGCGCTCTATTGACAATTTGTGCAATAGAGCGCAGTATGCAATACCTAGGTCTTTTTTCCCTACTGTAGATCTTCAAACCTAACCCTTCCAATATTTGTGTGCAGTGTGTCTGTGTAACCGAATCCTCCCCGGGCGCCGCGCCCCCAATCCTCACATGTCGTCTTCATTGGAAGCCCCGCCCCCATTTTCAACTTTGTGGAAGCCACGCCCCCTTTTACAGGCAGCCACTATCGTGATTACGGATATCAGAGTTTTACGCATCTCGGACATGTCGGATGCTTTGGTAATACATCTCTGTCTTCTCTTCTACTCTCTCTCTTTCTTTCTCTGTCCATCTGTCTGTCCGTTTGTCCTTTTTGTCCGGATGTCCATTTCGAAATCTGTCCTGCCCGCCTGCTAAGTGTTCAGAAAGCTTTTGTGTGTTGTTGCTCTGGCTGAAACTTTGATGGGAAAAAATTTATTACAGGCCACGCCCCCTTCTAATCTTGACACACCCCCCGATAAGGCTCGCGCCCCGCCCACTTTCTTTCTAACATTTTTCTCTCTAATTTCTTTGAATTTGCCTTCTTTTTTTTTGAGTTTTTTCTTCCTTACACGAGTTTGCCAATCAAAATTTTTCTTCAAAATTTCCAATTTTTTTTTCCTAAAATTTGAAAAAAAAAGGCATGAGGAGTTTCTGTACGTGTGAGGTTGTTGAGTGAGCTGCATCTCTTTTCATTTTTTTTTGTCAATTTTCGAAAAATAGTTCTCGCTGAATTCTGAAATTTTTACAGGAGGAGTCGCCAGCTTCACACCGGGACAACGAATTATGCACTTGGAGAAGTGAGTTTGAAAAGGGTTTCGCGCTGAAAAATGGCCATTTTTGAGCCGAATTTTCGGCTACGCGGCATTTCAAAACAGCGATCTTTCGAAACGGAACTGTGTCGATATAAAACTGTCCCATATCTCAAAAGTGGGAGGAGCTAGAAAAAAGTTGTCCACTACAAACTTGCTCAAAATCAAATTTGGAACAATTTTCCAGTTAAAAACTTTTTTCTAGCTCCGCCAACTTTTGAGATATAGGACAGTTCTGATTCGGAACAGTTCTGATTCAGCATATCACCGCGACATTTCGAAACCCGCCATTGAAAAAAAACCGTTGAAAATTGAGCTTGAAATGTTCAAATTTTCTGCTCCATTTTGATTGATTTTCTGAAAAATTAGAACAAAATAAAATTTCAAATTTTTTTTTTGGAAAAATGTTTTTTTTTTAATTTGTCCGAAAATTTTTTTTTTCCAAGACGAAAGTTAAAAATTTTATTTTGTTCTAATTTTCGAGAAAATCTATTAAAATCGAGTCGAAAATTTTGGAAATTTCAAGCCTAATATTCAACGGTTTTGAAATGTCGTGGAGCCAGTTTCAGAATAGTCAAAAACAAAATTTCCGCAAGAAAAATCCGGTTTCAACGTCAAAAAAGACAATTTTTGACCTGAATTTTCTTTCAAAACTCTGTCTAAATCCCCAAAATTTGCAGCCTACCAGAGCTCCGTGTGATATTGGTGAATTCAAAAGTAGAAAGGAATACGGCTCGAATGGTACAGGCGGTGAAGGAGAGGCTAAAGAAGTTGCCACAAGTGGTCGAGGGAATGTTCTCATCGATTGACGCAATCTCTCAGGAGGCCGCCAAAATTCTGCATCGCCCGCTGTTGGAGGAGAATGGTGGCGGAGATTCGGGTGTTCAGGTTAGTAAAAATGGGCTAAAAAGTCAAGATCAGTCAAAAATTACCAACGAAAAACGCCATTTTTACTGAATTTTCACTCAAAAATGCGTCGTTTTTCCAGGAAAATGGTCTCGGACCGATGGGCGGAAGCAATATGGTTGAACAGGATCATCACTCTTTACAGGTAAACACTCTTTTCCTTAGCTTGTCTTGTCGAATTTGAGTTCAATTTCCAATTTTCAGATTTCTCTAATATTTTTAGTATCGCTTTTTGTACCAGTTTTTTTTTTCGGAAACCTTAGTTCTCGAAGTCGTTTTTAGAGATGTTTTTATTCTTGCAAAGGGGCTTAACAGGCGTTCAGGTTATATGAATTTGTTACGTAGCAGCGTTGAGAAATGAAGGTTTGGAGGGCGGACGCAGCGTTCGAACGGCTAGAGAGTCGATGAAAGAAAAAGCGTTCAATAAATTGCTGGTGAATTTTGAACGCTGCGCTGGAGCAAAGGTCGTAGCGTCCAAAAAGGCTCCGCCCATTTCAGCGCTGCTTTTGGTCGTAGCGATCAAACAGAGCTTGAATGCTGCGATTCATCCCAGCGTTCAAGCCAACAAGAAGTGTTCGACGCTGGGATGGAAGCGTTCAACAAAGCTGTGCCCACTTCAACGCTGCAAACTATTCCAGTGTTTAGAAGAACGAGAAAGTTCAACACTGCATCAAATCGCAGCGTTCAAGAAATGGCCCCGCCCACTTCAATGCTGTTATTCAGCCCAACGATCAAGTCTACCTGTGAATCGCAGCGTTTAGAAAAACGAAATTTTGGACGCTGCGTTTTATCCCAGCGTTACAGCCCATTGGAAAATCGCAGCGTTCAAAAAAGGCTCCGCCCACTTTAGCGCTGGACAGCAGCGTTCGATCATTAAGAGTTGAACGCTGCGTTTGGCCGCAGCGTTCAAGAGATGGCCCCGCCCACTTCAACGCTGCAACTTATACCAGCGTTCAAGCCTGCGAAGAATGTCGAACGCTGTTTTTGGCCGCAGCGTTCAAGCCTACAAGAAACGTTGACCGTTGTGAACGCGTCGTTCATGAAACGGCCCTTGTAACTTCAAATCTGCGCGTCGCCCAGGAAAAACATCTACAATCTAATCTTCTCCAACCTACTCTCCATCATCATCTTTACCGCCGCTTTTCGTTTTGCAGCCAACCCGAACCGCCTCCGTTCGTTCGTCGTCTCTCTCCTCATATGTGGGCGGCGGAAAACGCAACTCGTCAGCTTCGGTGATTTCGGCCACTTCGGAAAAGGGAGAAAATGTGGATACGTTCAGCAAGCTTAATGTGAGTGATTATTCATCATTATCCCTCTTATTGAACTGCATGCCTTTTTTGATTTCTCCCCTTTTATTCACTTCTTCGTGTGGCTATCGCTTTCTCCTTCTGAGTTTGGGGTGAAAAATGGTAAAGTATGCAAGTGCGCTCTATTTATAATTCGAGAGATTTTTCAAATTATCAATAGAGCGCACTTGTAAAATGCGGAAGCTATGCCCAAATTTCTCAAATCTCAACGCTCTTTCTTCCTTCCCACTTCTCACATCACCAAATGAGCTCTATCGACAATATCGATAGAGCGCATCGGTATCATCAAATCAATCATTTTTTATCGTTGCAGGACCTATGCCGAATAAACAACCAGCTGTTGATCGCAATGGGTGTCGGTCATCCGAAAGTTGATCTCATTTGTACGACACTGGCACGATACGGAATACATCCGAAGATGACGGGTGCCGGCGGTGGTGGATCCGTTTTTGCGTTCTTGAAACCGAGTAAGTTTTTGGATGGAGAAGTTCAGCATTTCAGATGTTTTTGACTATTTTTCATCGGGTTCTGACGGACAGACATCCAGACAAACAGACAATTATTAGACAATTTTTGATGTTTTTCGACCAGGGCGAGAATTTTTGAAAATAAAAATTTTTTTTCGGTCATTTTCCGAAAATTTTCTCACCTTTGTTTTCCGAAAAAACTTTTCGACAAAAACTTTCTCGAGAAAAACAGAAAAAAATTTTGAAAAAACGAATTTTTAGTACTAGAAAACGAATTTATAGTTTTATGTTTTTACCGCCTTCTTATCCATTATTCCTGAAAAAACCAAAAAAAAATTCGAAAAAAAAAATTGAAAAATTCCGAAAACTCTTTTTTTTTCGTCCTGAAAAATTCAAAAAAAAAATTTTTTTATTCCGAATTTCTTCAAACCAAAGTTTTTGAGAAAAAAAATTTCGGTTTTTTTCAGTCCGAAACTTTCGAAAAATACTTTTTTTTTCTACGTTTTTCGGAACTTTTTTAGTAGGTCTTTTAGTCGTGTATTTCTTTTTTTACCGCCGTTTCATCCATTTTTCCTGAAAAAAAACCAAAAATTTCGAAAAAAAAAATCTCGAAAAGTCATTTTTCGGTTTTTTTTTGGGCCAGAAAAAATTGGAAAAAAAAGTTTTACGAGTTTTTTCGGACAAAAATTTCGAAAAACAATTTTTCTCAATCAAAATTTTTCGATAAAAAAGTTTTTTGTTTTTTTTTTCGGACCAAAATTTTCAAAATAAAAATTTCTTCGATTTTTTTTTTGGAAAATTTTCGCACAGCTCTGATCCAGGCAAACTGACAGCTACTGTGAAAATAATAAAGTTCCAGCAAGGAATTTAAAATTTTTCTTCGCGGGCTGAAACGCGTACTGTGGCAGACTGTGGCAAGCGTTTGAGCCCGAGAAGAAAAATGTTTAATTACTTGCTGGAACTTTATTATTTTCACAGTATCAAGACAAATTTTGATTTTTTTTTCGACAAATTTTATTTCCAATTTTCCCCTCATTTTCCACATTTTCAGACACACCACAAACACTGCTGGACATGATAGACGGAGAGCTGCGTAGTCACGGTTTCGAAGTGTGGCAACCACCATTGGGCGGTCCGGGAGTCGTCGAACATCAGTCTCGTCCAGAGCTCTTCCAGACGCCGGTGACGTCGACACAGTGCTCCACACCCGCATCCAAACATAAATAAAATTTTGGGAATTTCCCATTCTCCACGTGTCGCTCCGCCCCTTTTTCCATTTTTTTTTTCAAATCTATTCAAAATTCAATGATCCGTGTGATATTCCCCTTTATTTTTTAGTCTTTTCCATTAATTTTTTGGGTAGTTTTTCAAATTTTTTTTGAATTTTTTTTTGAGAGAAATGAACAAGTACAGTAATCCCGTAAAAACTACAGTAATCCCAATTTTTTGTTTTTTTTTTGTTTTCTAATTTCTTAGCCCCGCCCCCTTTTGAGTGTGTTGTAGGAATTATTATATATATATTTGATTGAAAACTACCGTATTCGTCACCACCTGAACGCCATTCCCCCATTCTTTCTTCTACAGTAATCCGAATGAATTATAAGCCCCGCCCCCTCTACCCCATAAGCTCTTTTTTTCTGTTTCCCACCCCCCATGAAAATGCTCATTCAAAAATTGAAATCCTCTTGAAATTCCCTCCAGTTTCAATGTCTTTTTTCTTCGTTTTCAAATTTTTCTCCGAAAGCTATAATTTTTTTTTGTATTTGTATGATTATTATTATTATTATTGATATTGATATATATGGTAGAATATATAATAGATTTGTGTAATTTTTTTTTAAGTTTTTGATTTTAAAGTGAATATATGCACTGAAAAAACAGAAAACATCGCAAAATCTTCCTGGAAACATCACAAAACCTCCTGAGAAACACTGCAAAAGAAGCTGCGAATTTTAACGCTGCTAAGCTCCGCCCATTTTACCGCTGCTAAATTTTGAACGCTGCTATTTGAGCGAAAAGAAAAATTAAAAATTTGTTTTTATTCAAGAAAAATTCAGAAGCTTCTACTGTTGAGCAGCTCCAGGCCCAAAATCCTCATAGCCATCGTCCATTTTGGCCTTCTTATCCTCCTCCTTCACCACTGCATCCATTCCACTTGGCTCGTTTGTCTGAAATTGAACATTTTTGCAAATTTTCAATAAAAAATCTTAAAACCAGGGCTAATGGGCAATTTTCTGGATCGGGAAGACAAGTCTAGCAGCTTTTTTCATCTAGAAGAGATGGTCCCGTCACGAAAATCTATTAACTACCGTAACCCAATCAATCTTCATCCAAACTCGAAAATTTTGCTAGATTTGGAATCAGCACGCCAAGACGGCTCAGAAAAGTACCCACAAGCTCTGGTTCCGAGAACTTTTCATTTTTCGGGTCTCGGTGCGGTTTAAAGGCGCAGGGTAGGTCAAAAATCGGAATGAGAAGAACCAGGGCTTGTTGGTACTTTTCTTAACCGTTTTGACTTCCCGATGTCGAATCCATCAAAATTTTTGAGATCCCATCAAAATTGACCAAAATACAGTAGCTTTTCTGTTTTCACTTCGAGACCCAGAAATGAAAATTTTTCAGAACCGGGGCTTGTGGGTACTTTTCTGAACCGTCTTCACCCCCTGATTTCAAATCTATTAAAAATTCTGAGATCCGGCGAAAATTGACTGGGTTACGGTAGTTTTTGTAGTCGAATTTTATAAATTTGCCAGTTTTCAACATTTTTGGACGGTTTTTGGCTCAAAAAATCCCGTTTTTTCTCCAGAATCATTGCGAAAAGTACCTTATTATCCTCCTCAGCCCTGTTATCCTTCTTCTTCTGCTGTTCTTTCGGTTGCTCTTTGACTGGTGGCTCCTTGATTGGTGCTGCCTCTTTCTTCGGTGGTGCTGGAGCGGGAACCTTTTTCTCCGCCTCCTTCTTCTTCTCCTGTTGCTCTTTTTGATCGATTGACGATTGAGATTTGGAGACTGTCAGTGTCGAATTCTTCTTCTTCGTCGTATTTTTCGACGTCTTCAACTTCTTCTCCCCACCACTTCCCTTTGTATTCGAATTCTTGCTTTTTTGGGTCGTCATTCTTCTTTTTGTTTTTTTGGCGCTTCAATTGAATCGAAAGTCTGCAAAAAAATGAAGTTTTTAGCTGAAAATTGGGTGTTTTAGCAACTAATTTAGCCTAGAAATGATGGTCTTGCCACGAAAACAAACAAACTACCGTAACCCGATCAATTTTCATCCGATCACAAAAATTTCAATAAATTTGGAATCAGCACGTCAAGACCGTTCAGAAAAGTACCCACGAAGCCGGGTTTCAAAAAACAATTTTTTGGGTCCCGTCACGAAAACCTATTAACTACCGTAACCCAGGCAATTTTCACCCGATCTCGGAAATTTTGATATATTTGAAATCAGCGCATCAAGGAGGTCCAGAAATCTACCCACAAGGCCGGGTTTTGTAAAAAAATTGTTTTGGGTCCCGTCACGAAAACCTATTAACTACCGTAACCCGGTCAATTTTCACCCGATCTCGGAAATTTTGATATATTTGAAATCAGCGCATCAAGGAGGTCCAGAAATCTACCCACAAGGCCGGGTTTTGTAAAAAAATTGTTTTGGGTCCCGTCACGAAAACCTATTAACTACCGTAACCCGGTCAATTTTCACCCGATCTCGGAAATTTTGATATATTTGAAATCAGCGCATCAAGGAGGTCCAGAAATCTACCCACAAGGCCGGGTTTTGTAAAAAAATTGTTTTGTGTCCCGTCACGAAAACCTATTAACTACCGTAACCCGGTCAATTTTCACCCGATCTCGGAAATTTTGATATATTTGAAATCAGCGCATCAAGGCGGTCCAGAAATCTACCCACAAGGTCGGGGTTTGAAACTTTTTGTTTTTTGGCTCCCGTCACGAAACCACAAAAACTACCGTAACCCGATCAATTTTCATCCGATCTCGAAAATTTCGATAGATTCGGAATCAGCACGTCAAGACGGTTCAGAAAACTACCCACAAAGCCAGGGTTTGCAATTTTTTGACTTTGGGTCCCACCACGAAAACACAAATACTACCGTAACCCAGGCAATATTTGTCCGATCTCAAAAATTTCTATAAATTTGAAAACAGCGCATCATGGCGGTTCGGAAATGTGCCCACAACGTCGGGTTTTGGAAAAAAATTGTTTGGGGTCCCATCACGAAAACCTATTAACTACCGTAATCCGATCAATTTTCATCGGATCTCGAAAAATTTCATGGATTTGTAATCAGCGCATCAAGACGGTTCAGAAAACTACCCACAAGATCAGGTTTTCAAAAAAAATTGTTCTGGGTCCCGTCACGAAAACCTATTAACTACCGTAACCCGGGCAATTTTCATCCGATCTCAAAAATTTCAATAAATTTGGAATCAGCGCATCAAGGCAGTTCAGAAAACTACCCACAAAGCCAGGGTTTGCAATTTTTTTGACTTTGGGTCCCACCACGAAAACACACAAACGACCGTAACCCGATCAATTTTCACTCGATCTCGATAGTTTTGATAGATTTGGAATCAGCACGTGAAGGCGGCACAGAAAACTACCCACAAGGTCGGGTTTGGAATTTTTTTAATTTTTGGGTCCGTCACGAAATCACAAAAACTACCGTAACCCGATCAATTTTCACCCGATCTCAAAAATTTCGATAAATTTGGAATCAGCGCATCAAGGCGGTTCAGAACAGTACCCACAAGCTCTGGTCCCTTCAATTTCAATTTTTGAGCTACCCATGCGCCTTTAAATTCGTGTCAAGACCCGACAAAGAGAATTTTCGCAAATATAGTCTTGTGGGTACTCGCCTGAACCGGAATTATGAGCCGATTTTGAATCTTTCAATTTTAAGTCATTCTTATCAAAACTGACCAAGATACGGTAGTTTGCAGTGTTTTCGTGGCGGGACCCAAAAATGAAAATTCTTCAAAATCGGGGCTTGTGGGTACTCATCTGAACCGGACTGAGATGCTGATTTCAAATTTCCACATTTCAAATCAATTAGAGAAGAACTAACCGAGATACGGTAGTTTCAGTGTTTTCGTGGCGAGACCCATATCAACTCACTTTTTCAACCCAAGAAGAGAGTGTAATGAAACGTTTTGTAGACGTTTGGTGTTGTTGGCAATAAATTTGAATTTCGGAATTTCCCACCGAAAACGTGGTGATTTTCACGAAAAATAGGACCTAAGGACGGGTCACGGGGGGAGCAAAATTGGAAAAATTTTTTAATTTCTCGCAAGTATTTCCCAATTTTTCGCGCTTCGACTCGGTGAGTTATTGTTGAAAATTGACTAATTTCAATAAAAATTGCCTATTTTCCACCAGAATTTCAGACTTTTTCGATGAGTTGGGGGCGGAGCTAAAAGTGGGCGTGGCTTATTCCAGTAAAAAGAGAAAGAAAGGTTCAAAAAAATCTCGTTAAGTTATTAAATAAATATATGAAAAAGAATCATCGATGGAAAGGAGACAAAGCCAAAAGGGGGCGGGGCGATATAATTTTTAGGGGGAGGACAAATCTGAGAAAAAAAAAGTGGGCGGGATCAAAAACTGAGGAGGGGGAGGAGCTTTAAAAATCTATTTTTTGAGGGGAATAACTCGAAATCAAAAAGGAAAACAAAGAAAATCTTGTTGCAGGAGAGATAGAGAGACAAGAATCAGTAGGGAGAGAGGGAGGACAGGAAAGGGGTAGAAGGGACTAAGGAAAGTGCGCGCTATTGACAATTTTTGCCATTTTCAGTGGACTTCGAGCTTAAAAATGGCGTTTTTGAGTGAAAAATGTGTAATTTTTGGCTCAGAAACCATAAAAACTGGAAAATTTCCAAAATTTTGGTAAAAATTGGAAAAAAAGAGGTTCTAGGCTAGGAAATTGCGTTTTTGGGGTTTAAGAACTTCTTGAAAAACGGCCTGAAATTCCGATTTCCAACAAAAAAAACACAATTTTTGGACCCAAAAACCGTTGAAAATGACCGTTTCCATTCAAAATTTGCTGATTTCCGATCAAAAACTGCCAATTTCCCCCATTTTTGCAAAAATTATCACTAGAGCGCACTTCCTCCACCTTCCCCTTTCAAATAAAATGGCATATTTATTGAAGAACGAGTCCAATTTGTGATGGTTTCATGTCGGCACACTTCCAATTGTACAAATAGTACTGAAGATTTCCGTCGCCTTTTCCAAACTTCAAATCGGAGAACACCTTCTCATTGTGCATCAAATCCAGAGCGTTGAATACGTCGAACTTCTCCTTATTCGCCAGAATCAACGCGTCATTCAAAAGCTGCTTAACCGAGACGGATCCGGCCACGTAGTAGAAGAGATAGGCGGCGTAGATGGCCTTATGATTGGTGTGTCCCATGACAGTCGATGGAAGAGAGTAGAATGAGACAAGGTCGGTGATTTTTCCGTTGTGGTTCTGCAAAAAATTGAGATTTTTTCAAGTTGAAAATGGTTAGAAAACCATAGAAAATAGAGTTTTTATAATATTTTGTGTCCGAAAATTCAATAAAACTTATGGATGTCGAAAAACACGGTAAATTTTTTTGTACGTGTTTTTAAAAGGTTTCATTCGCGGGCTCTGTCTTACTGTATGGTCGCATGCCCACTGCGGCGCGACTCGGCGATACGTAGTCATTTGCCTCAATTTGTTGAAAAATTTAAAAATCAGGGTCTAAGCTTTTTTTGAATTAAATTGAATAGAACTTTTTCTTCGTACCATGTTGAATAAAATATTAACAGAATTCGATCGGAATTTGTTACTGAAAAATGCTCTGGAAACATGGTGCGCGGCTTACTGTCAGAATTTAAAGACGTAATACGAAATTTGTAAAAGTACATGTGAGATGGAGCGTAGAAACTGAAAAAAATCGGACGTACAAAAAAATTTACCGTGGAGAAATGTTATTTTCGCTCAAAAAACACGTAATACGTCCGACAAGTCGCTTTTTTTCAAAAAAAAAACCTCAAACAACGTCCTGATTTCCGGGATTTTCGGCTATTATGATGAAACTTACTGATAACTGTAAAAATTGACTAGGTGGCTCAAAAAAAAATTCTGTCTGTGTGTCCAAATATCTAGAAAACCCCACTTTCAGGAGTATCCTATTCCACGGCTCCGCGGCATTTCGAAACCGCGAAATTTTGGATTTTTGACACGACTTTAATCGATTTTGTGAAAAATTAGGACAAAATAAAATTTGGAACTTTTTTTTTTGAAAAAAAAATTTTGACCGAAAAATAATTTCGAAAAAAATTTGAATATTATTTTGTTTTAATTTTCCAGAAAATCGATAAAAATCGAGTCAAAAAATTTGAAAATTTCAAGGCTAATTTTCAAGTGTTTCGAAGTGTCGCAGTTTTGAAAAGTCTCGGTTTCGAAATGTCGCGGAGAATAGAGTTTTTGAAGTTTCTGGCTCCGAAAATTCTATAAAACTGACAGGTTCAAAAATGGGTCTGTCTGTGTGTCCAAATATCCAGAATTCTATTCCACAAAAATCTGTTTTTCTAGATATCCGGATATCCTCATATTTATTTTCTTTTGGGCTCTTATTTTTTAGTAATCTGTCTGTGCATCCAGATATCCATTATCCATAGACAGTTCCACCATTTTTCTGTCTATCTGTATGTCCAGAAACCTCTATTTCAAGATTTCCATTTGTTTGTCCAGACAGGGGTGTGCGGAACGGAATTCGGAATTCCGAAAATTCCGAAAATTCCGACATTTTTCGGAATGAAATTCCGACCGGAATATTCCGAGCAAAAAATTTCGGAATGGAACGAGTACTGTAGTTTTGAAGGGACATGGCGCAATAGTTGTCGGCTGTCAAAAGCATCAAAAACAATGGGAAAATGGGATATATACTTGAAAAAAAACTGAATGACACAAAAAAGTGTATTTAATGCCACCGGAAACTCAAAAAATTCATTTAAAAAAATCACGTTTTTACTATTCCGAAATTCCGAAATTCCGAAAATTTAAAAGTCGGAATATTCCGACATTCCGAAAATTCCGAAAAAGTTCATTCCGCACACCCCTGTTGTCCAGATGTCCTTACCTCAGCCACATAGGAATAGACGACTCCCTTGCGTGGAATCAAAGCATGAGCCAATTCCTGATCATCAGAGAAAACCGGAGCCAAAGAGTACTGTTTCAAGCTGTTTGTCAACAGTTTAAACACCTGTGGAACATCGGATTGAGTCATCTCTCGAAGGTTACGAGTCACAGTCTCCTCAGGCAGCTTGTATAGTTTTATGGTACGAGCCATTGTCATTTTTTGCGATAAATGAGAGAAACGGACGTCGATGAGCTTGCGTGGATTGAGTGAACGATGGTAGTAACGGCACACGGACACTGGCTTCGGAATGACGATTCCGGCGGTGAATGCGGCTTGGAAGATTCCTGGAAAACCGGAAATAGTATTCTGCTTGGAAATGGTAGAAAAATGCAATTTTTGGGAGCTCTTTCGAAATAGAACTGTCCCATATCTCAAAAATGGGCAGAGCTAGAAAAAAGTTGTCAACTGCAAACTTGCTCAAAATTAAATTTAGAACAAGTCTGCAGTTGACAACTCTTTTCTAGCTCCGCCCATTTTAGAGATATGGGACAGTTCTATTTCGAACAGTTCTATTTTGAAAGAGCACCAATTTTTGATGGGCAAAAACCGGAGGAAATGACAAAAAATCGACATGATTTTGCGAAAATTGGCCAGAAACCGTCAATTTTGGTCGATGTCAAAGTTTTTAAGCTCAAAAATAGCGAAATTTATATCAAATTTAATGATTCTTCCAGGCGAAAAACGTTTTCACATTGCTCATTAAAATATGAGCACTCTGGGGAATTTGAAGTGATTCTAGCGAATTTTGGATTGGAAAGTCATCGGGAACTAACGAAAATCGTGAAGTCCAACTGATTTTCATGCTTTTTGAGTCAAAAACCTCGGATTTAAAGGGAAAAAACCTGAAAATTAGGTTTTCCAGGCTCTAAGAATGTTTAAAACTGCTCGAAATCGTTAACTTGGTATCTCAATGAAGAAGCGCAAGAGACTAATGTAATAAGGGCTTTCGAAATACTTTTTGCTCCAGAAAATGCTAAAATTTGTGCTTTTAACCAAATTTCAAGTGCTCAAAATAGGCTGAACAACTCAATTCCTTAAGTTTGAGCCGAAAAAAATGAAAATTGAGCTCGAAAATCGTTTTTTGTGCTTTCTGTGCACCAAAACTGTCCAGCACCGATGAAATATGCTCAATGGCTTTATTCCTCTAAATCCCTTACCAGTAATATTAACACGACGAGTGATCTCGCGAATCAACACTGGAGCGACACGACGAGAACGAAGATTCTTATGAACACACAAGAAGTTGATCTCGACCATCTTCACAGTCTTATCGTAGACCCGAACGACCTGTGGGACGGCTCCGATGAATGCGAGCAGTCGATTGTTGCTATCCGCTCGGACTCCACAATGCCATTCGGGACGATGTCCTGGCACCTGAAGAGCCCATTTCAAGAATGGAGCAGAGTAGTCGAAACGGAACATTGAGTCATCGTCCTCGACATAGTTCTTGGTGAGCAGATTGTAGAGCTCATTGAGTTGAGCCTCATCGTTGAGGTCAACGTTGGACCAACGGAATCCGGTTGGAAGAGAGAAGGGCTCCGCGCGAACCTTGTCCAGTGGAATGTTCTCCTCTATGGCACAGTTTACGTCGGCTGGCACCAGTTCGTCTGGAAATTGGGGGATTTTTTATTGATGGGTGGGGATTTTCTGAGGATAGTCAGAGGAAACTGGGGGGAAATACGAGTTTTCCAGACATTTCTAGATAGATACTCAACTGCTATGAAATCTACTGCTGTTTCTCAACTGCTATGGGGGTGATCAACTGCTATAGCTTATGTCTCAACTGCTATATTTGGCTCTTCTGCTATGGATCAACTGCTATTTTCGCCACTTTTGATGTCTCAACTGCTATGGCTATAGCAGTATTGGGCCTAACAGCTGTATTCGGCCCGAAAGAGCTAAGTTTGGACGTTCGGTAGTACCCAATTTGGCTACAGGTTAGAGAAACGCTACATCTTCGTCTAAAAAACACCAAATTCTGGCTGAAAAAACCTTTAATCTAGATAAAAATTAACAGAAGTTGGTCTAAAACACTGAAAACGCAGAATTTTCAGTACGAAAATGGTAAATCCGGGCTGAAAAGACCCTAAAATGGGTAAAAATTTTAATTCTAGGTTGTGATTGCAAAATGTGAGCATTGGCTCCCAGACCTAGTGTAGAATCCAATTGTGGCACAGCCTGAGTACTTTTCGGGTGTAAAACGATAAAATCTTGCTTAGAATAGCCGAAATTAGGTTAGACAGGCTCTAAACAAAGCCAATTTTGACCGAAAAGTGTCGATTCAGCATGTAAGAGCGAATCTAAACTGAAAACGCAGGATTTCGGCTGGAGACTGCTTTTTCTGGACAAAAAATGTCCTTTATCGAGAAAAATGGCCTCTAAGTACCTGTTTTGAGCTGTATTTGTAAAATATGAGCTCAGCTAACTAGATATTGTGCCGATTCTGTGCCGAAAAGTCTAAATCTGGTCTGAATTTGGTACACACCCATTTGTGGCACTGGTTGAGTGCTCCAGAATTGGTAGCTCTTGTTGCGTGCTTCATCCATGTCACGTGGCGCCGTTGGAATGTTTGGCAGCGTGGAGACGTCGACACCGGCGAGACGGAGTTGTTCGACGAGCTAAAAAGATGAAAATTATCGATTTTCTGTCAAAAATCCGCGATTTTCCCACTAAAACGCTACTAACCATGGCAACATCCTGTGGCGAGCGATGCGATGATCCGCCGGCTCCTTCGTGATCGTGTCCATGACCGTGTCCATGATCGTGGCCATGCCCTTGGCACGGAGCTCCGTCGTGACTATGTCCGTGCACCATTTCTCTCACTCCACAAGGGCTTTTCTCTCAAGTTTTCTGGAAATTTCGGGATTTAGAATCGAAATGGGTCGGAAAATGCGTTTTTTTAAAGTTAAATTAGTGGAAAAACGGCAAAAAAGGTTTGGCAGCATAAGGAACATGGTCTTATCTCTAAATTTCGGCAAAGTTTTAGGGTGAGGAAGGCGATGACGTGGCGTTAACCGGAATGTTTCATAACATCTTGAAATTGGTTTTTTAGACAGACAAAATTATTTTCGAATAGAAAAAATTATTTTCAAAGACAAAAATCGAAAAAATCTGATGAAAATCTGAAGACTCTATCGAAAAATACGGAAACCAAGTTTATCGATTTCTTTTCGTTTTGAGCCGTCAAATTCTGACTTTCTGGAGCATCACTTACTAAAAATCGATAAGTAAGAGCGCTTTGGGTTACTCCGAGATTTATGGATTTTCCCTGAATTCTACGCTTTTTAGGGTGAAATAACTCCTTTTTTTCGTTAAAAAACACAAAAAACCGCCTAAAATACTCTTCAACACGTGAAACTCTGTGAAAAAAAATAAAAACTAATAATTCTCCTAAAATTTTGGGATTTCTTTCATTCCCATTCTTCGGAGAGAGGTAGAAATTCAGGAGATCAGAAGGGAGTCAGAAAAATAAGGATTGTTCACCACAAACCCCTTTTACAACCCCAAAATCGATACTTTGCACCTGCTCCGTCCCAAATTTTTGACTAAGCTTCAATGACTATAAAACCATGTTTTTTCATAAATTTTTGTTATCAAAAACAGAGAAAAACCTCTAGAAAACCTATAAATCCAATAAAAATTGAGAAAAACGGTTATGAATGATCCAAAATCCACGAGAACCCGTGACTCCTTGGGACTCTTTTTCCAATCACCAAAAGTGTGCATTGTGCCGTGACGGTGTATGCAGACGATGTGCGCGACTTGACGACACTTCTCTGCGCACTCCTCGTTTCGCATTGTATCTCGCCCCTCCAACACTATCAATTTTCGACGATTATCTTCCGGTTTTCTTCTGGGAAAATGGACTTTTCGGGTTTCTGGGGATATTTTGGGAGTTGTAAATAGAAAATGTAGATAAAATGGGTGGAAAAGTTCCAGAAAACTTTTTTGACTGACTGAAAAACATTTTTCCGGTGTAAAAATTAATTTTTATCAATTCTCCCTCATTTTCCACCGATTTTCATCATTTTTGGTGTAGTTTTCCTCCGTTTTCTTCTCTTTTTCTCATAAAATTCATAAACATGGGCGGTCTTGCCCTCTGATAACGTTGAGCTGGAAAATTGAAAAAAAATTCCGCTTTCTTTCGCCGTTTCGTCATCTTTTAATTGACTTTTCTTATCATTTTTCTTCTCCTCTGAAACACATCAACACATTCTTCACTTTATTGCCCGGAGAACAATGGAAAAATTCACAGTTTATATGGTTTTGCTGAAAAAAATTTTTTTTTCTTCAAAAATTTTTTCTCTTCCAGTAAAGAGCAAATAAATGAATCATTGAAATGATAAAGTCCTTCTTCGCCACACTTTTCTAACCGCTTTTGGGAAATAAATCAACAAATAAATATTTTTCTCGATTTATGTTTGATGTCATAGATTCTGCTTTTCCGGTTGAATTTGTACTGGAAAAAGCGTTTTTTCGGTAGTTTTTGGCACTTGAAAAGTATGCAATAAGCCCCAAAGTCGGTTTTTTTCGATTTTCCCGTAGTTTCACTGATTTTTGCACTATTTCCTCTCATTTTTCGTTATTCATGGCCAAAAACCACGTTTTTCGTGAATCTGGGGCAATTTTCTCGATTTTCAGCGACGTTTCTGTAGTTTTCACTTTAAGAATCACCGAAACTCCAGTTTCTTCCGATAAGGAGCTTCTAGGTCACCAGAAACCTGGAAATGCTTGTTCTATAGCAGAAATGATCGCTCCAATCGGTTTTTCGTACAAAACACATCGAAAATCTGAATTTTGGAATCCAAGGCTGCTAGAAGTTCATGGTTCTGACTATTTTTAAGAGAAAAGTGAAATTTTCATTTTTACATTTCAGAACCCAAAAAAAACTTTTCGAAAACTAGGCTAAACAGCCTACAAAAAATGAGAAATCCACGACGAAAATTGGCGATTTTTTGATTCAAAACCGCCAAAAAATTCGTCAAATTTTGCTATAAAACCGGGAAATTTTGCCCAGAATCACTTTTTTTAATCCTTCCCCTTTTTCTATTTTCTCAGTTCAACTTGAGCTGAAAAGTGTTCAAAAATCCCCAAAAACTGGCCCAACCATCGTCTAGAAACCTCCAAATTCCGCACTTTTAGCCAGTTTCCTCCCCTGAGATTCCTCTAGTACATATGACCTTTAACGGCTCAATTCCTGCTTTCTTCAGGTAATAAAATGTTATTTCTCTTCTTCTCTTCCCAACCAACCTAAAATCTAAATTGAGAGAAAGAGCACCCATCATTTGTTACCCCTAATAAAGTGAAGAGAGAGAGCCCATCGCCTATCAAAAAGTGAATGCACTTTGTTTTTTATCTCTGTCTTCCATTCCCCTCTGCGTCTCTTCACTCCGCCCGTACTATCTCTCTTGCTCTCTGCACTCTCCTTTGATGAGAGCTCGTGTTTGCATTGAAGAATGAATGAGAAGCAGCAGCAGCACTGGCGGCCGCCACGGCGGGCCGACACTTTTTCGAAAAGGTTTTCTATTTCATTTTTTTTTCTTCTTCTTGTTTGCGTGTCATCTCATGGATCATCATCATGATTTGTTGATTGAGAGAAAGAGAGGTTAAGGGTCAATGAGATAAGCAGCGCCAGTGAAGCAGCTCTAGAAAATGAGAGCTTTGTTTAGAAAGTTTAAGTGCTCGAAGCTCAGCTAAGCAGCACCAGACGTCTGAGGACCTCGGACTGAGGTTTTGAAGTGTAGCACAACTCCAGTAAGCACAGACTGTTAGAGGGCAGCTCTGAAAGTGCTCCGGAGCCCAGGGCAACATGATTGAGATAGTCTTGAGAGAACGAAGCACCGCCAGACAGCACAATCAGTCAAAGTCTAAGCGGCTCAAGGCGATAAAGGCTCTGGAACTGCACCAAAAAGCACAGCTGATCAGATCTCTGCCGCTGCGGCTTTAGAGAAAATCAGCTGAAAATCTGAAAATGGCTGAAGCTCACAGACCACCTCAATTTACCCGTTCTTGTCAGGCTACGCAGCGCTAGCAGCCCCATGCAGTTGAGGTCATGGAGTTGAAGATCCTCAGGAAGCATAGAAGATCAGATCTCTGCAGTTACTAAGCAGCCACAGCCGCTAGTCCTGCAGCTAGATAGTACCAGACGATTAGAAATTTTGAGCCAATCAGCTGAAAATCTGAAAATGGCTGAAGCTCACAGACCACCTCAAGTACCTCTAACCCCTGCGTCTCTTTTTTCCCAGTTTTTCCCGCTCTTGCCAGGCTAAGCAGCGCTAGCAGCCCCATGCAGTTGAGGTCATGGAGTTGAAGAGCTCCAGAAAGCGCAGACGATCAGATCTCTGAAGTTACTAAGCAACTACAGCCGCTAGTCCTGCAGCTAAACAGTGACAGACGATCTGGGTTTCCGAGCCAAAATGGCTGATACTCTCTGACAATTTTCCTTGCCTAAAAAACCTGCTGAAGCGCCGGAAGCGCGCCCCAATCACTTTCCATCATTACCTCCAATGAGTCATGTTGTTTTTTACTATTCCTCATGAAAAGTTATTCTCTCTTTCCTTTTTTTATAATTCCTCCTTTCCCTTGTCTCCCACAATAGAAAAAAGTGTTGTCGATAATCCTACTCACCCCTCCCCCACCAAAACGCCTGGTTGAGACAAAATATAGGCACAGGTGGTGGTAGGAGGAGGAGAGAAAATAGTATTTTTCTCGATGTTTTCACATTTCTTTTTGAGGAAATGTTTAGAACAGCTGGATCAGCTGTTCAAATTTTTCTGCAACAAAAATGTTTTTTGGCGAATTTTCGTTCAAAATATTAGTTTCTGAGCTCCGAACTCGTCTCGTCCCAAATATCTCATTAGTTTGCTGGAAAAAAGTGTGACTTTTCAAGGCTTTTATGCCCGATTTTCCCAGGTTCCGTCTATTTTTGGACCAAAATCCTTCATTTTTTTCCATTTTCACCCCCAAATCTCTCCTTTTTTCCCATTTTCCAGACTCTTCATCACCCTGAACACCGATTTTTGAAGCTATTTCTGTCGAAATCGTTCATTTTGACCGTTTTCACGATTTCTTTGGCCCCCAATTTCCTTGTGTTTCAGAGTCTCCATCACTCTCAATCCTCTCATTTTTCTCTGCTTTTTTTCCAAAAATTGCGGAGAAATCTGGCCGATGTGCTCTCCAAAAAAAACCATCGTCCACCAACTCTTCTACTCATTCTTCAACAACAACAATTCAACATCATCATCCATTTTTCAAAAATAATTAATTTTATTCAAGTCAAAATTCAATTAATTCTTCTAAAATAATCAATATCTGATTCAAAACACCCCTTCCCTTCAATACAATGGCACCTGCAGTGTTACAAAAACCCGGTGTGATTAAGGATGCCACGATTGCCGCCTTGTTCAGTAACAAGGATCCAGAGATTAGGTATCAGGATCTCAGAGAAATTGGACACGGATCGTTTGGTGCCGTTTATTTTGTGAGTTTTGAAAAAAAATCGAACTTTTCTGAGGGAGAAAAGCGTGAAAACACGAAGTTTTACAAGAAAAAAAACCAAGAAAAAACGAGCTTTTACAAGAAAAACCGAAAAAAATCGAATTTTTACGCGAAAAAACGGAAAAAAAATCAACACTTTACATCAAAAAGCCGGAAAAATCGAGTTTTTACAAGAAAAAAGCGAGGAAAAATGTCTATAGTAGACCTGAATCGCTCGATTGTAATCGTTCTTTTTTGTCAGAATTTGAATGAAATGCCGGAATTTTTTTGAAAAACCCCGAAGAAAGCTCCTGAATAGACAAATTTTGACCATTATCTGACAGAAATTGTGACGCGAAAGGTTGTTTTGAAGGGAAATCTGCGAAAAACTCCGGAAACTTACTGATTTGAGCACAAAATTAGTCATTTTTCCCAAAAAAAGGGGGTTTTCAGTGAGAAATCGATGGAAGATTTCATGAATTAGAGCAAAATCACCTAATTCACGCAAATTTACTCAAAAAATCTCCAAAAACTTGCAAATTTTCCAGGCCTACGACAAGGACACGGAGCAGACGGTGGCGATCAAAAAGATGAATTTCAGTGGAAAACAGGCGACCGAGAAGTGGAATGATATTCTGAAAGAGGTCTCATTCCTCAATACAGTCAAACATCGGCATATTGTCGATTACAAAGCATGTTTTCTCAAGGAGACCACCTGTTGGGTGAGTTGTACACTGATTGAGCAGTAAAAAAGATCGTTTTAGCCTTAAAACCCTCAAAATAGTATTTTTTCCCTAATTCTGTACTAAAAATCGTTGATTTTTAATCCAAATATTACTATTTTGGCTAATTTATATCACAAAGGCAATTTTCTGCCGGAAAAATCGATTTTTGGCAAGGCTTCTATTGATTTATAGCGAAAACTGGTCAATTTGATCTTAAGAGTCGGCAAAAAACGCTAGCAAATATCACAAAAATCAGTGAAAAGGACTAAAAATGCTGAAAATGTTGGGTGAGTGTTGCCCCATTGAGCAGTGAAAATGATCGTTTTAGCCTCGAAAACCTCGCAAAATGAGTACTTTTCCCTAAAAATCCACAAACGTAGTCTGAAATTCGTAGATTTCGGTTTCAAAATATACTATTTTGCCTTTCGGCAAAACTGGTCATTTTGCTCTTAAAATTTGACAAGAAACACTCGCAAATACCACAAAATCTGGTGAAAATGACTGAAAATAACCTAGGAAGCAAGAAAAATATTCGAACTTTCACAAAAAACCTCAGTTCCACCTAATTTTCAGCTCGTGATGGAGTACTGTATTGGCTCAGCAGCCGACATAGTGGATGTACTTCGAAAAGGAATGCGAGAAGTGGAAATTGCGGCGATCTGCTCACAGACCCTCGATGCTCTTCGATATCTGCACTCCCTGAAACGGATACATCGAGATATAAAAGCTGGAAATATCCTCCTTTCGGATCAATCCATTGTTAAACTTGGTACGGGAGAATTTTGATGAAAAATCTATTAGCTAACTAATTTCAGCTGACTTTGGTTCGGCATCCCTGGTGGATCCTGCTCAGACGTTCATTGGCACCCCATTCTTCATGGCTCCAGAAGTGATTCTGGCAATGGATGAGGGACACTATACGGATCGAGCTGATATCTGGTCATTGGGTATCACTTGTATCGAATTGGGTGAGTAAATTGATTGGGAGTATCTGATTTTCGCCAAGACTGAAAAACCGATCGAAAATCTGATTTTGAGCTGAAAATGAAAGGTTTTGGTCTCAAAATCCCTACAAAAACTGTCTTTCAAGCTACATGACGGTAAAAAACCGATAGATTTTTGACTGGAAAACTAGGCTTTGGAGCTCAAAATTCAGTTTTTGAGCCTCCAAGATTCATTGAACGGGCCCCTCAAGTTGAGTGGATTTTCAGCTTCAAAATCTCGATTTTTGAAGCAAAAAACCTGTTTTTTGGGCTGAAAATTGGGAGTTCCTGTACCCGAATTCACGACAAAAAGGTATTTTTGAGCAACATTTTGATGAAAAAAAATTATTTTGGTAAAAAACCGATTTTTGACTGAAAAACTAGGGTTTGGAGCCCAAAATTCACTTTTTTAAACCCCCCCCCCAATCCCTCTAATCGACTCATTTTTCAGCGGAACGCCGACCTCCTCTGTTCAGTATGAACGCAATGTCGGCTCTCTATCACATTGCTCAGAATGATCCGCCCACCCTGTCCCCCGTTGATTCAACGGAACAACCCGAATGGTCACCGGAATTCGTTCAATTCATCGATAAATGCCTCCGAAAACCGGCTGATGAACGAATGTCGGCAGAGGAATGTTTCCGTCATCCATTTATTCAGAAGCCACGCCCCCAGGATACGATCCACGAATTAATCCAGAGAACGAAGAATATGGTTCTCGAATTGGACAATTTCCAGTATAAGAAAATGCGAAAACTGATGTATTTGGATGAGACGGAGGGAAAAGAGGGAGAGGCGAATATTGGTGGTGGAATCATCATTCCAGATGATTTAGATTTTCATGGAAATGAGGCACATTCTATTGGAAGAGGTATGAATGGGTTTTTGAGCAGTGGAAATTTCCTAAAATTCAGGAAAACAGAGTAAAACGATAGTTTTTAGGCCAGAGATAGGCCCAACATCCTGAAAAATATGTTAATAATAGGGAATTAGGTCGAAATTAGGCGAGAAATAGGTAATGAATTGAGGTTTTTTGTCTAAAATAGGCCGAAAACGTTGGAGTCCCTAATCAAAATGAATTTTTGATCAAAAATATATCTGTTAATAGCAGAGGAAACCTTAAAAAACCGCGAAAAATGGGCTGAAAATCCTTAAAAATTATTTGAAAATAAAGGTTTTTAGGCAGAAAATAGGGCTAGAAACACCTAAAATTGGGATTAAATGAGAATTCCTAGACGAAATATTGCAAGATTTACAAGAATGTAGAAAAAATGGACTAAAAATTGCCATATTTAGTTTTTTCTTGTTTTTTTTATAGTTCTACGAAAAAGTGACTAGAAATACAGAAATTTAGAGCTAAAAATTACTGAAATCCACGTTCTTACACCAGAAAATCTTTGAAAATCACATGAAAATCCCTTTATTTTCACTGAAAATTGTATATCATCGATTCAATTGGAGCTGACTGAGAAACAGTGCTTGTTTATATCATCCCTAGTCAAAATTTGTCACTTTTCAGCGATAACTCAATGTTTTTAAAAACAAAATTTGTTTTGAAATCGGGTTGTGTTTACCATTAACTTCTAGAAAAATCGTCATTTTTTCGAAGATAATTTCATGTTTTTCTGATCAAAATTTCATATTTTTAATAGCCTGTTTTCGCTTCTTGGCTGAATATTTTTTCAATTATGTTCCTTCGTCTAGCTTCTCTATCCCTTGTTCCATTTTTCATCTGCTTCTTTTCTTAAAGAAATTCGTCGCTTTTTGGAGAATTATTTGGAGGTTCTCGAATCTGTTTTATAAGAAAAATGGCATTTTTCTCTGAAAATTGTAAGTTTTATCATTAAGAGTCTAGTGAAATCGACAGAAATCTTTATTTTCGTCTAGATTCTCTCTTCCTCTTCGTGCCTATTTTTCCAGCTGAAAATGACTATCAGAGCTGCAATTTTTCGGTTTTTTTCCTGCATAGGTCTTTCCCTTTGTTTCATTTTTTTCTCTCTCTCATTTCCTATTATAATTTTCAGCCGGGGATTCTGCTTCATCACGAAGTGCCTCTCTCACTTCATTCCGTTCAATGCAGTCAAGTGGTGGGGCTGGGCTGTTGGTATCCACTAATACTCAGGGAGCAATGGATAATGTGCATGGTAATTATAGTGAAATTAGTGTAGTTTTTGTTTCTATTAGGTTTTTGGCTGTTGGAATGGGCTAAATATGGATAAATTTGGCTGAAAATAGGAGAATTTTGAGCGAAAATGAAATGAATTGCTCTGAAATCTTCAAAATTGACTCCAAATGGTCAAAATTGGAGGGGAAAAGACAGATTTTTAGATGAAAATGGTCTAATTTTTAGATCTTTGAAGGCCCACAGTTAGGTTGAAAATAGCTACAAATTTGGGCCGAATGGGCCCTGAAGTAGGCACTAAAAGGCCTTGTGCCAGGTACGAAAAAGCTGTAAACTAGAATAAAACGGGCCAAAATTACCCAAAAAACAAGAAATTTCCTGCCAAAATTGTCCGAAATCCATGAAAATAGGTCCAAAAACACCTAATTTTAGTTGAAATTCCTAGAAATTCACCCCATAACTTCTTTTACTAACCCTGAATAACCCCCCAAAAGTGTTTCCAGGCTCATCCGGCTTCATCAACGGAAGCAGCTCGACGACAAGCTCCGCTCGCCGTCGTCCACCCATCCCATCCCAAATGCTCTCCTCAACCTCGACCTCTGGTCTTGGCACAATGCCAAGTCAGGCATCCGTCGGAGCATCGATCACAGCGATCGCCGTGAATCCGTCCACTTCTGATCTGATTGCTCAGTCGACGAATGCCGTGGAGATCACACGGGCGACTCCGGACACTTCAGATGACATATCGGATACCTCGATTCGAATTGCACCTGTCAAGGATTTGCACATGCCGAATCGAGAAGTGAAAGAGCGGATTGCCACGTTGCAGAATACGAAATTTGCGACCCTACGAAGTCAGCGGATAATAAATCAGGAGCAAGAGGAGTACACGAAAGAGAATAATATGTATGAGCAAATGAGTAAATATAAGCATTTGAGACAAGGACACCATAAAGAGCTACAACAATTCGAGGAGAGGTGTGTAGTCGAACGGGAGCAGTTGCGGGTGAAAATGGACAGGGAGCTGGAGCAACTCACCAACACCTACTCTAAGGAGAAGATGCGTGTTCGAAGCTCGCATAACAACGAGCTGGATAAGAAAAAACGGGATATTGAGGAGGGCGAGAAGAAGTTGAAGAAGACGAAGAGTGGACAGAATCAACAGCAGATGAAGTTGTATGCTGCGCAGCAGTTGAAAGAGTACAAACATAATAAGGAGGCGGAGAAGACGGTGAGAAAATGGGGCTAGAAAAGCTGAAACAGGCTTGAAATGGACTGGATCTAGGCTCGTGTGGGCTCGAAATTAGGACTCAAAAGCCGCAAAATTAGGCTTGAACGAGACCAGAATGTAGCCCTAAATTGACAAGGTTTGGGCTGAAAGCGACCAGAAATTAGGACTCCAATGGCCAGTTTTAGGGTGGTTGCTCAACGGATATGTACCTCAACCGTTATATTTGGCTCTTCTGCTATTGATCAACTGCTATTTTCGCCACTTTTGATGGCCCAACTGCTATGGCTCTAGCAGTTTATCCATAGGCTACAGCAGTTGTGCCATAGCAGAAGAGCCAAATATAGCAATTGAGACGCTAGCAGTTACAACATAGCAGTTGATCACCCTTATAGCAGTTGAGAAATAGCAGTAGTGATATAGCAGTTGAGTATTTGTCCCAAAGTTAGGCTGAAAATAGATGCAAATTTGGCCTGAACCTAAAGTAAGTAAAGTAAGTGCTGTGCCAAGTACGAAAAGGCTCTAAACTAAACAAAAACGGGGCAAAATCGGTTTTGAATGAGCCAAAGTTAGTCTGAAACAATCCACAATTATGCTCGAGAAGATCTAATTTTATTAACAAGAAAGTCAGAATTTAGCTGAAAACATAACTATTGGGTTTAGACAGGTCAGAAATTTAGTCTTAAACTTTCCAAATTCAGGTTGAAAACGACCTGAATGTAGGTTTCGTTAATCGGGGCTGTGCCAGGTACAAAATGGCGCAAAATAGGGTTCAAACTTTTCAAACTGAGTTTAAAAAAGGACACCACTAGATCGCGAAAAGATCTTCGCTTACTCTTAAGAATCTCAATCGTCGGCTTCTGGACGCCCCAAATTAGGTACGAAAAGGCTCGATAATAGACTGAAACGGGCCAAATTTAGGCTGAAATAATGCACAATCATGCTCAAAAAGATCCAATTATATGAACAAGAAAGTCCAATTTTTTGCTGAATAAATAACGGTTGGGCTAATACAGGTCCAAAATTATGTATGGCAATTCCAAGAAAAACAGCTTCGCAAACTTTAATTTTTTGCAGCGTCTTCGAAGTCGAAACATGTCGAAAAACGCGTTCGATACGGAGCTGAAATCGGTGAAAGCCGCGTTGAATCGAGTAAAAGACGCCCGTGAGAATGAGTTTGAGGACAGGTTACGAGTGGAATTGGAAGAGGAAATCGTCAGATATCGAAGGCAGCAGCTGAATAATCTGCATGCGTTGGAGGAGAGGCTGGATGATGAGGTGGGTACAAAGACTACAAACTACAATTATAAGAGTTAGGGCTCCAATCTACAGAATACTGGCTAGACTACAAATACTACAAACTAGAATCACCTCTGTCTTTTTTCCAGGACGTGAACGTACAAGAACGACAAATGGACACCCGTCACGGACTCCTCTCGAAACAGCACGAAATGACACGGGACTTGGAAATTCAACACCTCAATGAGCATCATCTGATGAAGCGACGACATCTGGAGACCCAGCATGAAGCCGAATCGGCCAGTCAGAATGAGTATACGACACGACAGCAGGATGAGTTGAGAAAGAAACACGCGATGCAGTCAAGGCAACAGCCCAGGGAGTTGAAGGTTAGGGGGGGGGGGGGGAATGGGGCTGAAAATTCGGAAAAAACCAGTACTATACCGAAAAATCTGAAAAATGGTTGAAAATGAACCAAAAATAGAAGGGTTTTGGCCAAATTTCCACTAAGATACGTCCGGATTGGCTTAAAATTAACACTGAAAGCTGTCAGTAAATAGGGGGTAAGGAGCGAAAATCGGGCATAAATTGATGGAAAATAAATCAAAAATCTGAAAAATGAACTGAAAATGGTAAAAAATGACCCAAATCAGAGGGTAAAAAATGACCCAAATCTTACTTTTAGAAACCTAATTTCGGTGTCAAAACTCTGTTTTTACCGCTAAAACCCGACTTTTTGTGCGAAAAATCATACTTTTTGGTCCTGAAAACACGGTTTTTTGTCAATTTTCGCTGTGAAGTCATCAAATTTTTGGCACAATTTCCAGATTTTTGTATAAAAACCCACCTCACCCATTATATTTTCAGATCCAAGAAGCCCAGATCCGAAAACAATACCGACAGGTGGTCAAAACGCAGACGCGTCAATTCAAACTCTACCTGACTCAAATGGTTCAAGTGGTGCCGAAAGAGGATCAGAAGGAGTTGACATCCCGACTGAAACAGGATCAAATGCAGAAAGTGGCACTCCTGGCGTCTCAATACGAATCACAGATCAAGAAAATGGTACAGGATAAACAGGTGAAGCTGGAGTCGTGGCAAGAGGATGAGCAGAGGATTTTGAGTGAAAAGTTGGAGAAGGAGTTGGAGGAGTTGATTGATTATCAGAAGAAGCAGAAGGCCATGTTGGATGAGCAGATTAAGAAGGTACGCGTGGAAATGGATGGTTTACTAGGAGAAAATAGGGTTTTGCGGATGGAAATTGGGGTTTTGACTTCAAATTCAGGGTTTTGTGGTGTAAAATTTCGAGTTTCCTGTGTAAATTAGGGTTATTTTGAGCTTGAATTTGGAGGGTTTCCATTCCAAGTTGCATTTGAATTTGAAAAATTTGAGCCCGAGAATCTGGAATTTACGTTAAAAATTAGAGTTTTCGGATCAAGTAGGTCCTTTCTTTCTCCCCGAAAATGTGGTATTAACGCGAGGTTTCCGACTAGGAAAAAAAGCGGAAATATGCTGAAAAATATCAATTTTAGCCTAAAATTAGGGTATTTTTCGTACAAAAATTAGGTTATTTGACTACAAAGACTACAAAGATCACAAAGTTTACAATTCTTCATTACCCTTATGTTTTTCAGGAACGAATAAGTCTGGAGGAGCGAATCGGTGCCCGGCGAGCCCTTCTGGAGCAGAAGATCCTCGAGGAGCGGGAACAAATGTCTGAGATGCGTCGAATGAAGAAGGATCAAATCCGCGATCGACACAGTCAGGAGAGGCATCGGCTGGAGAATCATTTCGTTCGAACCGGCTCAACGAGTGGGCGGAGTCAGGGGCCCGGGGGTGCGGCGGTAGTCACGAGCTCCTCGATTCAATTGGCCATGTAGTTCTTGTAGATTAGGTTTTGTGTAGTTTGTAGTTTGATCCCTAGGCTACAAACTAGAATTTTCAGTTTTTGTAGTTTGTAGTTTGGTGTTCAGACTACAAACTACAATTTCAGCGGTATCTAGACTACAAGCTTAGCCCCTCTAGGCTACAAACTACAAATTCTAGTTTTTTTGTAGTTTGTAGTTTGACATCCCCCCTGACTACAAACTACACACATTCTGATGATTTTATTTCCCGGGTCCACCTTTCTTTCTTTCTGAATTTTTTGTCGATTTTTTACCCAATAAAAATCAAAATATCTCCAATTTCCCATTCCAAATACGGTTTCTCTGTCATTCGTTTCTTGTTTTTTTCCTGTTTTAATCCATGTCTTTTTATCGATTTTCTGTGATAGACAACATTTTTTCTGGCGAAATTCCCACTCCCATTGAAAACGGCTATTTTACAGTGATTTTTTGGAGGATTTTGGGGGTTTTCTGGAGCTGCTCAGCGTTTTTAGCCCGGAAAACTGAAAATCCGTATTTTCGAAACTAAGCCCCGCCCCTTTTCCTCTGAAAATATCACTTTTCGTGCAATATTCTCTTCTGTAATCCCACCCATCCTCCCCTTTTTTCGGTGCTCTTCTCCCCTATTTTAGTCCTTTCTTAGTCCAAGCCCCGCCCCTTCATATCTGAATTTCATGTCCCCGCCCCTTCTCCCTCCTCCCTAATTATACTTATCATTTATTATTATTTCTTTTAAAATGAAAATAAAAAATTTTAATATTTTTTTTTACTTTTTGTAAAAACAACAGGAAAACCCCAGAAACCTCGAAAAAAAAACCATTTTTTCCCAAAAACAAAAAAAAAACAGTTATTCCCGTCCATCGATTGCGTAACGGATTACCTAACTGTAAAGGGGGATTAGTGGAGGGTTAATCTCGACACAAACAACATGTTACCTTTTTTCAGTTTTTTTGTATTGTTACTGGAAGTAATGTCCGTTACAGTACTGTCCATATTCATACGAACATCCCCGCTTTACAGTTGATTTCAGTCAACTTTGAGCATGCGCCAAACGGTCGAAAATTTTTCTACGGCTTCAAAAAATTTTGGGCGTATTGAGCACAGCATGAACTTCATTTTTGTAGTTGACCACTTTTTTGTGCAACTGCTCTCTCGAGAGTTAGAGCTCGTCCAGAACAACCACCTCAGAAATCGCTCGTTATCCATAGGAATCTCGATGATTTCATGGGTCCTTCATAAAATGAGCTCTAACTCTCTCGAGAGTGGTTGCACAAAAAAGTTGACAACTACAAAAATAAAGTTCAAGCTGTGCTTGATACGTCCAAAATTTTTGACCGTTTGGCGCAAGCTCAAAGTCGATTAAAATCAACTGAAAAGCAGGGATGTTCGTATAAATATGGCCGGTACTGTATGCTCACCTTTCAGTTATGTTTTTTTTCCAGTGTCTGGGTTTCTGGAGCTGCTTAGTTTCAGCCCAATTACAAGGGATGTGCAACACCTCACAACCTCAGAATCGGCCCAAATTTTTATGGAAGGTTCAAACCAGTCTAGATAGGTACCCCGAAAATTTCTCAGAGTTCGCTAATCAGTTTCAGCTGAGTTACAGCTTTAGTGCTGAAACTTGCCCAAATGATCATCCATTTTTTTCGAAATTTCAGAAAATAAAAATTTTTTTCTTTGAAAATTCGGAGATATGTTTTTGAAGCCGCCAAAATACCCCCATCTAAAAAAGTTACTTCGAAAAAATTCTGAAAGTGGGCAGTTTCAATCAACTGATTCTGACTTCCAAGCGTCATAACTCGGCTGAAAGTGATGGGCGGGCACTAAATTTTTTCGGGGTAACTATCTAGACTGGTATGAACCTCTTATGAAATTTTGGCACGATTCTGAGATTGCGAGGTGTTGCACGTTTCTTGCTAATACAGTAGCTAGTGTAGAATTATTTATTATTTTCCAACTCTAACTTTTTGGTGTTGCTCAGTTTTACGATACACTCAATCTTCACTCCTGCTAGATTGGTGCTGCTTCGCTTCCAACTTCGCCTTCTTATACCGTTACCACTTATTCCTTACCCCCTCTAATTAGGTCATGTATACCAATTGTTGTTACTTCTATCCAGTGATGCAGAAGAAGAAGGAGAGGGATGGGTTTAGGTTGAGTGGTGGTGTCACTTTACTTGTTAATTATCGTGTTGGTTATATATTTTCTTGTTTTCTTATTGTTTCAAGCTGCTTAGGGTCACTTGGTGATATTCATCACAAACGATGATATTTTTTTGATCCAACTACTAAATTATTTTGTGCGTACAATTTTTTTTCAGTTTCTACGCTTCATCTCACACGGACCTTTACAAATTTCATATTGCGTCTTTAAATTCTGACAGTAAGCAGGGCTTAAGACGAAGGAGCGCGCACCATGTTTTCAGAGCACTTTTCAGTAATAACTTTCGATCAAACTCTGTCAATATTATATTCAACATGATGCGAAGAAAATTGTTTTTATTCAATTTGATTCAAAAAAAGCTTAGGCCCTAATTTTTAATTTTTCGACAAAATGAGAAAAATGCCTACGTATCGCTGAGTCGCCACGCAGTTAGCACGCGACCCTACAGCACGCGAATGTAACCTTTTGAAAACACGTACAAAAAATTCACTGTGCTAAAGTTGCCTTATTTTAAGTCGCATATTTATAAGGTGGTTCAGCATTGCTTTGCATGATTGGGTCTGCTTAACACAAAACCCCCGGTTCAACCACTTTAACCTAAAACGGGGTCATGGAAAGTGTTGGGGTGGTATAAACTATGCAAATATTGTGTTTACTCCACACCGATTTCCTTTATAGTACTGTTTGAATTCCTCACAACCCAAGGACTCAAGTGGATTCCTTCAAGGTTGAGAGGGAACCGATGGGTGGTCTTGCTTATGTCCCAGTGACTTTTTTGGTACGTGTTTTCAAAAGGTTTCATTTGCAATGTCTGCCTTACTGTAGGGTCGCATACCAACTGCGTGGCGACTCAGCGATACGTAGGCGTTTTTTTCATTTCGTTGAAGAATGAAAAACCAGGGCCTAAGCTTTTTTGAACCAAATTGAATAGAACTTTTTCTTTTCATCATGTTGAATATAATATTGACAGAATTTCATCAAAAGTTATTACTGAAAAGTGCTCTGGAAACATGGTGCGCGCTCCTTCGGCTTAAGTGCGGCTTACTGTCAGAATTTAAAGACGCAATATGAAATTTGTGAAAGCCCGTGTGAGATGGAGCGTAGAAACCGAGAAAAAAATTGTAAGTACAAAAAAAAATTTACCGTGTCTAAGCAACCCCTTTTGGCACTGCTTAACCAAAAATCCGAAAACTTTCTCCCCTGTTTCAATTATCCTTTCTCTTGAAAAAGTTACTAGCCGGATTTTTCGGAATTTCGCAAAAAAAAAAAACAACTTCTTCACTTTCGAATCCAACGAATTACAAATACTTTGTACATATAAAGTTCTTCCTTTTCCAATCCATTTAACTCCTTCTTGTTAGCCTAGTCTAGCCCCTCATTCAATACAATATATAGTCTATTTGACTTCTTGTTAGAAAAGGAATTTGTATTCTTTTGAGAAGGTCAGACATGATTTTTTTGTTATAGGCTGCTATGGGATTTTGAATACGCTTTAGTACTCCTTTTTCATGTTTTTTTTTCCATGATAAACGCATTGATGGCCCAACTTTTTCAAATTTTGGGTTTCTAGGCCACCATGTCTCAAGTAACATCAAAATATGCGCAATTTTATTCTAAGCACAATAGTTTTTACAGAATTGAAAAATATTGGTTTTGAGCCGAGTTATGCTCAATTTAGTGAATTGCTCAGAATAAAAATTTCGTGTAATTCGCGTATAACTCGGCTCAAAATCATCATTTTTCAGTTCTGTAAGCGCCATTGTGCTCAGAACAGAATTGCGCACATTTTGATGTTACTTGCGAATTGGTGGCCTAGAAAACCATATTTTGGAAAACTCGGCCACCACTGCTCAAATAGTATCAAAATGTTCACAATTTCATTCTGAGCCAAACGATTTTTACGGAATTGAAAAATATTGATTTTGAGCCGAGTTCTGTGCGAATTACTCGGAATTTTTATTCTGAGCAATTTGCTAAAATGAGCATAACTCGGCTCAAAAACAATATTTTTCAATTCTATAAAATCATTGAGTTCAGAACAAAATTGCGCACATTCAGATGTTACTTGCGACTTGGTGGCCTAGAAATCCATATTTTGGAAAACTCGGCCACCAATGCTCAAATAGTATCAAAATGTGCCCAAATTTATTCTGAGCACAATAGTTCTCACAGAATTGAAACATATTGATTTTGAGCCGAGTTATGACCGAATTACGAAAAATTTTTATTAAAAATTTTTCGTATATACTCGGCTCAAAACCATCATTTTTCAATTCTGAAAAAACCATTGTGCTCACAATATAATTGCGCACATTTTGATGTTACTTGCGACTTGGTGACCTAGAAACCCAAAATTTGGAAAGTTAGGCCACCCATCCTGATTTTTCTCTAGAACACCCTATTTCGATCCCTCTAAGCTACCCATTTGTGTACTTTAACTAGAAACGCATTGTGGACAAAACGAATTCCACTAATCCCCAGGAACACCCATGAAACTTCTCTCCTTATGTCCTCTTCCACAGATTCTTATCTGTGTTCTCTCATTTTCCTCCTCCTCCATCACTTCCCAATTTCTGCCATTCCTTTTTCATTTCTTCTGATTCATTTTCTATTAATGATTTCCCTTCTTTTCTCTAATTCCTGATAAAAACTGGACAAAGGGTATGGGGGGACAGGAAGAAGGGGAGAAAATGGAAAACTGACGTTGTTGGTTGCGCAACAACAAAACACTTTCGGTTTTCTTTTGTCTTACGGAAGGTGTCAGTGCTTATATAGGAAGCAGCGCCAAGCAGCTTAGGAGGCTTAGCAGCTCTCACAACATCATTACCCTTAGGTAAGCTTAGCATCCTCGAATTTTGGTAGATACTCAACTGCTATGTTTCTCTACTGCTATTTCTCTACTGCTATCAGGGGATCAACTGCTATGTTGTAACTGCTAGTGTCTCAACTGCTATATTTGGCTCTTCTGCTATGGATTAACTGTTATTCTCGGCACTTTTGATATTTCAACCAGAACTGTGCGAAACATTTTTGAAAAAAAAAAAAATTTTTTTTTCGGTTTTCTATCATTTTCCGAAAACTTTTTTTTTGGGGAAAACCGAAAAAAATTTCGAAAAAAAGGTTTTTTAGTTGTATATTTTTCTGTTTTTATCGTCTTTTTATCCATTTTTTCTGAAAAAAATCGAAATTTTCGAGAAACAATCGAAAGAATCCGATTTTTTTCGGTCCGAAAATTTCGAAAAAACAATTTTTTTCGTTTTTTTTCGGAATTTTTTTTTCGCACAGCACTGTTTCAAACCGAACACAAGCTAAGCAGCTCCACTAGCTGATTTAGCAGCTTCTACAGGTCTCAAAATTGTCTTATAGTACGTCTATCTTGGGCTCGAAGGCACTAGAACTGAGCTTAGCTGCGACAGAAACTGTCCTAGCTCAAGCATCTTCCGATATCCAGCTAAGCAGCTTGCAAGTTCCAGTTAAGCAGCTGCCCAGTTCTGAAAACTGCCCTAGCTTGAGCAGCTTTCGAATTATAGCTAAGCAGCTCCTCTCCTTCCTAGCAACCCCCATGTAAAAACCATTTAGTACTGGAACATCTGGCATTTTATGAATGCCGACTAGCTGTCCTCCCCCTCCCCTCCGTCTGATCTTCTTTTTATCTCATTTTTTATTGTCCCGTCCCTCTTTTTATTTCTAGTAGTTTTCACACTTTACCTCCCTTTCCCTCCTATCTATTCACACCTCACTTTACTATCAGTTTTAGTACAGAAACAGCTTGCCTAACCTTCAATTTTATTACGAGTTCTTTCTTTCCCAACCTTCAGATAGGCATTTTGACCTTCTGAATAAAAGATATTCGACTGGGGAGTTCTCACGGTGAATTTTTTTGTACGTGTTTTCAAAAGGTTTCATTCGCGGGCTCTGTCTTACTGTAGGATCGCATGCTAACTGCGTGGCGACTCAGCGATACGTAGTCATTTTTCTCATTTTCTTGAAAAATTAAAAGTCAGGGCCTAAGCTTTTTTTGAATCAAATTGAATAGAAATGTTTTCTTCGCATCATGTTGAATATAATATTGACAGAAATCGATCGAAAGTTATTACTGAAAAGTGCTATGGAAACATGGTGCGCGCTCCTTAGGCTTAAGCGCGGTTTACTGTCAGATTTTAAAGACGCAATATGAAATTTGTAAAAGTCCGTGTGAGATGGAGCGTAGAAACCGAGCAAAAAATTGTACGTACAAAAAAATTTACCGTGAGTGGGCAATTCTTGGTTCTGCCTAACTTTCGAAGCTGCTAAAAGTTTTTGGTGCAGCTTTTTTTGTGGAGCTCAGTTTGTTCGATATCAGCTAGGAAACCCCAAAATAACTCTTGAAAATCCAGAAAATAATATTTGTTTAATAGTGATTTTTCCCAAACACACCTCCACCACTATCACTGGGCAAACAAATATGAGAAACGTGATTTTTTCGGTTACTGGCGATATTTTCTTGAGTTTCTAGTAGTTTTTTGGCCTGTTTAGACCTTCTAACCTACTTATTCGGGTACAAAATGAGCCAAAAATCTAGTTTTTGCTCATTTCCCCTCTATTTTTCCGTCGTTTCCGCCTAATTTTCCAAATTTCCTTCCAATTTTTTTCATCTCCAATGATGTAATATATCCCCCTCTAGAATACCCTAATCTTGACTGTGAGATCTTCCCCGCGTTTTGGAAAAAAGGAAATCGTTTGGTTTTTTTGGTTGAAGCGGAACCGAAAACCCAACTTTCAGATGGATGAGAGGGGAGAGTTATCTTAATTTGATCTACACTTTTTTTGTTTTCGAGGAAGCCTTCTTTTTAAGATTTTGCAACATAGATTCATTCAGTTTCAGAGGCTGAGGCGCTTGGAAGGCTTCGAAGGCATACATCGGCCATTTCGTGTACTCCAGCACGTAAAAATTTTTGTGCGAAGCTAGCGCGTAAAAAAATTTCAGCCCGAAGGGCGAAAAATTGTTTTTGTTGTCATCAATCATTTAAAAAAAAGGCATTTTTTGCTTCAAAACCTCGAAAAACAACGTAATTTCAAACTAGGTACCGTACTCCGCAAAAATTTACAATCTTACTGTATTTATCAGCAATTATTGTTAACATGTCAATTTCACTGCGATGCCGCGATAATTTCCTGTAACAATCGTTGTCAAAAAATGAAAAAGCATTAAAAAAACATATAAAATCGGTGTACGTGCTGGGATTTTTGTTTTAAGCCGTCGCGATTGAAGTGTGGAGGTAAATTCGTGAAAAAATCGATTATTTTTTCACGGAGTGACGAGCGAAATCGGTGCACGTACACTATGTTAAAAAGGTACACAATTTTGCGTAGATATGATTCGTTTTTTTGCCGATCGAAAAAGATTTCGTTTTCGCAGAGAAAAATGCATGTGTACTTTTGCACTGCTCCACGTTTTCGAAGTACTGCAAGTACACATCGAAATCGCAGCACGTACGCTGAAATTCCAGCACGTAAACAATACTCATTCGAAAGAAAAACGAATTTTATCGACAGAAAAAAATTTTGAGCTCAATCCGTTCAGCGGTCCTCGAGAAAAAATCATCGGAATTCACTGAAAAATCGATAATTTTTACAGTGTGCGCGCGCTGCCTGCGGCGCCTCTCCCCCTCTTTCAGCTACAGTAGTATCTTTATATATATTTTAGAGGCAGTTATGAATTGTGCGCGGGTAGCGCAGTGGTGAAGAAGCACGCCTACCAAACTGCACGATCCGAGTTCGAGGAAATTTGGGTTCTTTTTTTTTTTTTTTTGGACGCTAGCACGTAACTTTTTGCGGAAACCTAGCACGTAAAATTTTTTTGAAAGGGGGGTACGCAAAATTGGCCGATGTATGTTCGAAGGTGCTTGGATTATTTTGTAGTTTCTGGAAAATTAGATATCAAATTTTTTCTCGAAAACATTTTTTTTTTAATTGAAACTTTAATTTGTTCTAATTTTCCAGAAAATCGAATAAAAAACCATAATAAAACCTAATAAACCCCCCCCCCCCTCTACTGTTTCTTGTACTTTGTAGTTAAGTTATCAACGCTTAGAACAGCCAATCAACATGAAAGCTTGCTTCCTTTTGGTCCAAATCTCCTCTTCCTTTATTTCCAGGAGAATTATCTCATTCTAAGCAATTAAGAGGCATTCTCTGAGAGTTTGTTTTCGGACAGAAAGTGGGCGTGGCTTGTTGGAAAAGGGGCGGAGCCAAAAACTAAGAGCGCCATCGTGTTCAGGAGGTCCTATATACCTACTGCAGGAAGTATCAATGGGTTCTAGGCATTTTCGTAAAATCTTAATGCCATCGCCTTTTCGCTGCCCTCACAGAACGCTCCTTAATCCTAGATTCTTGTAGTTTATAGCTTCCGTATCCCTCTAAGCAGCCCCAAAAAAACTTATCCATCTGGTAACCGTTATAACTAATTCCTCCCTCCCTCCCTAAATCCAATTCATATATCGTCTTAGGCTAAGCTAACGATCCCCCCCCCCCTGGGTTTCACTATCTCAGTTAGTACAGCTTATTCCTCCCCCTCCTCCCCTCCTTCTCGTTTATTCATCATTTAATTTGTTTCTCCCTCTGTGTGGTTTCCCACCCCAATGATGCCGATGCCTCATCAATTCTCGACTACTACTGGCAGTGCCCTTCTCGTCGTTGTTATATACCCCCTCCCACTAGCATCCTTCCCTCCCGAAAAGAAGATAGATACAAATAAAACAATTAACAAAACACTGAACATTGGTTGGCAACCACTACCGCTAGATTTATGGGAATTTCTTCTCGGGGTGGGAGGGTCTGGAAGGATGTGGTAAGCAGCATTTTTGGGGGTGTTTGGCGCTGCTCAGTATTTTACGACGAGCTCTCCCAGAAAGTCGAGCAAATTTCTTTTTCGAAAAGTTTGGTTCGAAAAAAATCGAATAATGATTTTTAGATTTTTTTTCGAATTTTTTCGTTTTTTTAATGAAAAATGGGTGAAAAGGCGGTAAAAACACCTGTTTCTTAAAAGTTTTTTTCGATATTTTTTTCGGTTGTACTTTCTGTCTTTTCGGTTTTAAATGGCGAAAAAATTTTTGCACATCTCTGGTTAGGACCTTGCGAAATTTATTATTCTGAGCGATTTCCCTAGATTTGAATAATTTATAGTTTCTTGTAGTTTGTAGTTATGTTAGCCACGCATAGAAAACCTAAGCAGCACCAAAATCCATTATTTTTGGTCCAAATCTCCTTTTCCTTTATTTTTTTCCAGATGAATTATCTTATTCTAAGCAATTAAGAGGCATTCCCTGAGAGTTTGTTTTTGGACTGAAAGTGGGCGTGGCTTGTTGGAAAAGGGGCGGAGCCAAAAACTAAGAGCGCCATCTTGTTCAGGGGGTCCTATATACCTACTGCAGGAAGTATCAATGGGTTCTGGGCATTTTCGTAAAATCCTAATGCCATCGCCTTCTCGCTGCCCTCACAGAACGCCTCTTAATCCTAGATTCTTATAGTTTGTACCTTCTGTAGTCTCCAATAAGCATCACCAAAAAACTTATCCATCTGGTAACCGTTATAACTAATCCCCCCCCCCCCTCCTAAATCCAATTCATATATCGTCTTAGGCTAAGCTAACGATCCTCCCCCCCTTGCTTCTTTTCACTATCTCAGTTAGTACAGCTTATTCCCCCCGCTTCTCTCGTTTATTCATCATTTAATTTGTTTCTCCCTCTGTGTGTGGTTTCCCACCCCAATGATGCCGCTGCCTCATCAATTCTCGACTACTACTGGCAGTGCCCTTCTCGTCGTTGTTATATACCCTCCCACTAGCATCCCTCCCCTCGAAAAGAAGATAGATACAAATAAAACAATTAACAAAACACTAAACATTGGTTGGCAACCACCACCGCTAGATTTATGGGAAATTCTTTGGCGCTCGAAGCTGCTGATGCTACCCCGCATTAGAACTGCCCCGTATTGGAACTTTCCGGATCAGAACCGGGCCATATTCAAGCTCCCAGTTGCGACTCGAGGCTGAATTTTCGTACAGAATATGACATTGTAGCCCTAAACATTTGCTCAATTTTTCGAGTTACCAGGTACTTCGGAAGTACCCGGTTCTAACCCGGCCAAATCGAATGCGGGTTAGCACCGCTTGAAACTGCTTAGTCTCATGAAATTGGTTTTAGCGGTGCTTAACAGTTTTGCTACTATCTATACCTAACTGAAATTTTATTAGATTTGGACTGGATTTTTAGTTTTTTTTAACCAAAACTACTGGGGTCTCTCTAGATTTATGGGAATTTCTTTGGCACTGGGAGGGCTTAGGATTATGGGGCAAGCAACGTTTTCTGGAGCTGCTTAAATTTTTTTCTCGAAAAAATAAAATTTTCGTGATAAAAATACCAAGTTACTTCATGGTTTGGTGAGCTAACTTCAGGGCTGTGCGAGAAAAAAATTCCGAAAAAAAATCGAAATTTTTTTTTCGAAAATTTTGGTCCGAAAAAATTCCGAAAAACTTCTTTTTTTCGAAATTTTAATGGCGAAAAAAATCGGAAAAATGATTTTTCGGAATTTCGTATTTTTTTTTTCGAATTTTTCCCTTTTCTTCAATGAAAAATGGGTGAAAAGGCGGTAAAACCATGTTTTTTCAAAGTTTTTTTTTCGAAATTTTTTCGGATTTTTCTGAAAAATTTTTTCGGAAGTCGAAAAATTTTTCACCAAAAAAAAAATAAATTTTTTGAAAATTTTTCGCACAGCCCTGATGGATAGTATCCATTTGATACCTAAACCCTCCTGAGTACTTTCATACATTTTTTGGCTGGCTCCACCCCCCCCCCCTTTCTAGAAAATTCGAAAAAAAAATTTTTTTTTCAAAAAATTTTCCTGTGTGAGATTATCAACGAGTTCTAATCGGATATCGATTACTGGTACCATTTTGACAGTTTTTTTTGTGTTTAAACCAAAATTCCAACTCGATTTTTTCGGTTTTTTTTTTGAAAAATCAATGTTTTTTCTGGGCTCGGGACGGCGGTATGCTTAATCAGAACTGTCCCATATCTCAAAAATGAGCGGAGCTAGAAAAAAGTTGTCAACTGCAAACTTGCTCTAACTTTAATTCTAAACAAGTTTGTAGTTGACAACTTTTTTCTAGCTCTGCCCACTTTTGAGATATCTGATTTGGAGAAAGATCTGATTAGGGACAGTTCTGATTTGGAAACAGTTCTGATTCAGCATACCGTCCTTGGGATCATACCGATTTTGACGCTGCTTAGCAATTTTCAAATCAACTTTTGGTGCTGCTTAAAGTTTCAAACTTTTAGTTTGAAAAAAAAACCATTCCGAAAAAAAAACGCCATCCTTTTCCTCCGGAAACCACCTCCTTCTCCACAATAATCCGGCCTAAATTCCCCCATTCTTCGACCTGATTCTTTTCTTCTTCTTCATCCCATTTTTTTCGTCTCATCCTGTACAAATAAAAGTGGTCAATGCAAAATGTGTACACCTTGTTAGTTACTTAGTTTACAAGTTAGAGACAGATAGACCTAGACCCCCCCCTCACTGGTTCAAGTACCAGGAGCAGAAAAAGGGGAAAAAGGGATAAGTGGTGGTAGGAAAGTTGTGGAAAAACAGAAAAACTAAGAAAAGTGAGGGTTTTGCCACCAGGTTACGTGCAAAGTTTTTTTTTTTGAAAAAAAAAAGAAAAAGGTCAAAAATTGAGGAGGATAGGTTACAGGTTACACAAAAGTACTTGAGTTTGCACGTTTGCAGCTCCATATCTCCTCTCTCTGAATAGATAGAAAAAAGTTATCAACTAGTAAATTGCTCAGAATAAAATTTCACACATTTTACTAGTTGACAACTTTTTGATAGCTCTAACGGCTGGGGAGATATGCGTCTTTGAAGCTAAATACTCTGCGTCTCTTACTCTCACCTAACTTTAAAGGCGCATATCTCGATGGGGATTAGAGATAGAAAAAAAGTGTCAACTAATGAAATGCTCAAAATAAAATTTTACACATTTTACTAGTTGACCACTTTTTTCTACCACCTCTTCTAACCAAGATATGACAGTAGAAACTTCCGCATTCTTAAGCATAATAAGGAAGTGATTCGGTCGTTCGGTTTCAAAACATTTTTCTTTTCTTTTTACTTTTTTTGTGTGTTGAAAAGCGAATTTGACAAATTGTCTCGCGTCCTTTCTTCTCACTTTCTCTTCTATCTTTTCCCTTTATCTTTTCTCTTTTTTTCATTTTTTTTCTTGGTTCCCGGTGACAATAATTATTGTTTTTTGATGGCTATTGTGTTAGGTTTTTGAAGTTTTTGCACTAATTTTTCCTAGATTTCGAGAATTTTGCTTAGATTTTTTGGTTTTTCACAAGTTTTTTTTCGGATACCTCTGAGCTGAAAAAGCTGAAAAAAAATCAGTAAAAAGATACAAAAAATTATTGATTTTATGTAGATTTTTGGGAATTTCAGGTTGAATTTCTTCCAATTTTATGATTTTTCGAGCCATTTTCCCTAGATTTCTCAAATTCAAATCGCTTTTTGATCCATGATTTTTTGATTTTTTTCTCCCATTTTTTCCTTTTCCATGTCCCCATTTCCTGTCTATTCCCAAATTTGTCAATTTTTCGTTCCGATTTTGGCGGCGCCGCCGCCACCGTCGGATCGAAATAATTTGACAGTTTCTCCCCTCCCTTTCTGGGTAAATTTCCGTTTTCGGCACCTGCGTTTTCCTCCTTCTCCTAAAATTAATAAGATTTATGGTGAAAATGAGACTATGAGACAGGCAGTTGGTTTGGTTTCAAATTAATTTTTCTGGGAAAATGTGATTTTCCCAGTTTGACCCAAAGCAAAACTGGTTCGAATTGGGTTAGGTGTCCCAGGGGGCATGGCGCTGCTTAGTTATGGGGGGAGCTGCTTATTTTTGAAGTTGCCTAGCTCAAGCAGTTTTTTTTAAGGAGCTGCTCGAGTTCAGGGCGCTAGGGGAGCTGCTTAATTCAGTTTCCTAAGAGCTGCTACTCCTAGGACCTGCTATCTAACGACCTGTCAGACTGAAGAGGAGCTGCTAAGCCTGTAAAAAAGCTGCTAAGCCAGCAAAAATGCCGCTAAACATCTAGACGATCTGCTGAGCCTGTAGCGAAGCTGCTTAGTCCGCCGGGGAGCTGCTTAGCTAGTAGAGGAGCTGCTGAGCCTGTTAAGGTGCTGCTAAGCCTGTAGAGGATCTGCTAAGCCTGTAACAAAGCTGCTCAGCCTGTAAAAAAAGCTGCTGAGCCTGTACAAAAAAATCATTTCCCAGACCACCATCACTACGCCTAAACCTATTCCTTTCCTCCCACATATTACCACTTGACCCGAAACAATACCTATACCTCCTCCTCCTCCTCGAAGAATTTTCCAATTCGATAATTTGATGTGGGTGGGTAGGTGTTCCTGTTCCTCCCTCCCTCCCAATTCCTTTTTCTTTTTTTCCTGGATTTCTTTCCCTTCCTCTTGTTCCCCTATCCCTATTTCCCTGATCCCCCCATGTGTGTGTGTTTACCTTTGTTTTGATTTGTGTCCCCCCCCCCCCCCTCCCTTCTTTTATCCATTTTCCCTTTTGATCTACCCCTCCCCCCCCCCCCCCTCAGCCCCCGATATCCCTTCCCTCTCACTCTCCCCTCCCTCCCCTTTTTCTTCCTCCAAGACAATTTTCAATATGTCTTGTTTGTGTTGTCCTTTTCTCTCTCTCTCTCTGACTTTTTTGAATCGGGCGGTGTTCATTCATTCACATGAGATTTTTTGTTGTAATTCGAAACTTTTTAGGGGGGGGGGGGGTGAGCATGATTTTTGGAGCTTAGCAGCTTCAAAGTACGAAAAATTCAAAGTTTAGCAGCTTGAAGACTTAAACTTTTTGTAGTCTCCAGTGAGTCTAGCAGCACCAAAACAGAAACCGTAGCTAAGGTTCAGCAGCGCCTAGAAATTAGCTTAAGGAAAAAATCAGTTAGTGGGCTTCCAGCTTTTGTAGTTTCTAGGCAGTTTAGCAGCACCAAACCCTGCTATTTATGGAAAAGAAATCCAAAAAGAGAAAGAGATATTTGAAGTAGGAGTAGTCGTCTAGGTAGGTCTAGTACTACATACACTTATTCAAGTGTCTTTTTTGGTGATTGCAAAAAAAAAGAAGTGTGACCAGAATTCGTTCTCTAGGATCGAAGATTATAAAAGTATGGTGATGCTTAGGACAAGCAGCTCCGGATTTTCGAAAGATCGCAAGTTCTAAGCCGCCTTCTGGTGCTTTCGCTGCTCAGCATGAATCAGGTCTTGGCGCTGCTTAGCCTGAGCTGATTTTTAGGACTGTCACGCCGTTAGTCCTGCTCAGGGCTGTGCGAAAAATATTCGAAAAAAATCGAAAAAATCCGAAAAATCATTTTTCATTTTTTGCGCCCTGAAAAATTCGAAAAAAAAGTTTTTTAATTTTTTCGGCGCAAAAATTTCGAAAAAAATTTTTTTCATCGGTTTTTTTTCGGAATTTTTTATTCACACAGCCCTGGTCCTGCTCAGGTCTCCCTAGAATTTGAGGTGTCCTTTGGAGCTGCTAAACTCCAGAGCTGCTCAGGTTCGCCTAGAATTTTTTCGAAGCTGCTAATTTCCGGAACTGCTTAGCTTCCACACATGACTCTGCTCATGCTCCCTATCTAGATTTTTGGAGCTGCAAAACCTCATCAGATCTATGTAGCTGCTTAGCTTGAGCCGCTTCTTACCAACCGACCTTTTCCTTCCATTTTGGTACTGCTAGAGTTTGCTGCTGCTGCTAGAGTTTGCTTGGAGCTGCTTAGCCTTAGCTGACTTCTGGGACTGTCACGCCGTCAGGGCTGCTCAGGTTTGAATAGAATTTTTTCGGAGCTGCTAATCTAAATTTTGGGCGCTGCTAAACCTCCTCAGCAGTTCTCTAGGGTAGCTGCTTAGCCTAAGCCGCTTCTTATCAACCCCCCCCCCCCTAATTCATTGCCCTTTCCTTCTCCCCCTATCATCACCTCCTTTCCATTATCCGATACGATTTTTTTCCTTTCTTCTCGACACGACAAGCTTCTTTTTCTCCATCAATTCTTCCCAAATATGTTCCATCCCATCAACCATCTCTCCCTTCTCCTCCTCATCATCATTTTGTCCTTCTCCTCCTTCTTGATTTCCTCCGGTTAGGTATCCCCCCCCCCTCCTATCCAATTCCATTTTCTTGACTATTCCATCTCTCTCTAGAAAACACATTGTCGTCGCCCGGTGTTAATGACCATATATGGGTGTCCAGTCTGTTTGAGAGAAGGGAAGGATGACTTTATGTGTTTCCATGTTCGAACACATTCTTGACGGAGGTGCGTCTCTAGCATGAAGGATTTTGAGGGGGGAGGGGGAGAGAAGACGGATTTTTCTAGCTTGGGCCCCCTCTTATCAAATTGGTCTAGAACCCATACTTGTGATAGGCCGGGCTGGGCCGTCAAGCAGATTTCCAAGGCACGGCCCTGACCAGAGGCCCGCTCGGCCCGGAAAACACTATTTTGATGAATTTTCGTTGAAAAAATGAAAAAGTTTCTGAAAAATTGCAAATTTTTTCGAAAAAAAAAATTTCAAAATTTTTTTAAGCCGCGCCTCCGGGCCGGGCCGGGCTGAAATTTCACAATTATGGTCTAGGATGATTGATTTAGACTTGAAAACATGAGAATTTGGCTCAGATCTCCCCAAGCTCAGGCTTATTAGCCTTTAGTTGGACAAGAAATGTATGGTCTTATGCTTAGGTAAATCGCAAAACCTTTTTGTTTGGCTCAGTTTTCTTGATTTCAACTCCTGGGGAACAAGTTTCGCAAAACCAAATTCATATTCTTATATTTCCTGCTTTGGCAGTGAAGATTTTATTCAGAGGAATTCTATTGAGCTCGATTTTGTATTAGTTTGTAGTTATTCTGATCAGAGTTGTGCAAAAAATTATTCGGTTTTCAGGACATTTTCGAAAAAATTTCGGTGCAAAAATTTCCAAAAATTTATCGCCGAAAAACTTTTTCGGGATCTGAAATTTTTTATCGAGAAATTGATAATTCACTGGCTATCTATGAGAAAAAATTCTGAAAAATGAAACTTTCTGATCAATTTTGGTGATTTTTGAAATTTTTTGTTGCATTTTGTTGAAGTGGTCGAGACTGGAATAGAAAAAATTTCATTTACGTTCCAAGATTTTTTTCGCTTTGTTCCGATTTTTTCGGTTGTTTTTCGGACAAAAAATTCCGAAAAAATCATTTTTTTTAAAATTTTTTTCGGACGAACTTTTCCGAAAAAAAAATGTTTTTCGAAAATTTTTCGGAGGTCATTTTTTGCACAACCCTGTTCTAAGCTCAGCCTTGCTAGTCTATAGTTAGACAAGAAAAAATGGTGTTATCTTATTCATAATTACCTTCCAAAAAACTCTTGAACCCCGTTTTTCTTCTTTTCTTCACCCCCCCCCCCCCCCCTTTTTTTTCTCTTTTTTCCCTCCATTTCTACCTGCCATCCCGAGTATACGGTTGTTCCTAATTGCCATTCATACTTGTCTATGTATATGACCTCTCAGACACATACATACACAACAAACTACTTACTATCCTCCTTCTTCTTTGTATAATTTTCCCGAAGACGGGAAAATTGGACAGGAAAAAAAACGGTTTCTTTGTTGGGGGAAAATTGGGGGAGCTGCTAAAGGGGAGGCTACAAAAACTACAAAGTACAAATTATATGAAAAGCTTATGTTAAGTCATTTATCGCTCCTAGCCTTAGTTTTTGCAGGCTACAGTGCTTAGAAAAAATTTTTCCGGAGCTGCAAAGCACCAGCCTGATTTTGCGCTGCTTAGTTTGAAGGCAAGGTTGCTTACGGATGCCTAGGTGGCTTACGGATCCCTAGATAGCTAACGGATCCTTAGGTAGCTTATGGATCCCTTGGTACCTTACGATCTCAAGCCAGTTCAAGAGCTGCTAGGCATGAACCAGTTTTGCTAAGGTTTCTAAACATCTCCAAACTAGGAAAAAAACATTCCCCCATAATTTTCTTTTTTTCTCACTTTCTCCTTCCTAGTGTTGCGTAATTTGTCCCCCCCCCCCTCCTAGCCGAACACAGTTATTATTAGTGTGTGTCTTCCCTACCTTCTTATTGTACTTCTTCCCTCTCTGCCACCAGGAAAAGACGACGGAAAAAAGGTGTTGTGTTGTGTGTATAGTACTCTTTTCCCTCACTTTCTGTATTCTAAGATTCGTATCATCTCTTTTCTTCCTCTCTTCATGGGTATTATGGAGGATAGATCCTCCGGATGCCCTCCCCGCCTTTTATACCTATTTGGAGAAGGATGAAAGGTCATATATAGGTGTAGATTATAAGGTTTAGAGAGGTTAGATCAGGGAAGACCGTCGAGAAAAGAGTGTTTAGGGCCTTTTTGCCAGTTTCTCAGCGTTTTTCGGCATTTTTTGACAGTTTTTACCCTGAAATAAGGTGTTCTGTCTATCTTTTTTGCCGTTTTTGAGCATTTCTGATTTCCGATTTCGATTCTGAAAATTCTTGGCTCTTTTTTGGAGCTGCTTACCCAACTTCTTATTTCTCCACTGCTTATCATCACTGACTAAAAGGGGTGTTCAAAGCCTTTTTGCCGGTTGCTGTGTGTTTTTTTTTTGAGAGTTTTTGCACTGAAATATGGTATTCCGACCATCTTTTTCTGGGATTTTTGACCATTCTGACTCATTGTTGACTAGGCGGTCAGGCCTATTTTTGACCATTTTCTTTAGTAGAAAATGCCTTTTTTTTCCGGAATTTTGCAGTTTTGGAGCTCCTAAGCAAGGTTGTGCGAAAAATGTTTGGTTTTTTCGGTCATTTTCGAAAAAAATATAACGCCAAAAATTTTTTCGGAAAAATGGTTTTGAAAATTTTTTTCGGAGTCTGAAATTTTTATCTAGAAATTGATTATTCACTGGCGATCTATGAGAAAAAATTCTGAGAAATGAAGCTTTTTGGCTGTTGAAATGCTCCTGACTGGAATAGAAAAAATGTCATTTAGGTTCCAAAATTTTTTTCGGTTTTTTTCGGACAAAAAATTTCGAAAGATGATTTTTTCCATTTTTTTTTGGACAAATTTTTCCGAAGAAAATATTTTTCGAAAATTTTTTCGGAGGTCATTTTTCGCTCAACTCTGATTCTAACCATCTTTTTTTTGCCATTTTTGAGTATTCCGACTTTTTGTTCACAAAGAGTTTAGCCGATTTTGACCTTTTTCTTCAGTAGAAAAAGCTGGTTGAGCTATGATGATTTGTGCTGATTTTTCCAGATTTCGTGCACTCTTGGCTCATTATTTTTTGCTGTTTTGGAGCTGCTAAGCGTAACAAGGGCTTATCTCCGGCTTATTCCCGGCTTATTCCAGTGCTACCCCGCATTAGAACTGGCCGCATCAGAACTGTCCCGTATTAGAACTGGCCGGATTAGAACTGTCCCGTATTAGAACTGGCCGGATTAGAACCGGGTACTTCCGAAGTATCCGAAAACTCGAAAAATTGAGGGAATGTTTAGGGCCACAATGTCATATTCTGTACGAAAATTCAGCCTCGAGTCGCAACTGGGAGCTTGAATATGACCCGGTTCTGATCCGGAAAGTTCAGATACGGGACAGTTCTAATGCGGGGTAGCACCCTTATTTGAGGTGTTCAATCCCTCACACTACCTACATTCCCCACGAATCCTTATCATCACTAACTAACCGTTTAACCATGCGGTGGGTCTCCTCCTCCCCCCCCTCTCCAGATAATTTATATCCCCTAGTTAACTTCTTTGTCACCTAACTTTACGACCGTTTTAATTAGGTCACGCTTTTTTAGTGTTTGCCTATTACTACTATCATCACTGAAGAAGAGTAGAAACCAGAATTCGATCAGTTTACTTTTTGTACCAAAGTGTGTGTACAGTTGGGATTACGGTATGTTTGTTGGTTTTGAAGTGATCCTTCTTATTTTTTGCTCTTGGGAATCATTTTTTGAGAATTTTTTTTTCAACAGGATTTCAACAAAAAGCAACAAAAAAGCTTCAAAAATCACCAAAATTAGCCAAAAAGTTTCATTTTTCAGACATTTTTTCTCATAGATCGCCAGTGAATCATCAATTCCTCGATTAGATTCCGAACAAATTTTTTCGAAACCATTTTTCTGAAAATTTTTTCAAAAATGTCCGAAAAAACCGAACAATTTTTCGCACAACCCTGCAACAGGAGGTGAATAGGACCCCCTGAAAACGATGACGCTCTCAGTTTCTGGCTCCGCCCCTCTTCCAGCAAGCCACGCCCACTTTCTGTCAAAAACTAACTAAACATTTTTCAAAAACCTGAGTTTTTCATCATGAAGGAGCAGAGTTAGAAACTTGGTTTGAGCTGTGAAAAATGTCTTCTATCGATTCCCAAAGAGTAGACATCGATAGCTTTTCCGGGAAAAAAGTTAGTTTTTTGACTGAAAGGGGGCGTGGCCTGCTGGAAAAGGGGCGGAGCCAAAAACTAAGAGTGCCAACGTGCTCAGAGGGTCCTATTTAGCTAAACTGTGGTTAGTATCAATGTGTTCCGGACACTTTTGAAAAATCCGAATGTCATCGCCTTCTCACTGCCCTCACAGATTGCTTCTCGGTGCTACCCCGCATTAGAACTGGCCGCATCAGAACTGACCCGTATTAGAACTGGCCGGATTAGAACCGGGTACTTCCGAAGTATCCGAAAACTCGAAAAATTGAGGAAATGTTCAGATCCAAGATGTCATATTCTGTACGAAAATTCAGCCTCGAGTCGCAACTGGGAGCTTGAATATGGCCCGGTTCTGATCCGGAAAGTTCTAATACGGGGCAGTTCTAATGCGGGGTAGCACCTGCTTCTCAAGCTGCTCCAAACTACACCTCATCTCTGATCCTTCTTCTCCCTATTTGTATTTATTTCAAAACTATCCACAAACATAAACATCACTATACTTTTCTTCCCATTCCTCCTCCCTTCCCACACCTTTCCTGGCAAACAGCTCTCCACCACGTCATCCCCCTCTCTGTTTTCATCCTTTCTATTTGGTTCAGTCACCCATTTTTTTCTGCTGCTCAAGTGTCCATTGAAAAAAGGAGCACCGGAAACAAATTCTGCCGAATTTTCTCCGAAATTCGGTGTGAGCATTATGGATTAATGCACCTCATTTTCCGTTCAGTCTCAGCAAGCATTATAGGGTTTTGACGCTTTTGGTGATGCTTAGGAATAAGCAGCTCCATCTAAGCAGACACTTTAGGATCTTAGGAATTTTTCAAAAACGTTTTTCAGAGGAACACACAAATACCAGTGTCAATTCGAAAAACAAATAAACCCAAAAGGAAATTTTTTGGTCTCGTGTTAGTTTTTTCAAGAATTTTTTCGTTTTTCTCTCCGATCTTTTTTTCAATTTCCCGTTTTTTGTCCCGTTCTAAATTCCTCAAAATCCATTAATCAGTTTTCAGGTACCCCATCGAAATCAAACAAATTCTTCAAGTTCTACACTTTTTGGCGCTGCTTAACACTGAGCAATGTCAATTTCAATAGATAAACCTCAAGGAGGAGTTGGAAGACAATCTACGAGGATGATGGTCAATCGACCATATGAGCCACCACCGGATTATGTGAGTTTTTCTTTTTTGGTGATTTTTGAGAGCGGAAATGGATGAAATAGGGGTAAAATATTCTGGAAATGCAGACCAGGGCTGTGTGAAAAAAAAATTCCAAAAAAAAAAATTTTTTTTTTCGAATTTTTCAGGGCGAAAAAAAAATTGAAAAATGATTTTTCGATTTTTTTCGATTTTTTGGGTTTTTTTTTCAGGAAAAATGGATAAAAAGGCGGTAAAACATATTTTCTTCCTTATTCATGGGTGTCAAAAAATGACAAAAAATGTGAAAAAATTCAGCATTTTTTTCATTTTTCTAAATTTCTTTCCAACGGTCTTTCGCTGATCGCTGCGAGACCCGTGCGTCTATTTACGGCAAGAAATTCAAAATTTCTCATTTTTCAACAGATTTTTTTTTCATTTTGATGGCATTTCAGAGGTTTTCTCTGTACATTTGAGCTTATTTTGCATATCAACTTTTTTTCCCACCAAAATCTGATTTTCAGCTATTTTTTTTAGATCAGTTCGTATAAAAACCGTCAATTTCTGCAAAACACAGATGTTGTCTCGATTCCTAGTGAAAAATAATAATCCGATTTTCAATATGAGCTCAAATGTACTGAAAAAACGGCAGAAATGTCCCATATCTCAAAAGTGGGCGGAGCTAGAAGAAAGTTGTCAAGGGCAAACCAGCTCCAAATTTAA
>GL379847.1:392899-407689 GCA_000143925.2 Caenorhabditis brenneri | reverse complement strand
TGTTCTTCACGAACAATGGATAAAATGGGCGGTCATACATATGTGTCCCTACTCATGGGTGTCAAAAATGTCAATAACTGTGAAAAATTCACATTTTTCATGTGTTCTAGTGTCGGTGCAACGGTCATACGCTGATCGTCGCGAGACCCGTGCGTCTATGTACGGCAAGAAATTCAAAATTTCTCATTGGTCTACGGGATTTTTTGCATTAAGAAGACATGTCAGAGGTACGTTCTGTCCTTCTGCGCGTATGTCGCATATCGACTATATCTGCCAAGAGTTTCCGATTGTTTTTCGATGTTCGCAGCGCGACTCGTGCGAAAACCGTCGGCGGGAACAAAACATTTCACATTTCTCGCTTCTTTGCTTCAATTAATAATCCGTTTTACAATTTGAGCTCAAATGCAGTGAAAAAACGGCAGAAATGTCCCATATCTCAAAAGTGGGCGGAGCTAGAAGAAAGTTGTCAACTGCAAACTTGCTCCAAATTTAATTTCAAGAATGATTGCAGTTGACAACTTTTCTCTAGCTCCGCCCACTTTTGAGATATCTGATTTAGAAGCTGTTCTGATTCAGCATACGCCGAAAAACCTTTGAAATGTCATCAAAATGAAGAAAATCTGTTAAAAAATGAGAAATTTTAAATTCCCGCCGTAATTAGACGCACGAGTCTCGCAGCGATCATCGAAAAACCATTGGAAACTCTTCACAGTTTTTGTCATTTTTTGACATCCGTGAATAAGGAAAAAACTTTTTTTTTTCATTTTTTCTTCACACGAATAATTCTGTAAGACCCCTGAATAAGGCCCTTCCTCCCCCATTTTTTCCAATTTCCCCGTGCAACATTTTTTATTTATTTACTCATATTTCACTCTCTTCTTTCCGCAATGCTGCTCACCTGCCGACCCGATTCTTTTGACAGTAGTCATCCCCCCTCCTTTTCACACCCCCTACTACAAAAAACTAGTTTCTAGCTAGCTTCCCCGACCTGTAGGGAAGGAATAGGAGCAAATTGTGTGAACTTTTGGAATACTGGCAGATATTAGTTGGATATCCTTTTCCCAGTTACTCTGAGCAATGATGAAGATGTGTATCTTGGCTCCGCCCCCTTTCGCCCTTTTCTTGTACTTTTCGGGCCCTTCCCCAGTTATTCTGAGCAATACCAGTGAAAAAGTGCACATTTTTCTGTGGGTTCCCTTGGCTCCGCCCCCTTTTCTTGCACTTTTCGGGTCAACTGGTAATTGTAACACATCTGTCACATTTTTTTTTCGAGAAGTTTCTTGTGTTAACACACAAACTGGTACCATTACCAGACCCCTCTTCAAGACATCTGTTTCTCGTGTCAGTTCACATTCCATTCCATTCTGACTTTCCTTTCATGTTAGGAAAGATGATTCATTAGTGGTAGTGGAACTAATGAATAATCGGATTATAGGACACCCCTGAAACAGAAAATTCCTGGTCCTAAATATGGAATTTTGAGCTTGTTAGGTTGAGTTTTTGGATATTTGGATCAGAGATGTGCGAAAAACTTTCGAGAAAAAAAATTTTTGGCGAAAAATTCTTCGGGAGAACCGAAAAAAAATTTCGAAAAATTAGGATTTTTAGTTGTGTATTTACATGTTCTTACCGCCTTTTTATCCATTTTTCCTGAAAAAAGCAAAAATTTCGAAAAAAAAATCCCGAAAAATCATTTTTTGTTATTTTTTCGCTCTGAAAAAGTATAGGGTTATTCATGATCGAAAAAAAATGATGAAAACACATTTTTTCCTTATTCACGGATGTCAAAAAATGAGAAAAATTGAAATTTTCTTCCAACGGTTTTTCGTTGATCTTTGCAAGACCCGTGCGTCTTTTTACGGTGGGAATTCAAAATTTCTCATTTTTCAACAGATTTTCTTCATTTTGATGGAATTACGAAGGTTTTTTCTGTACATTTGAGCTCATATTGCATATCGAATCATTATTTTTTTTACTAAAACCTGACGAGAAAAAACAATTGAAACAGCATTTTGTTTTGCAGAAATCGCAGTTTGGAATGCGATCAAAGTGAAAAAAATCTGTTAAAATTAAGAAATTTGAAATTCCCGCCGTAAATAACACGCAGGTCTCGCAGCGATCAGCGAAAACGCGTTGGAAAAAAATGAAAAAAAAATGAAAAAAATGCTGAATTTTTTCACAATTTTTGTCATTTTTTGACATTCATGAATAAGGAAAAAAAATGTTTATTAATCATTTTTTCAAACATGAATAACCCTATTAAAAACGCCATGAGACCCCTGAAGTTTCTGCTACAACCTATAATACCACCCATTTTCCTGACCAGTTCTAAAGCATTGGTTCTAGAACTCCTATCCATCAAAAGTGATATCAGAAATATTTGATATTGTTTATCTGGTTTTTAATATTTGATCACCCCCTCAATCCCCCTTTTCTCACCCGATTGTCTGTGTTGATAAATATCCAGATCATCATTCGTTGTCCAGGTTCTTTTAGTACTGCTTACAAGGTTGGGAGCTGCTTAGCATAGAAGAAAAGCTGCCTAATTTTGTGGCGCTGCTCGGAAAAATTGGCAAAAACTCCGCCGAACATGAATCGTCAATCTAGAAGTCATCATTTTCAGTGAGCTTAGCAGCTTTTCATACAGAATCATTGGAGCTGCTTAGGTTCCTCGGCGTTTCTTATAGGCTTAGGAGAGGCTTAGGAGAGGCTTAGGAGAGGGTTAGGGGATGGTTAGGAGAGGCTTAGGAGAGGTTTAGGAGAAGCTTAGGAGAGGCTTAGGAAAGGCTTAGGAGAGACTTAGGAGAGGGTTAGGGGAAGCTTAGGAGAGGCTTAGGAGTGGCTTAGGAGAGGCTTAGGAGAGGCTTTGGAGGGGTTTAGGACTGCTTAGGATCCCCGGCGCTGCTTATCAAAATCAGCTCCCCGTATAGTATTCCTGGGTTATAGGGGACATCCAAACATCCGGTGTCCTATTCTCCTCCTCATCATCATCATCATTTTCATGATCATCGTCGTTTTCTCCTCTATCCTTTTAACTTTCCCCTTCTCCCCCCCCCCCCCCCCCCCTCTTGCTGTATCCCGTCGTTTTCCAATTATCACAGAGAGGACAAGACGTTTTTTTTTTGGGGGGAATGATCATCGTCTTCTTGTCCTCTCCGATTCTTTTTCGTATGTTCTTCTTCTTCTTTTTCCCGAATACATACGACCTTATGGATGGATGGTGGTGGATCATCATTTCATTTCTGTGTTCTTTTCTTGTTTAAATCACTGATTCATTAGGGTATAGACGCGCCTCCGGCGCTTCAGCTGTTTTTTTTTGTTCGCCACTTCGCGGCTCACTATTCTGGAGAAGGTCACGGTAATTTTCTGAGAATTCGTGGATCTTTTGGTGCCTTTTCCCGGGTTTTTAATTCCAATTTGTTCGATTTTTGCCCTTTTCCCCTGGGCGCTCTTTCGAAATAGAACTATGCCGCTATAGATCTGTCCCATATCTCAAAAGTGGGCGGAGCTTGAAAAAAGTTGTCAATTGCAAACTTGCTTAAAATTGAAATTCGAGCAAGTTTGCAGTTGACAACTTTTCTCTAGCTCCGCCTACTTTTGAGATATGGGACAGTTCTATATCGACACAGTTCTATTTCGAAAGAGCACCCTCCTCTGGTTGTTCTTTGATTTTTTGACGGTTTCTTTCGTTTCTGAGAGGTCATCAGTCAGTTGGGGGGTCATTTTTCAAAGTTTTTGATAGAGTTTTCCCTGGTATCCAATGAATTTTTGGTTTTTGTCATAGGATTTTTGCAGTTGATGCTCCACGGCCCGGCGAAATCGACACGAGTGCAAAACAACTATGAAATAACCGAATTTTCCATGATTTTTCTGATTTTATCACATGAAAAGATGCATTTGAACACGCTGAATCCGAAAAAATTGGTTTTGACAGGGATTCATTGCTTAGTTTTTGAGATAATGCGATATTTGTGGCAAAAAAAAATGCAAAAATCAACGGAAAATCAATGTTGTCAACAATTAATATCTCAAAATCTGAGGAATCAAGCCCTATCGGAAGCAATTTTTTCGGATTCAGCGTGTTTGAATGAATCTTTTCATGTAATAGAATCAGAAAAATCATAGAACATTTGGTTTTTTCATAGTTATTTCGCACATGCGTCGATTTCGCCGTATGGGGTTCCATATCGTTTTTCAGGCACCATTTCTACTGTTTTCTTGTGATTAACCGTATCAAATTTCGTCTAGATAGGGGTGTTCTAGAAATAGTTTAGGCCTTCTTATCGACCAAAACCACACTGAAATCATGAGATTTCGATTGTTTTTATTCTCGAAAAATCGCACAAAAAAGTGTGACCCACATCAGTTTAATCACCGGTTTTGTTGGTTATTTTTGGCTGTTTTAGGGTTACTGTACCGTTTTTTTCCCAGGAATTTGAGATGCAGAGCTCCAAAGAAGCCGCTTTTGAGCCAATTGCTCAGAATAAGAAATTCCTTTTTTTTTGCCCATGCAATCACGTCGTTCAAATTCCTATCAAAAGATAACATCGGCTAAGATAGGGCTAATAACCCTTCCTCTTCCTGCCTATCTATTTCCTGTCTCTCTCTCTCTCTCATATCATTTATGATTTATTAGAAGAGTAGCTAGAGGGGAGGGGGAGGTATACCACCAAACGATTTATAGGAGGAATTGTGTAATCACTTCCTGCGGTTTTATGATGATGTTCATTTGAATGAATGACCACTGGTTTTGTCTTTTTTGTAGAGAGGAAGGTTTGTTATAGAAGGGCATCTTTTGTGTTCAAGTCGGCTTTTAGGGGTGCTATCCCGCCTTAAAACTGGCCGCATTAGAACTGCCCCGTATTAGAACTTTCCGGATCAGAACCGGGCCATATTCAAGCTCCCAGTTGCGTCTCGAGGCTGAATTTTCGTACAGAATATGACATTGTGGCCCTAAATATTTCCTCAATTTCTCGAGTTACCAGATACTTCGGAAGTACCCGGTTCTTATCCCGCCAGTTCTAATGCGGGTCAGTTCTGATGCGGCCAGTTCTAATGCGGGGTTGCACCCTTATAGGAGCTTTAGATCTAGGCTGTTTTCACAGATAAAGTATAAAAATTTATTCTGAGCAATTCGTTAGTTAAACCCTTTTTTTCTCTACCTTGAACTAAGATACACATGCCGTTCAGGGTTGTGCGAAATTTTTTTTGGACGTTTTCGAAAAAATTATCGCCGAAAAAATTTTCGATGCAAGATTTTTCGAAAACTTTATCGCCGAAAATTGTTTCGGAATCTGAAATTTTTATCGAGAAATGGATAATTCACTGGCGATCTATGGGAAAAAATTCTGAAAAATGAAACTTTTTTGATCAATTTTGGTGATTTTTGAAATTTTTTGTGGAAATGGTCGAGACTGGAATAGAAAAAATTCCATTTACGTTCCAAATTTTTTTTCGATTTTTTCGGACAAAAAAGTCTATGAGGATTTGATCATTTTTCTCGAAAATAATCCGAAAATTTCGAAAAAAAAATCGGAAAATCCGAAAAATAATTTTTCGGTTTTTTTTCGGACAAAATTTTTCGAAAAAAAAAATTTTTCTCGAAAATTTTTCGTGGGTCATTTTTCGCACGGCCTGGCTTTAGATCTCTGCTCCCTCTTCAGAAAGAGCATCCAGTTTTATTCTGAGCAATTCGTTAGTTGACATCTTTTTTTTACCTACCCTGAACCAAGATACATACATGCTGTTTTATAACAGGTTATGCGGTTTTTTTCTGCAATATATTCCGATTTTCTCGGCGTTTTTTCGATTTTTTCCGTGTTTTTCTCGATTTCTCCATAGTTTGACCTATGGAAAACAATTTTCCCACGGAGGAGAGAAAAGGAACTTCCTTTATCTGTTTCCCATATGCCTTTCGATTAGCGATAAATCATCAGAAGGCTTGTGGACATTTGGGAAGGGGAAAGGAAAAAAAACGGTGGCATTTATATATTTTTTGTAGTCTTTCTAGTCACCTAAGCAGCATCAAATAGCCACCTAAGCAGCATCAGATAGGCACCTAAGCAGCATCAAATTCTTATTTTTATCCAGAAATTCCGCTTTTGCAGTGTAATCCCATCTTTTTTTCAATTTTTTCCGAAAAATGTCAATCAAAAATTTCAATTTCACTTTTCAAAGAAAAAATAATTCTCATGGAAAAAAAGAAAATGAAAATCGGGAGAAAAATCGCGTCGAAAATAGATAGATCTTCTCATTCATTCTTCCGGGTTTCGAAGCTTGTAGATCAAAATCTTGGTCAGATTGAGCGAGAGGTTTTAGGGTAAAGCTAGAGGAGAAGTTAGGGTTAAGCAGCGCCAGCAACCTGGAGCTGCTTAGCCTTGACCTAAGCAGCGCCTGTAATCTGGAGTTGCTTATTTTTCGGCGGTGCTTAGTTTTAGCAGACACTCTATGCACCAGCCCTTAGTTAACTAATCTCATAATCAGTTGTATGAGCCCCATAGAATAGACTGCTAGTTGGATCCCATCAAGTTAGGTTAAGCAGCGCGCGTAACCGGGAGCTGCTTATCATTCTAAGCACCGCCTGAATTCTCTAAGCAGCTCCTGGAGCTCCTGGAGCTCCCAACACCCATCAAAAGTATACAATGCCGTTTCTCTCCCCCCCCCCCCCTCTCTCCGTCCATTCCATTCCAAATTTTCCCTTAAGTGTTAGTCAAACAATGTTCCTATTCCTATTTTCTCTCTCTCTCTCTCTCTCTCTCTCTCTCTCTCTCTTTTCCAATCCATCTATTTCCCGCGCCGCCAAAAAGCTGCTACCATGAATAATCTGTTTATTTTTGGTTTAAATCAAAAATCTTCCATGCCCTCTGTGTGTGTGTGTTGCCACCGTTAGTTTTTCTCACTTTTCGACTCCATTTTTTGAGTTGGTCATTGTGATTTTTTGATTTTTAGTCTGAGCAATTTTCGGAGGGTGCTCAGAGTTTGATTCGCAATTCATCCACAATTCGCAATTCATCCACAATTAAACTCTAAGCTCGAGCCAATTTTGTAGCGCTTTTCAGCTTTTCAGCCCCTGAGGATAATAGAATCCGTCAGCAGCTAGGCCTTATTCACCTGCATCAGAGCCTGAGCAGTCCTGAAGGCCTACGCAGATCTGAGAGCCCAAGCAGTCCTAAGCCTCTCCTAAGCCTGGCCTAAGCCTCTCCTAAGCCTCTCCTAAGCTTCTCCTAAGCCTTTCCTAACCCTCTCCTAAACCTCTCCTAAGCCTCTCCTAAGCCTCTCCTAAACCTCTCCTAAGTCTCTCCTAAACCTCTCCTAAGTCTCTCCTAAACCTCTCCTAAGTCTCTCCTAAACCTTTCCTAAGCTTCTCCTAAGCCTCTCCTAAGCTTCTCCTAAGCTTCTCCTAAGCCTCTCCTAAGCCTCTCCTAAGCCTCTCTTTTTTCTCTCAAAAGGAATTGGGAATATCTAAAAGTTCAATCTTTATTGATAACCATCTCCTTTTTTCCCTTTGAATTACCCGTTTGACCTGTGGTTGGACGGTTTATGGCTTTTAGGGAGGGCAGATTCTTGTCTCCTTTTTGGATAGACGGTTTCAGTTGATTTGAGGTATTTTTAACAGTAAGCAGCGCCTTTTTTGTAGTTTTTGTACCCCCTTGGGCGTTTTGGAGAGTCTGAGCAACGTTTTAGGTTTTTGTAGCCTCTACCTGGCGCTGCTTAGCTTCTCTGCTTCATTTTCTTCAGAAAAAAACCCATTTCCGGTTATATATGCTTTTTTGACCATCATTCATTCACTCTATTTGGTCACACCGTTCAATCTCTCTGCGTCTCCTAATCTTCCACACTCTCTCTCCCTTGCCGTTTCCCTTTGTTGATAGAGACACATCAAACCCAATTATCAATAACCAACCTTTCTTTTTTCCATTGTTTTAAGTGAATGAGTGGGAAAAAGTGAAGAAGAATAGAAAAAAAAGGGAAAAAGAATCTTCATGGTCATTCAGAACGATTTTTGCGGTGGTTTTTTGATGGCTGTTAGCTGGTTTTAGATAAATTTTAGCGCAATTTTCGAGGGTTCTTAGGTGATATCTAGGCATTTTTTGAATTATTTTTCCTAGGTTCTAGCTAGGTTTCAGGCATTTTGAAGGCATAACGGCCCGGCCCGGCCCGGGAAATTACCGCGGATTTTGAAAAATCGAAAAAAAAATCTCAATTTTTTTTTTGTTTCATCAGGCTCGTTTTGAGGCAGTTCAAGTAAATCTTCAATCGATTTTAGACCAGTTTCCGACCAGGGCTGTGCGAAACCAAATTTCGAAGAAAACCCGTCTTTTTGTTGTACGTTTTAATGTTTTTACCGCCTTTTCACCCATTTTTCGTAAAAAAATCAAAAATCCCGAAAAATAATTTTTCTTTTTTTTCGCCCTGAAAGATTCGAAAAAAAAAATGGTCTGAAATTTTCGGGCAAAAATTTTCAAAAAAATTTTTTTTGGTCTGAAATTTAGGTGAAATATTTTTTTCTCGAATTTTTTCAGAATTTTTTTCATGCACAGCCCTGTTTCCGACTAGAATTTAGGATTTTAGGACACTTTTTCGTGATGTTTTCGTCAATTTTTACACAGACATTTCTTGAATTCTTTATTGATATTTACCATTCTTACACATCGCTCGCATAGTTAACTGGCTATTTTTGGCCAATTTCCACATCATTTTCAGTTTTGTTCGTCGATTTTCAGCAATTTCAGATAATTTTTTAAAGCTGGAATAAGCTAATTCAAAAACTAGTAGTATTTTTTTTTACATGAATCGATTCAGTAAGTGGTAGCGGTATGGGGTCCATTTGAATTAGTGTTCTAAAATCAATTTGAAGCGAGAAAAAATATTCCATTTCTCACGTTTTACTCTTGATTCAAATACTCGCGGATCCTGCCATAAATGTTTCCGCGGAATGGTATTTTTTGAACTTTGGGAACCTGTACCTCAGTTCAATGCAATTTTTAGACACAATTCAAACGAACCCCTTATCGCTACAAATCACTGAATCGATTCATGTGAATATATCAGTAATTTTGGACACTCTCCCTTTGAAATCATGCTAAGTAGCTCCCAAAACCTTGTCCATTTAAACCACTTCGTCACCCCTCATTGACACTCACTCCATCTGTATACATGTATGTAAATGTAATTTGAGAAGCCAGTAGTCTGTGTCACTTTTATACATATAAGGGGGGTGGTTGGTCAGACTGTATACACCTTTTCATGCTTTTCCTTTGCTTTTTTTCAATGGGGGGACTGTGTCAATATTTTTCACTTCTTTCTTTTCGTCATAAGCTTTTATGGGGAAGGGAAGTTCGCACAATTTATTGGTTATGGAGAAAGAGAGAGAGATTTCGTAACTTTTGACACAAAAAGTTTTGGGAATATTTTTGTGTGACAGTTTCTGGGGTTAAGCAGCTCCACTACAGTTTGTATTTATTATAGTATTTTCAGTTTTTAGTCTGCTAAGCAGTGTCCTGGAATATCTTGCGCTTAGACAGGTTAGGTACAGCCAAAGTGTCTGGAAATGGGGGTTTTAAAGTACTCCAGGTTCTTGTAGTTTGTAGGTTTTGTATTTTGATTCATTTGTAGTTTGTAGTCTCTGATCAGGGAAAATTTTTGAATCGGAAAAAATCTAAAAAAAATAACGTTTTTTTTTTCGACATTTCGGACCGAAAAAATTCGAAACATCTTCTTTTTCGGAAAAATTTTGTCCGGAAAAAAACCGGAAAAGTTTTTTTTTCGGAATTTTTTGTCCTAAAAAAACTATTTTTCGGGATTTTTTGTCCGAAAACAACCGAAAGATTTTTTTTCGAAAAAATTTGTCCAGAAAAAACCGAAAAAAAATTTTGGAACGTAATTAATTGTTTTGTTCTATTCCACTCTCAACAATTTCAACAAAAAGCAACAAATAACTTCAAAAATCACTAAAAATTTGCCAAAAAATTTCATTTTCCAGAATTTTTTCTCATAAATCGCCAGTGAATTATCAATTTCTTGATGAAAATTTCTGATTCCGAAAAAATTTTTCGAAATCAATTTTCCGGAAATTCGGCGTTAAATTTTTTGATAATGTCCGAAAAAACCAAAATTTTTTTTCGCACAACCCTGATCCGAAGCGTCTCGAAATGGAATTTTTAGGTACTTCAGTTTTTTATAGTTTGTAGCATTTGTAGTTTGTAGTCTCTGATCAGGGAAAAATTCCGAATCGGAGAAGTTCCAAGAACTTTTTTTTCGAAATTTTCAGGGCGCAAAAATCGAAAAATGATTTTTCGGGATTTTTCGGGATTTTTCCATTTTTTTTTCTACAAAATTTTTGTTTTTTTTTCCAGGAAAAATGGCTAAAAAGGCGGTAAAAACGTACAAATATACAACTAAAAACCGTTTTTTTTTCGGTTTTTCCCGAAAAATGTTTCGCCGAAAAAAATTTTTTTTTCGAAAATTTTTTTGCTCAACCCTGTCTCTGAATTCTGCCCGGCCTGAGCAATCCAAAGCGTTTTAGAATATTTTTTTTTATTCTGAGCATTTGTAGTCTCTCTCCAGCCTCCCCTACAGCCCCAAACCCATCTCCAAAGTGCAGTCAACTGTAACTGAAACCTTGTTTTCTAACCGACATCGAAACAAATTTACATAATCCCATGCCCCTTCCACAGTTTTTTCCCCTCATTTTAACACAAAAACTATACTATACAACCTCCACCTTCTCCCTTTTTTTTCCTTTTTGCATCCCATAAAAAATCAGAATTGGAAGTGAAAGCTTTGGTAATTTATATGCATAGGGAGAAAGGTCAGATGCAGTTTTCTAGTGGGTTTTGGTGAGATTTTTTGCATTTTTTGGTGGGTTTTTGGCAAAAAAATAGAGAAAATCATCCTAGAATTTCTGAAATAAGCACTAAACTCATCAAAATGAGCCAAAAAGGAAAATTTTATTCTGAGCAATTGCTTCATAATTGTCATAACTTGCTTAGGAGTGCAGCTATCAAAAAATAGATAACTAATGAATTGCTCAGAATAAAATTATACCCATTTCACTAGTTGACAACTTTTCGATAGCTCTAACGGCTGGGGAGATATGCGCCTTGGAAACCCTGCGTCTCTTCTCTTTAACTTTAAAGACGCATATCTCAACAGGGAAGAGTGCTATCAAAAAGTTGTCAACTAATGAATTGCTCAGAATAAAATTTTACACAATTCATTAGTTGAAAATTTTTCTCTAGCTATCAAATGAACCGAGTTATGCGTCTTCAACAATAGCGATGAGAGAGGGGAGAAGAAAGAGAGACGCAGCGCGCGCGACTGTCTGCTTCTCTGCCCCCTCCCCTTTCTCGCCCTCAAACTTTAAAGACGTGTATCTCGCTCCTCGTAGAAGCTATCAAAAATGTTCCAACTAATGAAATACTCCAAATTTCAAGCTGTACAACTTTCTAGTTGACCACTTTTTGATAGCTCTACCCACAACCGAGATATAAGGCACTTTTTTCTAGCTACTCCCCCTCGTTAAGTCATTACCCCCTTCCTCCAACCACCAAAAGCCATTCAAAGCCTTTTTTCCTCATTATATATATATATATATATATATATATATATATATATATATATATATATATATATATTCACACCTCTTCAAACACTTATTCATCTTATTCTTCTCCCTCTTTTTCATCCAATTAGAAGAGGAGAAATCTGTCTTCTCTTCCCGTATTGCGTAATGGGCGCCCGAGGATATTATAGCAGCTACGCCCTTTAGGAGTGAAGTGAAAGTGTGAAGAAGATGAAATATGTGTGTGAAATCGAGGGTGACTTATGACTACGGCGTATAAGCGTAGGTGCTTTTTTGCCTTTATTTTTCTTGCAGTCTGGCAAATTTGGCTTAACAAATGAGGATTTTATTTCAAATTTTTGATGTTTTGACCCCAAAAGCCGACTTTGATTATAATGACTATTGCATTTCACCATCTGAAGTACCGTATCTTGGCCAGTTTTGATCGAATCCGCCTAATTTATCAAAATTCGAAATCAGGAAGTCAATCTGGTTCAGGAAACTATCAACAAGCCCTGTTTTCAGATTTTCTAAATTTTACCAAAATCTGAAATTTTCAGCATGAAGGAGCAGAGCTAGAAACTAGGTTTGAACTGTGAAAATGCTTCTAAAAGTGTCTTCTATCGATTCCCGAAGAGTAGACATCGATAGCTTTTCGGTGAAAAAAGTTGATTTTTGGCTGAAAGGGGGCGTGGCCAGCTGCAAAAGGGGCGGAGCCCAAAAAAAAGTGGTCCATCGTGTTCAGGGGACTTTGTATACTCGTAGGACGAAGTTCCAGCCAATTACAGAATTCCTAAATCCGAGCGAAACTGACCGAGATACGGTAGCTATGCGTCTTTAGGTGGAAATTTTGGAAAAAATCAAAAATTTTCAAAACCTAGCCTTGATTATACTTTTCTGAACCGTTTTGACTCCCTAATTTCAAATCTGGTCAAATTTCTAAGATCTGATAGAAACTGACCGAGATACGGTGTTTTCTATAGCTATGCGCCTTTAAGGTCAAAAATTGAAATTTTCAGAACCTAGCCTTGATTATACTTTTCTGAACCGTCTTAATCCCCTGATTTCAAATCTGTCAAAATTTTTATGATCCGACGAAAATTGATCGAGATACGGTAGCTTTAGTGGGAAATTCGTTTTTTTTTTCTTTTTGAAAGCATTTAAAATTTTTTAACTTGGTTAGTCTTGAGCATTTTTAGATGGTTTTTGATCCAAAACCCAGAAACACACTCAAAAAAATATTACTGATAAGCAGTCCTATCCATTTCTAAGCAGCGCCAAGAGAAAAGCGTCACACCCAATTCACACCCAGCTAAGCACCGTTCAAAGTTTAATATATTATAAGAGAAGAGGGGGAGAAAGAACACCTGCCCATATAAATATTACACTTCTTTACAAGAAAAACCACACTGTAATATGATTCCCCCTCCTCCCCTCCCTTATTCCTCCTATTCCTACCCCCATATCAATCATCATCAAGTACTTTTTCCCCCGTCTAGTATTACGAGTTCACACCTTATTTGCACAGGTGCCCTGAGATCCCCCAGCTGATTTATTTATGCTATTTTTGGGTCTTGACACGGAGTTTAAAGGTGCATTGCTCATTTTTCTTTTTTTTTCTCTTTGAAGAGTGATACGTCCAGTATCTCGGTCAATTTTGATCGAATCCTGAAAATTTTGACATTTTTGAACTCAGCTTGTCATTTCGGTTCAGAAAAGTACCCACAAGCCCTGGTTCTGAAATTTTCAATTTTTGACCTTAAAGGTGTATAGCTATAGAAAATACCGTATCTTGGTCAGTTTTGATCAGATCTCAAAAATTTTGACAGATTTGAAATTAGGGAGTCAAGACGGTTCAGAAAAGTACCCACAAGTCCTGATTCTGAAATTTCAATTTTTGACCTTAAAGGCGCATAGCTAGAGAAAACACCGTATTACGGTCAATTTCGATCGGATCACAGAAATTCGAATAGATTTGAAAACAGGAAGTCAAGGCGGTTCAGAAAAGTACCCACAAGCCTTGTTTCTGAAATTTCCAATTTTTTTACCTTAAAGGCGCATGCCCTTTGAAGCTACAGTATATCGGTCAATTTTGCTCGGATCCTGGAAATTTTGTCATTTTTGAGTTCAGCTCGTCAAGCCGGTTTGAATGAGTATAATCATGACTAGGTTTTGAAAATTTTCACTTTTCGCCTAGGTGCATAGCTATAGAAAACACCGTAATTCGGTCAGTTTCGATCAGATCCCAGAAATTCGAATAGATTTGAAATCAAGAAGTCAAGGTGGTTCAGAAAAGTACCAACAAGCCCTGGTTCTGAAAATTTTCATTTTTTACCTTAAAGGCGCATACATCTAGAAACTACCATAACTTGGTCAATTTTGAACTTCAACAATTTTCAATCACAGATTTGGAATCTGCTCGTTATGCCGATTTGAATGAGTATAATCATGACTAGGTTCTGAAAATTTCAATTTTACCTTAAAGGCGCATAGCTTGATTATTTCCGAAATTTCGGGTCTAGCCACTTATACTAAATGGCTCATTTTTTCAGCCTATGCTAGAGCAGAGATGGCCAACATCCAGGAATAGTTCACATCATCATCAACACCCTCAGCACTTTGGACCTCCACCTTCAGGACATCCGAATTATAGAAGTCACTCAATTGACGCTGTTGTTAACAGGTATGTAAGCTTTTGCTGGGGTATCATGGTCCGTTTATTGGAATTTTGCGATTTTCGATAAAAGATTTGGAATCATCATTAGATTTACGTTAGTCGGTTTGGCCACGCCCCCAAAAATTTTAGCGCATTTGAATCTGCTCGTCAAGGCGGTTAGAATGAATATAATCATGACTAGGTTCCCGTGATTTTGAATTTTCATCCACCCGTGCGCTTTGACGCCGGTACGCTCCATTAGAACTGTCCCATATCTCAAAAGTGGGTTAAACCAGTGTCACAATTACTTATTAGCCTGAGTCTAGGGTTATACAACTTCCAGAACTGTGATGTAAAAAGAAAAGGTTAAATTGCAAAACAAATGATATGAGAGAGAAATTTGGAAACCACTAGTAAAACTGAGTGCAATGCTGTGAAATGTCTTCATCAAGATTTATAACCAGTTAGAAGTTAGAGGTCTGGTATGGTTTGAATGTGTTCACCAGACTTCATATGTTGGATACTTCATCCCCAAAGTAACAGTGATGGGAGTAGACTAATAAGAAGTGAT
>GL379847.1:375204-387019 GCA_000143925.2 Caenorhabditis brenneri | reverse complement strand
TCGTGCGAGACTCGCGAGACTCGCAAAGCGAGAATCACATCAGATTTTGGCAAGTTTTATCGGGCCTGAGAAGGTTGAATCTCAGAAATGCGTCCCGATAAAGCTCGTCAGGCCCAATGTGGATCGGATCCAGACTGGTGAAGCGAGGTTGTTTGAATTAAAACTGGCCGAATCAAAGAAACTTGCTCTCGCTTGGCCCGGATCGGATCAAATTGACACAAACGACCATTATCGGACTGAATTTCTGAGATTCAGCCTTCTCAGGCCCAATATAACTTGTTAAAATCTGATGTGATTCTCGCTTTGCGAGTCTCGCGAGTCTCGCACGAGACTCGCACGAAAATGCGAGAAATTAAAAAAAGCGAGCATTTGCGAGAACGTGAACTTGCGAGACGAGACGATTGCGAGCATTTGCGAGAACGAGACGAGACGATCTTCGTGCGAGACAAGACGAGACAACGGCCAGCGAGACAAATCCGAGAAATTGCGAGAATCGCGAGAAGCGTCTCGCGAGGCGACACTCTAATATGGCGTTGAACTTACTTTTGAACCGTTATATCTAGACCTTTATAAGAAATTGATCCTCATTAGTTGCTCTATATCTCAGTTGCCTTAGGAGATAGAAAAATGTTGTCAACTAACAAAATGTGTAAAATTTTATTCTGAGCAATTCAATGGTTGAAAACATTTTGATATCTCTTCTTCTAACAGAGTTATAAAGCGTTGTATTAACGGTTGGACCTTTATCTAGAGCTTTATAAGAAATTGATCCTCATTAGTTACTCTATATCTCAGTTGCCATTTAAGATAGAAAAAAGTTGCCAACTAATAAAACATTTGAAATTGTATTCTGAGCAATTTATTAGTTGACAACTTTTTGATATCTCTTCTTCTAACTGAGATATGCCAGTTTGAAAGCTAAGCTATTGCTCAGAATAAAATTTTGATCAGAAATTTTGATCAGAAGCGACATATCTTACATCTTTTGTTAGTTAGGAGCAGGGCTGTGGGAAAAAAAATTCCAAAAAAAATCGAAAAAGAGTTTTTTAAAATGAAAATTTCGGACCAAAAGAATTCGAAAAACTTTTTTTTTCGAACTTTTCAGGGCGAAAAAACGAAAAATGATTTTTTCGTAGATTTTTCAATTCATTTTTTCAAAATTTGTTGGTTTTTTTCAGGAAAAATGAATGAAAAGGCGGTAAGAACATAAAAATATACGAATAAAAAACATTTTTTTTCGAAATTTTTTTCTGTTTTTTCTCTGTATTTTCGGCAAAATAACGGTTTCAAATGGCTAAACATTTTTCGGCAAAAAAACCGAAAAAAAAATTTTGGAAAATTTTTTACAGCTCTGGTTAGGAGTAAAGATATCAAAAAGTTTCCACGCTCTAAAAATTTTTGCTCTGAAGTTTTTGCATTCGGGACCCTTGTTGTAAAAACTAAGCAGTCCCAAATAAAAAAAAACAAGCAGCGCCTATAATCCCGATCTTTCGTCCCCCCCCCCCCCCCCCTCTTCCCACTTGATGCTAAACAAAGCCTTCCCGTCCTCCTTCTTCACATCTTCTTCTTCTTTTTATTATTTGTCCTTTCTTTTATTCTTTTCACACCCCCACCTCTCATTTCCTTCCTTCCAACCCATCATACATATTATACCATCATTTACATTTTTCTCTTGTCCTCCTCCTCCATCTTCTTTTTGTCCTTTGATTGAATGTAAATAAGGGGAGGAAAGGAGGGGGGGGGGGTTGAAGTTTGGCGCTGCTTAGATAGGGATAGGCAGCTCCCAGCCCTTTTGGCAGCTTCAAAAGGCAACTGTTCTTCTTAATGAGGCTGCTTAGCTAGGTTTTGGCAGCGCCCTAACTCTTAGCAGCTCCAATTTTCCTGTGCTGCGCCTAACCCTTCTAACTTGCACCTAGCGCCTCTCAGCAGCGTCTAAAACCCCGGCAAGCTAAGCAGCTTAGCAGCGCCGAGCCCCTTGGCGCTGCTTAGTGACCTAAAGTCCTCTTACCCCACTCCAAACTCCCTAAGCAGCTCCGTATCCCTAATCCTCATCTTCCATATTTCCAGATCGCCGGTATCTACGGGAACGATGAGCAACCAGCACTGAGAAGATTCACCCGATACAATCAGTCGATCAGCTCCAAGGCAGTCCCACCCCCGGCACCCCCGAACCCACCGAAAATGGAGAAAATGTCCACGGATAGTCAGAGGGGATCGATTTTTTCTAAAAGGTAAGTCGTCTAGCAAGAGCAACTAGGATTCGACTAGATTCTGGAAATAATTTTTTTTTTGGGTATTGACACGCATAGGTAGATCAAAATCGAAAAATGATCAAAACTATGTCATGATTATACTCATTCCAACCGCCGTGACGAGCTGATGTCAAAAATATCAAAAACTTCAAGATCCGACCAAAATTGACCTGGCTATGCGCCTTTAAGGTGGAAAAATCGAACATTTTGGAACCCGGTCATGATTATACTCATTCGATCTCAAATTTTGTCCTGAATTCAGACATGTTTTTAGAATTTGCGTAACTTTCGAGCATCGGCCATGCGCCTATAAGGTTAAAAATCGAAAAATTCAAAACCTAGGCTTGTGGGTACTTTTCTGAACCGTCTTGACTCCCTAATTTCAAATCTGTCAGAATTTCTGAAATGTGATCGAAACTGACCGAGATACGGTGTTTTCTACAGCTATGCGCCTATAAGGTTAAAAATCGAAAAATTCAAAACCTAGGCTTGTGGGTGCTTTCCTAAACCGTCTTGACTCCCTGATTCCAAATCTGTCAAAATTTTTGAGATCCAACCAAAACTAATACATTTAGGACAGTTCATTCGAAATATAAATATTTTGAAATTTAGAAAATGAACGAAAAAATTCTCCGTCTCGAAAATCTCACCATGAAGTCCTCCCTGAAATGAAAAAAACTGCTTACTTGAAAAAAAATTGGAAAATAATGGCTAACCGTTTTGATGGCTTTCACAATAATTGTATTGTTACGGCTATCATTGAAAGGGCACATTCGATGAAATTCTGGAAAAAAGAGAATTCGTTGGATAGCTTTTCGGTCCAAAATTGCAAAACTCACCTCATTTTTTTTCTCCTTCCAATGATCATGAATGGGATGTTATTGGTGTGCGGGTTCTGCCTGAAAAAGATGACTGACTCAAAAAGTAATGTTAATTGGAATTTAAAATTTTTTTGTACGTAGAATTTTTTCTCGGTTTCTACGCTCCATCTCACATGGACTTTTACAAATTTTATATTGCGTCTTTAATATCTGACATTAAGCCGAGTTTAAGCCGGAGCGCGCGCCATGCTTCCATAACACTTTTCATTAATATCTTTCGATCCGATTCTGTCAATGTTATATTCAACATGATGCGAAGAAAAATTCATATTCAATTTGATTTTTAAAAAAGCTTATGCCCTGATTTTTAACTTTTCAAAAAAATGAGAAAAATGGCTACGTATTGCTGAGTCGCCATGCAGTTAGCATGCGACTCTACAATAAGACAGAACCCGCGAATGAAACCTTTTGGAAACACGTACAAAAAAAAACACCGTGATCTCTAAAGTAGTGATGATGATACTTTTCCAAACCCAGATTTTTCGCTGACTCCGAATCTTTTTTTTTTAGTTCTAAATCCCAAAATTACAAAGATTATGGTTGTTACCTTGAGAACTTCCTTCCTTCATCGTTCCGGCAGATTCCAAAGACTTCTTTTGCCGGCTCTCTCAGTGCAATTTTCTGTTGTTCCTATGATCCCAAACCATCTATCGTTCTGAATCAACTCAAATTTAGATGCTTGCCTGCTGGTAAAAATTAGGAAAATTGGGTTAACCACTCTCAAAATCCATCAAAATCAACTCAAAACCCCGGATTTTTTTCTTCTTTTAGAGCTCATACTCACCTGATTTCTTCTCCAAAGTGACCCAATGTATGAATATAATATTATAGATGAATAAGAATTGAAAAATTAAAAATAATCAAGCCTTATATAAAATAGCACCTAAACCCGTAGGTGCAAAAAGATACGAATGAATAAGGTGAAGAAAGAAAGGGTCCCTAGGCTAAGACGGTTGTCATGGTACCACTGAGCCTAAGTCTCTCCCAGTTAATCCTTTTCCTCTCTGTAGTTTTGTCATGCTTGATTATAGGTTTGTATTACCTTTATACTAGTATAGTATTAGAAGAAGATAAAGGAGGAGAAGGGTTAGGAGGTCAAACTAGAAACACCGAAAAAACCATCGTATCCCAGTGAATTTCAGTCGGATCTCAAAAATTTTTACATTTTTGAAATCAGGAAGTCAAGACGGTTCAGAAAAATACTCACAAGCCTAGGTTTTGAAATTTTCGAAATTTGACCTTAGAGGCGCATAGATGTAGGAAACACCGTATCTCGGTCAATTTTAGTCGGATCTCAATAATTTTGACATTTTCGAAATCAGGAACTCAATACGGTTCAGAAAAATACCCACAAGCCTAGGTTTTGATTTTTTCAATTTTTACCTTAAAGGCGCATAGATATAGAAAACACCGTATCCCAGTTAATTTCGATCAGATCTCGATAATTCTTACAATTTTGAAATCAGGAAGTCGAGACGGTTCAAAAAAGTACACACAAGCCTAGGTTTTGAAAATTTCAATTTTTGACTTTAAAGGCGCATAGCTATAGAAAACACCGTATCTCGGTTAATTCTGGTCAGATTTCTGAAATGTTTCCAGGTTTGAAATCAGGAAGTCAAGCCGGTTTGAATGAGTATAATCATGACTAGGTTGAAAATTTTTTATTTCTTACCTTAAAGGCGCCTACACCTAGGCTTTAAAAATTTTTCGATGTTTTTTACATGAAAAGCGTGTATCTCGGCTAGTTTCCATTGGATCTTATTGATTTTGACACTTTCAACATTTGGGGGCCAAGACGACCATTTTGACATTTTTAGCGGTTTTATTTCTCGAAAAACAGAGATTTTCCTAGCCTCTTGACCCTCTCGCTCAATTTTCCCTGGCGCTTCTAACCAATTGCAACCTTTCAGCTCGAAGAAGCCCTTATTCTTCATGGGTAACTGGACATTCCGTGATAGAAACAAGTCAGCTCGTCCGTCAATCTCTGAAGCTCTCCGAGAAGAACGTCCACAGAGTATGAATCTGACGGATATCCGAACTGGAGTCAGAAGTAAATCCGGAGACGTTCTCGGACCAAGACATCAGAATCATCAGATTGAATTTCCGAGAAATGTTGAAACAAGAGTTCCTGTGAAGATTGAAAGAAGTTCAATGGTCAAAAGAAAGCCGTCTAATTTATGTGCATCCACTGAAGTGTCCACTAGTAGTCCTAGTCCATCATCGTCATCCTCAGCGTCTGTGGGAGAGTTTAAGAGTGAGTTTTTAGAATTCTGGGCAGGGCACGGGCTCACGAAGTGTTCCCTTCGGAAAAAACTTGACTGGAATTTCAGAAAGTGCGCTCCGCCGTACATTTTTATAAAATTTTCCGAAAAGTCATTTTTTAGTGTTTTTCATGTCGACTGTAGTGTAGAAATGCGAAAAGTGAAAGAAAAATTCAAAATGGATTTGAAAGTTGGCAGGAAACCGAGCAAAACCCTCTCAAAAACATATAAAACAAGGAGAATTCTCCGTAAATCGACAAGCCACGCCCCAGTGGGCGGGGCTAAACTTTTGCAGGCGTTTAAAAAATTCAATCGTTGGGGACACTTTTTGAACACGTGGCAGGGATGTGCGAAGAACTTTTTGGATTTTTGGACATTTTCGAAAAAAATTTTCGGTGCAAGATTTTTGAAAATTTATAGCCGAAAAATTTTTGGGAAAAATGGTTTCGAAAAAAATTTTCGGAATCTGAAATTTTTATCGAGAAATTGATAATTCACTGGCGATCTATGAGAAAAAATGTCTGAAAAATGAAACTTTTTGGGAAATTTTTGAAATTTTTGTTGCTTTTTGTTGAAATGGTCGAGACTGCAATAGAAAAAATTTCAATTACGTTCCAAAATTTTTTTTTTAATTTTTCGATTTTTTTGGGTTTTTTTCGGATTTTGGTTAGTGCTAGAAAAAATTGTTCAACTAACAAAATGTGTAAAATTTTATCCTGAGCAATTTATTAGTTGACAACTTTTTTCTTTCTCTCACGGGAGCCGGCCGAGATATAGAGCTCCGAAGCAAGTGCGCTCTACTGACTATTTTTTTCGGAGCTCTATATCTCGCTTCCCTCTAACGTTATCAAGAAGTTGCCAACTAAAAAAATGCGTAAAATTTTTTCTGAGCAAGTTGTTAGTTGACAATTTTTTGGAATTTTCACTCCTGACGAAGTTATCACAGCTCAAACCTGATTGCTTCATTTTTAGCACTAAAATGGTCTGTTTTCGCCCAATTTTCGCCATTTTTGGACCCAGTTTTGATTTTTTCGGCTGTTTTTCAGAAAAAAAGTTTCCAGTTAAGCCTAACCATAATAATTTCCAGCCACAATCACCGTCGACGATGATCCCCAACCAACTTCTGCTATCCTGAGACCCAAGAAGGAGATGATGGATCAAAATGGAACATTGAACAATAATCGATACAGTTTTCAGTCATGGTAAGTATCTCTGAGTTGCCAGGTGGCTAAGCAGCTCCAATTGGCGCTGCTCAGCCTAGCCGGGAGACCCTGGGAAGGGGGGGGGGTGTACCTTGAAGTCTCCAGGGTCCTAGGGATAAGGTTTTGGGGAGGAGCTAGGTGTCCAAACTGGTTTTAGGAGCGGCTTAGCAGCTCTCCTTGGGAACCTTGCGCTGCTAAGACTAAGCAGCTTCTTTCCAGCGTTCAACTCCGAAAATCGTGCCCCGACCTGGACTCCACCACAATGAACAACATGGAACAGCACAGAGTCTCCAAGAAACGTACCCGAAGGGCAAAGGAAAAGATGTCACAGGCGGCATGGAAGAAGAAAACAGTGAAGGACTGGACTCTGGATGATGTCTTACTCTGGTTACAGTCAGCACAAATGGATGATGTGGCTGGGCTATTGATTGGTTATGATTTGAGGGGAGAGGACCTGTTACAGTGGAATGATCAGACTTTGGGTAGGTGAATTGCCTTGATTTTGACATTGAAGACGTATATATCGGTAGATTTCACGTTTAAGCTATTTTTGAGAACAAATCTGAACACAGCTCGTCATTCCGGATCAGGGCTGTGCGAAAAAAAGATTCCTGAAAAATCGAAAAAAATTTTTTTTTTGAAAAATTGAAATCGAAAAAACTTTTTTTTTTCGAATTTCGCAGGGCGAAAAAATCGAAAAAAGATTTTCCGGGATTTTTCGATTTTTTTCGAATTTTTTCAGTTTTTTCAGGAAAATGGATAAAAAGGCGGTAAAAACTTGAAAGTATACAACTAAAAGTATACAACTCTCGGTTTTTCTATGTTTTTTCGAAAAAAAATAGGCGTAAAAATTTTTCGAAAATTTTTCGCAGCCCTGGTTCAGTCTACCGTATTTCGGTCAATTTTAGGTTTCCAAAAATTTTGAAAACAGATTTAGAGTCAGCTCGTCATTCCGGTTCCGAAAAGTATAATTATGACTGAATTCCAAAAAGTTTCCGTTTTGACCTTAAAGGCGCATGCACCTAGGAATTACCGTATCTCGGTCAGTTTTGAGTTTTTGCGAATGTGGAGAATAGAACTGGAATCAGAATGAAACTCCAGTTCGAATGAGTATAATCATGACTAGTTCGGATAAAATTGAATTTTGACCTTAAAGGCGCATACACCTAGAAACCATGCCATCTAGGCCAATTTTGAGATTTCGCGAATTCTGGAAACATATTTGGAATCAGCTCGTCATCCCGGTTCAGGAAAGTATAATCATGACTAAGTTCCACAAAGTTTTCATTTTGACCTTAAAGGCGCAAGCCCTTAGTAACCACGTTATCTCGGACAGTCTTGAGTTTTAGCGAATTTGGAGAATAGATTTAGAATCAGCTTGTCATTCTGGTTCAGAAAAGTATAATCATGACCATGTTCCGTAAAATTGCGATTTTGACCTTAAAGGCGCACGAACCTTGAAACTACCGTATATCGGCCAGTTTTGAGTTTTAGCAAATTTGGAAAATAGATTTTAAATCAGCTCGTCATACCGGTCCAGGAAAGTAAAATCATGACTGGGCTCTGAATAGTTTTTCTTATGAGCTTAGAGGAGCATGCCCCTAGAAATCATGTTATCACGGTCAATTTTAGGATTCTTAAAACTCTGGAAACGGATTTAGAATCAGCTCGTCATTCCGGTTCCGATAAGTATAATTATGTCTAGGTTCTGAAAAATTCAAAAATTGACCTTAAAGGCGCATGCGCCTAGGAATTACAGTATCTCGGTCAGTTTTGAGTTTCCGGAAATTCTGAAAACAGATTTAGAATCAGCTTGTCATTCCGGTTCCGAAAAGTATAATCATGACTAAGTTCCGTAAATTTTTGATTTTTGACCTTAAAGGCGCACACACCTTGAAACTACCGTATCTCGGTCGATTTCGAGTTTTCGCAATTTTCGAAAACAAGTTAAGAATCAACTCGTCATTCCGGTTCGAATGAGTATAATCATGACTAAGTTCCGTAAATTTTCCGTTTTGACCTTAAAGGCGCATACGTCTCCAAACTACCGTATCTCAGTCATTTTTAGGTTTCCGAAAATTCTGAAAACAGATTTAGAATCAGCTCGTCATTCCGGTTCAGAAAAGTATAATCATGACTGGGCTCTGAAAAATTCAAATTTCGACTTTAAAGGCGCAAACACCTTGAAACTACCGTAACTCAGTGAATTTTGAGTTTTCGCAAATTCTGAAATCAGATTTCTAATCAGCTCGTCATTCCGGTTCAGAAAAGTATAATCATGACTAAGTTCCACAAAATTTCCATTTTGACCTTAAAGGCGCATGCCCTTATCAACCACGTTATCTTGGCCAGTTTCGAATTTTCGCAAATTTCGAGAATAGATTTGGAATCACGAAGCGATTTCGGTTCGAATGAGTATAAGTATGACCATGTTTTGAAGAATTGAATTTTGACCTTAAAGGCGCATGCACCTATATTTTCCAATTTTCCAGCTCAACTTGGCGTTTCCGACTCCGAAACCCGCTCCAAACTGCTTACCGAACTCGACAAAATCATCAAGAATGGCCCGGAAACCCCACAGGAAAACAATCACAAAACACTTTTTGACATTGTTAAGCAGACCAGTTATGATCAGGTAAATTCGGTCTGCTTACAACAGAAAATTGAAAAAAATACGTCTTTTTCAGGTATTGGCAGTGGAAACTCCACTAACCACCCGGGATATTACAGTAACCCACGGAAGGTTGGGATGCCTGCAGATCACAAAAGTCAATGGAGCGAATTTGCCGTTGAAGGAGCATGATTGGTAAGGTTTATTTGGTTTTTGGAGCTGCTTAGGGGATAGGCAGCTCCAAGCTATTTGTAGAGGCTTAGGCATCATTCTAGTGGCTAGCTAAGCAGCTCCAAAACTTAAGCAGCTCCAAATATCAAATTTTCAGTCTCTTGGAAATCAACGAACGCTCCGGTGAGCAATTCAAAAGTGCTCTGATGCTCACGAAATTGATTTCCGACTCCAATGGAGCCGCCATACGATTTGTGGTGCTCAGAAGGAAGACCGACACGATTCTGGATGACTCTCAACAGGTTTGTAGTCTTTGTAGCCTTTGTAGTCTTTGTACTTTGTAGTTTGTAGCTTTTGTAGTTTTTGTAGTCTTTGTAGTCTTTGTAGTCTTTGTAGTCTTTGTAGTCTTTGTAATCTTTGTAGTCTTTGTAGTCTTTGTGGTTTTCGTAGTCTTTGTAGTTTCCGTAGTCTTTGTAGTTTCCGTAGTCTTTGTAGTTTTCGTAGTCTTTGTAGTTTTCGTAGTCTTTGTAGTCTTTATAGTCTTTGTAGTCTTTATAGTTTGTAGTTTGTAGTTTTTGTAGTCTTTGTAGTCTTTGTAGTCTTTGTAGTTTTTGTAGTCTTTGTAGTCTTTGTAGTCTTTGTGGTCTTTGTAGCCTCCCTTATCCTCTCAATTTTTCCAGAAAGAATCATCTAGCAGTGGTATCTCCTCCAGCCCTCAAACTCCGACAGAATAATTTTATATCCTATTTTTTTTTCAATATTTTCCCTTCCCATGATTAGTTTTTATTTCCCTAAGCCCCGCCCCCTTTACTTAGCTCCGCCCCCTCTTTTTGAAACCCCACCCCACCCACCCCCCAACACAACAACGCTTCTAACTCGGAAACTGGTGACCATTTCTTCTTCTACTTTTTTCTTTTGAAAATATTTTTGCCGCCTGAATTTGAATAAATTCCTTATTTACAAGTCTTGGTATCCCAGTTCATTTTATTCGGATCTCAAAGTTTTCAACAGATATGAAATCAGAAAGTCAAGACGGTTCAGAAAATTACCCGCAAGCCCGGGTTCTGAAAATTTCAAATTTTGACCTTAAAGGCGCATGGCTATGGAAACCACCGTATCTCGGTCAGTTTTGATCAGATCTTAGAAGTTCAACCAGATTTGAAATCAGGAAGTCAAGACGGTCCAGAAAAGTACCCACACGCCCTGGTTTTGAAAATTTCAATTTTTACCTTGAAGGCGCAAAGCTATAGAAATTATTTTGGTAGTTCGAAGCAATTTTCTTAAAGCTACTACAACTTGTTACGGAATAGAGATATCAAAAAGTTGTCAACTAATAAAATGTGAAAAATTTTACCTGAGCAATTTATCAGTTGGCAACTTTTCTGTAGCTCTAATTCTAACTTGCCTAGATACCAGCTTCCAAGTAAGTAACCCCTTCCCCCGAATCACTCTATGTATATGGATCAAAGTTAAACGAAATTAAAGAGTCATGGAAAATCATTTATTCATAGCAAAACCATAAAAATTATACAAATAGAAATAAAGATAAAAGAATTGTGGGCAATATCAACAATCGGTGGTTTTGTGATTTAATGATAGAAAGGACAACTAAAGCGATAGGCCCCGTTTCAAGATTTTTTAACTTGTTGCAACTTTTGGAGTATTCTGTGGACTTTGTTTATCTTATTACTCATGAAATTCCTTCCTAATACTAACATGCTAGCTTCATTTCTGGTTCTCTCTCTTAAAGTTAAATAATGGGGCTGAGAGTCCGACATTGTAAAGGTCAAATATGTTACAATATTTTATCTCACTATCTCTTAATCGGCTGTCTTTCTCTCCTGTTTCCTTGTGCTTTCTCTGTTCCTTGTGGGTTCTTCCATCCATCTACTTCTATCTGCGTCTCCATTAACCTCTTGCTATTTCTTTCTTGATCCTCATCAGTCACGTAGAAGGTCAATTTTTAATTTTTCCTTTTGATTTGTAACATTTTCTGAAAAACAAAGAATTGAAAAAGAATATCAAATGATTTTTGAAACTCACCGTCCATTTAGATTTCGTTGAGTATATTTAGTATAAAAAAAATAAAATAAGAAAATTGAATTCAGAATAATCAAAATAAAATAAAAATCGGCCCAAAATCCATAGAGCCTTCGGGAAAAAAATTGAGTAGAATGAAAAGATATGTGTTTCTTTCCGGCAGACCCTCCCCCCTCCCCCTTGGCGCCACATGACACTGGTATGGGGAACAGAGAACAAGAGAGAAACAGAGCGCCATAGAGATGACAGAAGCCGGAGAAAATAGAGCAAGGGAGCCCGAGACCCCTTTGCGCCTTTAAAATTCGTTTTACGAGCCGTCTAGGCTCCAAAGCTAACGAAATCTCGAGGCGGTATACTGAACTGTCCCATATCTCAAAAGTGGGAGGAGCTAGAAAAA
>GL379847.1:354484-375194 GCA_000143925.2 Caenorhabditis brenneri | reverse complement strand
CTATGGGCCTGAACTCCGAAATCAGGAATCAGAATTTATATGACTCTGACTAATGAATTTTGTAATACCTCCAAGAGATTATATGATCTTCTTTTGAACATTGAGGTTGCTTTTATTTACATTTCTTGTAATCTCATATCCGGATTAACGTACTATCACATTTTAGACTGAAAACGAGCTAGACACTTGTGAAGATTATATCACAAACGCGCACTTCACTTGACCAAAATCACAAAAAAACAATAAAAAATATATAGGGAATTTATAGGCTTTTGAGCTTTTATAAGAAGTCTGATATGAATAATTTTGCTAAATATCTTAAAGGTCGTATGACGATTGAAAGTATGGAAAAACATTTTGAAAGGTCTCTTGACCAATTTATTAGAGAGATATGTCCCCTAGACTATAAATACATGATTGAATTCGTTTTTAGCGCTCCGTTGTTTTGTTCCCTGTCAACAATTGAAAATGCTCCTACGGTCATTCACATGACGCGTAAAAAAGAGACTGTTCCGGAAAACAAAACTTGACGAGAGGACAGTCTGGTGCCCCTTTTCGATTTCCCAAACAGGTTATCAAAACACACCTGTTAACAAGAAGAATGTCCTTTTGGAACATTACGTTTTTGTGTATTATTAGTTGGCAAAAGTACAATTAGAACACACGTATTGAACGGAGACAAATAAAGGACGACTACAAAATGAACGGATTGAATGAAAATAAATGAATTTGATATTGTGTTCTGGATCGAAAATGTTTTTAGATTATGGTAGAGAAGGTGGTGGGCGGAGTGGAATAGCTTTGCGAGGAAGATTCAAAGATGTGATAGGATGAATAAAAGAGGAATAAAGAAGGACAAGAAATGTTTGAAGAGAGAATTTCTTCTGTTTTGTGTAGTCGCTTAGAATCGGGGAAAGACTGATCAAGAACATTTCGGTTTGGTAGGATAAGCTCGACACATCACACATAAAATGTTGTTTTTCGTTGAGTGAGCACTCCGTACACTCGAATCAAATGAAGATTAAAAACCAGAAACTTTTGAATTCCTCTTAAAATGATCAACGAGATGAAACAGCTGCAACGCTTCAAAGATTGTGTTGAGCAATGTTGAAAATTATCAGAGAAGATCAAGAAGCTAATGGTCGCAGACCACGATCGCAGCCCTCGAGAGGTCTTTCTTGTCGCTCTCGGCGTATCAATGCAACACGTTCTGAACAACACCGTCAGGGGGTTTTGCGCGGCAGTCCCCGGCATCGACGACGAGCAGCGGGAAATCTAGCGCATTATTGTTCTCCTCGTCTCGATGCGCTCTAAAGGCAAATATCTCAAAAGTGGGAGGAGCTAGAAAAAAGTTGTCAACTGCAAACTTGCTCCAAATGTAATTTTGAGAAAGTTTGCAGTTGACAACTTTTTTCTAGCTCCCCCCACTTTTGAGTTATGCGCCTTCAAAGGTTTGCGAGACGAAGACAACTAGAATACTCTAGCTTCTCTGCGTCTCTTCTTCGCTTTACCGCGCTCGGTCTCAATTTATCCCAAAAATGCTGTTTTGATGGTTTTTCATTGACTCCAAGGAAGAGGGAAGAGACGCAGAGAAAAAGGAACTCTCGTGGTCTGCGTCTCTTCTATGGGCGCGTCAATTTTGAAGGCGCATATCTCGAAAATGGGTGGAGGCGCGCGCAAGGTTTCACTGAGAGTAGAAAACATGGTGCATCGATATAGTTACAAATTTATCTGATGAAAATTTATAGAAAAACACTAAATCATTTAATTAAATCGATCCAGAAGACGAATGGACGGCCCTGTCGCATTCGGCTGCATTGAGGAATGTCTGAAGTTCGAGATTTCAGCATCTTCGACTGACACAATGTTGAAATGAAGAAAGACTTGATTGCTGGCGGTAGAGCCAGTCATTGTTAAGTGAATTGGCTACAAGGAATGAATAAATGTATGACAGACCTGCGTTGATTTTCATTCTACAGGTGTTGAAAATGAAATCGTGCCTGAAGAGCTTGCTGATTGCATATTTCTTCTCTGTTGCGACAGTTTTTTCCACGAGTTGCAGAAATTCTTCAACTTTATTCCTCGTTTCTTCGGAGCTCAGTTCAAGAAGTTTGCCACCTGACTTGCCAACAAAGTCAATCCTTCCACACTCCCTATCAAATCCATAAACAAGCTGCCCCTCAAGATTCATCATGTAGAAGAAGCTCCGCGAATTTTGTTAATGGTCGACGGACATGGGAGGATGAGAGCGATCCTGGAATCAACTTGAAACTGACGTAGGCTACAACTCCGTCTGTAATGGGAAAATTAGTTGTTAAAAAGTGAGTATTATTATTACCTTTGTCCGTTTTCCATCATTGAATGTGTTGGAAATCTGAAAAGTTTCCTTTTTCTTTTAAATAATTTTGATCTTAAAAACACTTAATCGAGCCATAAAAATCCCCGAAACTACCAATTTTCATTCCAAAACCCAAAATTTCAGCCCAGAAACTAAATTTTGAGTCTAAAACCCCCAATATTTAGTCCGAAAGGCCCATTTTTAGCCTATGATCCTTAACTTTTGGCCGTCTTTCCCTATTCATATCCAAGATTCCCCCCCCCCCCAAAAACTCACATGTTTCATCAAAATATTCAGAATAATCAAAAAAGGAATACGGCCAAAACAAAAAGCCATGAAAGAAAGGAAGAATGAGAAGTGTTTGCTGTTCTCTTCCCTTTTATACTGCCGCTGTAGGAAAAAATATGAAGGGAAACGGCGCATAAAAATGGTTTTTATGATAGAAATCGGAGGGGAATTTCCTTTTCGTTTTGTTTACTTTTCGTTCTTTCGATGGGAATGGAAGTTTTATTATGTCGATAAAAAAAGTAAAAGTATGGAATACTTTTTGTTCTTGAAGGAAAATTTCAGCATTATTTTGAAAAGAACATCATGATCCTCTCATCAATATATTTCAAAAGAGTACCCATCAGTCAGGGTTCTGAGTATTTTTATTTTCCGTGCTTGACTCAAAATTTAAAGGCGCATGGGTACCTAAGAACTTCAAATCTGAACCGAAATGGACCCCGGGACTCGGACCTGTCAAATCTGACGGCATGTTCTATGACTATGCGCCTTTAAGGTCAAAAATTGGAAATTTCAGAACCAGGGCGTGTGGGTACTTTTCTGAACCGTCATGACTTTCTGATTTCAAATCTGATCAAATTTATGAGATCTGATCGAAACTGACCGAGATACGGTGCTATCTATAGCTATGCGCCTTTAAGGTCAAAAATTGGAAATTTCAGAACCAGGGCGTGTGGGTACTTTTCTAAACCGTCATGACTTCATGATTTCAAATCTGGGAACATTTCAAAAGTCTGACTAAAATTGACCGAGATACGGTGTTTCCTATATCCATGCGCCTTTAAGGTCACAAATCGAAAATTTCAAAACCTAGGCTTGTTTATACTTTTCTGAACCGTCTCGACTTCCTGATTTCAAAGATATCAAAATTATTGAGATCCGACTGAAATTGACTGGGATACGGATTCTTTCAGTGTTTCTAGTTTGATCTCCTAAACCCTCTTTCTTCTTCTAATAATATAGTAGTATAAAGGTAACACAAACCTATAATCAAGCATGACAAGACTGCAGAAAGGGGAGGGGGGGGGGGTAACTGGGAGGAGCTTAGGTTCAGGAACACCATGACAACCGGCTGAGCCTAACGTACTCTTTTTCCTTTTCATTTTCTTCATTGATACCTTTCTGCATCTTCGAATTGAGGTGCTACTATATACTATCCTTGATTATTTTTAATTTTTTTATTACTATTCAAATCTATGATATTTATTCTTTTGTTATATCACATTGGAGAAGAAATAAGGTAAGCTTGGGGCTGAATCCGGTGATTTCAAGCCAATTTATACCATTTCCCTAGTTTCCAGTCCAAAAACCACTAGAAACCCAAAAAATTGTGCTTTTCCAGCAGACATCGAATCTGGCAGCCCCTCCTGAGCAACAGGAAGTGAACGGCAAAAAGTTCAAGACGGCGAGACGTTCGTTCAGAAAGCACAAATCTCAAGATAGTTTTCTCCAAAAACTCACATTTTGTGTTAAAAATTAGAAAAAATCAACAAGAATCGAGCCAGTAGACCATAGGCTCCTGCAGAAAAGAGAATGAGAAATACATTGTATCCCCACTGGTTTTATACTCGAAAAAACTACTGTTCGATGATCAAATATGATAATTTTACTGATGAAATTGTTTGTAAATGAGTAGATTTACATTTTAGTAGCAAAAAAGGACACAATTCACAAATTGCTCTTTTAGAAGAGTTCAATTAGTGATCTATGTGAACTTATATTGTTCGAATTCCATATCTCAAAATCTCCTCAGCCGCTAGATCAGAACTTTCCCTAGTCCGACAGTAAGCCGTAGGATTATGTTCCCAGAGCATTTTTCACTTGTCAATTTCATATTCAACATGATGCGAAGAAAAAATTTCATTCAATTTATTTTTAATATAGTTTAGGCCCTTAATTGAGGCTGGCAGAAATGATGAAGCCGTTGATCCTCAGTGCAGCACTGCAACGAGCAAATTCTTCTGCAGCAGTTAGCTCGCGACGATCGTTATCGTGATATACACCATAGTGACACGATGAATAGCATCACGGACGGCATTATCCTGGTGGACTCTGATTGGAGCCCAGCTCCTTCTCCATGTTGTGGTCCATTGTATCCGAGTACTGAATTATTAAAACATTGAACATTATCGAGACTGAATTTCATGATTACCTTGTGGAAACCCAGGCTACATTGACCATTTGATGTTCCCGTTCTTGTGTTGTACGATTGATTTGTCGTGCCAGCAAGGCTGCAATGAAGTGTTCAGGAGACGGCGCAGGGATCAGAAGAGAAGCATTCAGTATCAAGTTGGCAAGTTGAGGATCTGGTGATCACTGCAATCAGAAAAGATGCTTAAAAAACTAACGAATTGCTCAGAAAATTTTTTTGCATCATGTTTGAGAGACATAATATAGAGCAGCACCAAAAATTAAGCATCTCATTTCACTTACCTCATAATATACTCCAAGCTGACAAAATGTTTTAAGAAATACAGAATAAATTCAAAATAATCGAAGGACCTAGGCACCCTATTCCAACGGGTACTATTGTGACAGAATGAAAGAACGGAATACTCTTCCTATTTCTTTTTTATCGTTTTCTCAGCGTCTCCTCAAATTTCATGCTGTCTTGTTTAGGTGCCTTGTGACCATGCACATTTTTCTGACCTTTTATTTATTCATCACCGTCTTTCTCATGCATTATTCATATTCTCTCTCCTTTTACCTTATAACAAACTCTTACTCTTTTTTCATTGTATTCGCCGTAAGTCGCGCCCGTTCTCTTTTACTGTAACCAGTATAAACAAGATTTTCCGACTTTATTATCTGTCTGGAACATAGATTCCCAAAAAATAAGTGCACTTAGAAAATTGAGAGCTACATACAACATCAGATTGACAACAACAGATTCAAAAACTGATCAAAAAATAACGGTAATAAAGAAAAACAATGAAATACATGTCGATGACAGCTGCAGTGGAATATTTGGCTGATCTCAAATCGAACCATTCCCAATGGTTCCCCATCACGTCGTGTACCAGCATTTCGTCAGAAACTCCATTTTTCGGATTGGTCAACTCAATATAGAAGTTGTCCGTTTGGTGTTCTCCGATATATTTTTGGAGTTTTGTCATGAAATCGGCATGGTCTCTTTCCTTCCTTTATGTCCGATTAAGCCCAATTCATCATGACTGCCCAGACAGGTCTGTCGGTTGATGAATACTTTCCGGTTTGAACTCGTTGGCAGCAGTACAGTAGTCCGAAGTCATTCCTTCCTTGCTCTTTTCCAATTTTCAAGTCCAAATTGGCCATGAAAAATCTGATCGGTTGGGTGAACGTGGAATATGTAGTCATCTCCTTGTTGTGAAATCCAATCGAACCCATATAGGCAAAGTAGGAGTTCAACAGAGTTCCACAAACTTGTCCTTGGTTGGCTGGCATAATGGAACTGTATCGAGATAATCGATGATGACCCAATTTTTTTTGTTGAAGTTCTCGTACTCCTGAGCGAACACCATCGATTTTCTGGAACGCACATATGGTTCTTGAGTTGGAATCCTCCAAATACTTTTCCGACGGAACTTGTGCTTCCATTGACTCGGTGACTTTGGAAAAATCCATCGTCCGCATTTTGTTCGGTTGCTCCAGAATTTCGTTGGCCTTCACTAAAAGTTTTCGATGCTGTCTCGAAGTACTCCTCACCAGCTTGGGTTCGACATTCGGTCGATTGATGACAAAAACGATTCGAAACGTGATATTCCAAGTCTCCTTGTTTGCATATGTTGCAGCATATCGCTTCAGACCACACAGAGTTTTCCTGAAAATTTTCAATTTTACTTTTTTTTCAGATAAAAACTGAAATTCGGTGTACACCCTAAAGTCCTTTATTATGTCTGAAATCCGGTATTTCCGTACAGAACCCCCTATATACTAAGAGCTCTCCATATGAAGTGTTACCCAGCTACTGTTCACCTACTGTAATATATCAAAAAAAAAAAGAGAGGAAAAAAAATGTACAGTCGGAGGCGAAGCATGCACAGGTGAACGAATGTCACGCATAGAAGTTGGTGGTTGCTTGCTCTTCAAGTGATTTCTGAAAATGGAAGCGAGTTAGACTCATCTTCAATGTTTTTTGACTAACCTTCTGTTTATCCAGTCGACTTGATAGAATAATAGAAAATATAGAAGAAAATGAAATAAAATCAGAAATAATCAAAGAAGAAGAGACGCACCTAGCAAAGGTACTCGGAGAAAGAATGAGGAATATGGTCTCCTCTCCTCCTTTTATACCCCCTACGCAGCAGTGGGGGGGGGGGTCAGATCGCCCCGCCCCCTTCCATCTTTTCCAGGTGACATCAACAGATGGAATGTGTGTCATGGAGAATGATGAAAGTGGGGCCTATGACATGAAAAGTGACAGTAGTGACATTTGATTAGGTGTGAATGAGCACTTTTATGAGTTTTTATGGAGATTCAATGAGTATTGGGACCTAGTGTTAATGGAGACAGATGGGGGTCCTGGGAAAATAGGGATTCTCTCGTAGAGTCTTCGTTTTCATTTAAAGGTCGAAATTTAAGTTCATCGGGCTCTAAACTAGTGGATGGTGTATGGGCTCAAAACTGTAATTTTTTTGGGCCTCGAAATACATTATTTTGGCACAAATTCAGGTGTGTTAAGACGGTTTTAGTTGGGATTTTATTATTTGTCTGGAACATATAAAAGAAAATTGAGAGCTACAACAACAGATTGACAACAATAGATTCAAAAACTGCTAAAAAAATATACGGTGTTAAAAAACAAAGAAATAAAAAAGGTTCTTCAAATACATGTCGATGACAGCTGCAGTAAAATATTTATCAGAATTGGAGCAGGTAGAAGGCAAGAGAACATTCTTTTGGCTCATTGATTGCTCATTGCTCATTGATTGCTCATTGCTCATTGATAGCTCATTGATTGCAAACACTGTAGAAAAACAAAAAAACATACCTTGGACAGTTTCCGGCCTGAACTGGATGTACGGTTGGCCGTCGTAGACTGCATATTGGTTTCAATGAAAGAAGCAATTGCTTGGAAACAAGGAGATGTCTCGCTTGGGCCAGAAAGTCGAAGAGCTGTGGGTTGAGTAGAACTCTGTAAAACAGAAGAACAGTTAGAATCGCTTCCGAAATGCTTGAATACCACATAGGCATATTGAATTGTTTCTAATTCTTAATCAACCGAGTTGATTTTTCTAATAAACTGAATAAAAACATAGAAAATCAGTAAACCTGAAAAAATTTAGAAGGTCTTCCACAAATATTCATTTTGTATTTTTTTTCTTGGCTAAAAGGGAGAGGAGAGTTAAAAAACAATCATGAATATTTTTATATGAATCGATTCAGAATGTTGCTCTGAACAAAAAATCCTCTTGTGTCATCTGCGAAAATTCCATTTGAAGCTAGATACAGGTGCTCAAAGCTATGGTTTCCTCTCAAGTCGGAAGAGTTTTTCGTTGAAATAACGTTAAATTTCAAAACGGGTAGAAGGTTTTTATAGCTTTGAGCGCCTGTATCTTGCTTCAAAGAGATTTTCAGATATGACCTTGACAGGGTTTTTTGTTCAGAGCAACATTCTTAATCGATTCTTATAGTCCATAAATTATATAAAGTTAGCTTTGTTTTTTTCGGTATTTTCTAAACATAAATCGTTCTTGACGGTGGAATTCCTACCCAATTTCTTCGTTGGAGCAGCCGGCTTTTTTTTCTTCGCTGGAGGACTCATTTCTGAGGAAGGGGAAGAATCGACAACATGCCCCTCAGAACTAGAGAAAGCGGTTGATGGCAGTGGACACTGAAAATATGAAATTTTTTTCAGTAACATTTATTGGAAAACATACGGTTCTTTTCACACCGGTCTTGACCTTCTGAGTATGGTCATTCGCGATTCCGGAGATTTGTCGCTTCAATTCTTCAAGTTCGGCTCTCTGTTTTTCTGGAATAAAACTGATGATTGAATGAAACCAAAGGCGGATAGAACATGACAAAAGTTTTTAAAAAATACATTTTTCGGGTTAGTAGAGTCCATCAAAAACCTTACCGATGATTTCATCCCGATCACGAATCGCTTTTTCGTTCTCTTCCCGAATTTTGGCTGTAATGTTGAACAGTTGGGCGTTGAATTTCTAAGGAGGCTAAGCTTACCTATTTCCTCCTCATGTTGTTGCTTCAGGATAGCTATCTCAGCGGAATCCATTGCTTGACCCTGAAATAAGTGTATTCTTGAAAAAGAGTTTGGAGTATTGAGACGAAAAATGTGTGTATCAGTGAAAAAATCCCATTTTTCAACAAGCTCTCAAGACTCGGTTCACATTTGGGAGAGTTTCATATTATTGTTGATTAGCAGCAACGAATATTGGGGTTCCTCGTATGAAACTGTATGTTTCAGACCGAAAGTTAGTCTGAAGGTTTCCTAGTATGCCTGGCGTATAGCTTGTGCAAAACATAGTTGTGATTTTGGAGCCCTGCCCGGCCCGGCAAGCCCGGATAATTTTTTTTTTTCGAATTTTTTTCAAAAAAAATTTTTTTTTAAATAGTTTTTGTATTAAAAGTACAGTTTGAGGACCTGTAAGGTTTGCATTCGCGCTATATTGGAAACAGAGGCGGAGCTTAATCGAAAGCTGCAAAAATCGAAAAAAAATTGAAAATTTGAAATTCGCGCCTCTTGTCCGGGCTGGGCCAGGTTTCGAAAATTCGGGAAGAAGCCTGACCCGGCCCGGAAAGAAATGCTCTAAATATTCATAACCAATACTTTCTGGGAGCACATTCGCTGCCCTTATTCTCTAGAAGTGGTTATTATAAAGTGTTACCCAGCTACTGTTTTCCTACTGTTCTATAAGAAAAAAGAAACGTACAGCCGGAGCAGACACAGGTGGACGAATGTCCCGCATAGAAGTTGGTGGAGTTTGCATTGTTGTTTTTCAAGTGATTTCTAAAAAAAAGGATTCATACAAAACAATAAATTTTCAAAAAGAGCACACCATAAAAATGACTAAATGACTAAGAAAATTACTAAGAGACTAAATGACAAAACACTTTCTCTTTCAAAATCAGACATATTACATTTGAATTTCCCACTACCCGAGTTCTATTTTGAAATCCCGCCTGTGCCCGTCTCTCTCTATGTTTTGATTTGTCTCCCTCAGTTTCTTTGCTGCTTTTTGGGATAGAACAATGTTGTGAAAATAGTAAATGGGAAACCGGGACGAAAACATATACTTTTTGGATATGAGCTTACCAGTTCCTACTCATAATTCTCGATTTTTCACAGAGTTACGAGTTAGACGAACAAAAAACTAGTATCTGCGAGGACTCACCTTCCGTTTATCCAGTCGAATTGATTGAATAATAGAAAATATAGAAGAAAATAAAGTTAGAAATAATCAAAAAACAAGAGACGCACCTAGCTAAGGTACTTGGAAAAGAATGAGGAATATGGCCTCCCAGTCCTCCTTTTATACCCCCCGTACGCAACAGGGGGCGGAGCCAAGGGAGGGGTCAGGTCACCCCGCCCCCTTCCACCTTTTCCAAGTGACATGAACAGATGGAATGGAATGTGTCATGGAGAATGATGACAGTGGTAATTGATGGAGTATTGAGGGTTATGACATGGAAAGTGACAATAGTGACGCTTGATTAGGTGTGAAAGAGCACTTTTATGAGTTTTTATGGAGATTCAATGAATAGTGGGGGCAAGTGTTTATGACGGCAGAAGGGGGGTCATGGGAAAATAGGGAATCTCTCGTAGAAGTGACAAGTTTGGAGAAAAATGACATTTTTTGCAAATCGATGTTTTGAAAGTTTTCTAAATTAATAAGAACATTAAAAAAAAAACTGTAGGATTAATGACAACTAATGAGAATTTGCACAGAATAATTGAATAACAAGCGCTTTTTCCAAACTTGTCATTTTTGTCGGCTGTAACTCAGCAGGCATGGTAGCTGGAAAAATTTCATGTACTACAAAAATGTAAACAATTGCATGCTCTATTGATCTTCAGTTGTTCACTTTTTTCTACCATCAACAGTTTTTGAGTTAGGACTATTCTTAGCAAGGGTGGTCTGAGGTTTCAAAGTTCTGGGCTTTCCTCTGTCCGAAGGTAACCTTTTTATTTCACAATGTGTAACTCATGAGCCGTAAAAGATATCAAAAAACGGCCAACTAATGACTTGGAGATTTTTAATTTTTACACATTTTCTTAGTTGACAACTTTTTTCTATCTCATCCGGCTCTAAAGTTGTGATTGCTCAAAGTTAGTCTTCCAAATTTCTCACAAGGGAGGTCATTTCAAAGTCCGGTTGAGAATTTTCTGAAATTTTGTGGGTCACCTATATCGAGCACGCTGAAAACGAATCTGAAATCCGTTTTAGCAAAACTCGTCTAGCTTCGCCGCAATGGGTCTCGAGGACCATTCTCAGTACTAATTTAACAAGAGGAAAAGAACTGAAATTGGGAAAATATTTTTGACGTGAAAATAGTACTGAGGTTCTCTTGTTAAATTAGTACTGAAAGTGGTCCTCAGGACCCATTGAGGCAAAACTAGACGAGTTTTGCTAAAACCAATTTCAGATTCGTTCTCAGCGTGCTCGATATAGCTGACCCACAAAGTTTCAGAGAATTCTCAAACGGACTGTAAAAGTGCTTCCCTTGTCAGTACAAAATGGTTTGAATTTTCACGTGATGTTTGTATAATTATGGACGGTACTGTACTTGTCAAAATTGAAAGTAAAAATGATAATCAACAAACTAACGGCAATTCTATGTTCATTCGGAATTTCGTTCCACACTTACCAAGAAGACTTCTTATCTTCATGGGGAACTATGAAGATATTTCGACAAACTCCCATCGCTTGAATAGAATCATATTTATTGACCACAATTATTACAAATCTGATGAGAAACAAATGAGATCCATAACAAACATTGGGAAACAAACGGAACAACAGGAGAATTGAGAAAAGAAAACAACAATTTGCATTCTGGGGCATTACAAAAAAATAGAAATGGTCAGTTCCTTGTTCTTCTTGATCGCTTCGGTGGTGACAATTCAATACAGCTCATGGATCACTTCTTGAACTTTGCAGTTCGGCAAGCAGGAAGAGTTCAAGAAACTGAAAAAATAGATTGGTCATAAGGTCCAGTTTTTTGTTGATTATTGAGACAAGGGGGCGTGGCCTGCTGGAAAAGGGGCGGAGCCCAAAATAAAGTGGACCATCGTGTTCAGGGGACCTTGTATACCAAAGGATAAAGTTTCAGCCGAATCTAGAACTCCTAATGCCATTGAGTTCTCCATCCCCTCACAGAATGCCTCTTAACCAGGTTTGGAATTGAACAAAATTCTCAAAATGATGTGAAAAATCGGAAATTTTTTTGAAAATCAATACTTTTCCTATCATTACCAATTTTTCTTCCGAATAAATCTAGCTACATACCTTGTTTCGTTATGATGGCTGGCAGAGTCGATGCACCCTCTTGTTGTCCATGTTTTTGAAGATGTATGACATTGCTTCTGCGTCAAAAGACATCCTTTCTCCTTGATTGATGCATTCGCCAACGTAGAATCCAATGACTTGACCTTTCTCCAGTGGTTTCTTGGCAAAAACACCACATTCTTTCCTTTTCGTCATTCTCAGCTCAACATCTTCTGTGCACTTCTCTTCCGGACGGCCTTTCAAGAACTTTTCATGAAACTGATAGGTGTTTCGAATTCTAGGAGCATCACGTTTGATTTCTGGGGAGAATTTGTAGAGCTAGTTCAACATTTCGCTGATCAAGACAAGTTCAGTGAGGTGTACCGTGCATCCATGCTCCTCACAGCGGGGTGATACATATGGGCAGAAGTTGATGGATATGGTAGGAACACCTCATTTCTCTTCAATCGGCACTTGCAAGACTGATCCTTCACCATCGTCCACAATTCTCCAGCTGGTTATCGGTGTTGATCGGAGTTGTTCCTCCTCAATTGACAGTCGTAGATACAGTCCTCACATCTTGTTTCCTGTCCACCTCTAACATTGATTTCATGGCATTCTCCGTGAAACATATGGCAACATGTCTCACATCGAATGAGTTTCGAAGCTTTTTGACCATTTCGGGCTGGTTGATAAGGTTGTGCTAGAATATCTTTGAGATCCCGGCGACGGCAGCAGTAGAAGATCAAAAAATGGGTGCCCTCAAACTTCTTTCTCGTTGGAACCGGAGACAGACATTTGTCATGGAATGCACGATGTTGTTTGGCACATTTCACAAGAGGTCCGCGAGCTGTTGGCATCCGTGACCCATACAGGTTTCGCAGTAGTGATCGGAGCACAGGATTGTTCTCATGTTTTGTTTCAAGCACGAGTATTGAGCATTGTGATTTGCGATGAATCCGCGCAACTAAATTTTACAAAAAATTAGAAAAAAAAATTTCGGAATCTGTGAAACTTACTGTTATACAAGACATGTGAAGCCTATAAGAGCAAGTTGGATGTCCACATTTCCAGTCGAATTGATTGAGTAATAGAAAATATAGAAGAAAATAAAGTTAAAAATAATCAAGAAGGGACGCACCTAACAAAGGTACTTGGAGAAAGAATGAGGAATATGACCACTCAGTCCTTTTTTTATACCCCCCCCCCCCTATGCAACAGTGGAGGGGTCAGGTCACCCACTAGTCTTACCAAGTGACACAAACAAATGGAATGTGTCATGGAGAATGATGCAAGTGGTGATTGATGGAGTAGGGGGGACTATGTCATGGAAAGTGACAATAGTGACATTTGATTAGGTGTGAAAGAGCACTTTTATGAGTTTTTATAGAGATTCAATGAGTAGTGGGGTATAGTGTTAATGATAGCAGATGGGTGTTGTGGGGAAATTGGCAACTGTTCTAGGGTGATTGATTCGGTAATTTCTAGGGATGGGGGTCAAAATTAGGTGTTCATGAGCTCCCACTTCAAATCTTTCAGTCCGGAAAATCGGGGTTTATAGGTTAGAAAATGGAAGTCCTCAAGCTCAAAATTAGGGGTTTTTGGCCTCAAAATTAGGGATTGTAGGGCTCAAAATTGGAGGTTTTAGGGCATCAGACAGAGGTGTTCAGGCTCGAAATCGAGGGTTTTAGTTTAGGCTTGAAGTTGAAAGTTTCTAGACACAGATTTTCTTTCGGTGGTCACGGGAAAATAGGAAAAATCATGTAAATCTAGTGATTTTGAGATTCGCAAATTTTTATTCTGAGCAATTCACCAGTTTCCTTAGCAAGATTTCCTACTCTGATTTAAAGGTACCTAAGGTACCTAGATTTTTGTGATCTTTCCTGAAAATAGACTGAAAAACAAGTGCAAAACTTTGTAGTCATACATATTTATTATCGATAAAAACTTTACATAATATATACATTAAATATTTAGGTCTCACCACGCTGAATTCCTTTCTCCTCGCTCGACTTCTTCAGCATGTCCACTGTCTGAAAATATATAAATTTTAGAGTTTTTTTTTCTGAAAAATCCTGCAAAAACCTCTAAAAATAGCTGGGGAAAACAACCAAGATATTCATATTATGAATCTCTAAAGATGTAATTCACGGTGACTATGTACGTTTTTGAATTGAAACTCACGATGTCAGTGCTGCTCAGGTCATCAACTACGAGTATCGGCGACTTCGTGTAGCAGTTGATGACGAAGTGCAGTGCGAAGGAGGCGCGAGCAACTGGAAGATCAACGGCTTCCAGTCTCATCGAACAACTCAACTTTCAGCCCTTTCAACGGATCCTTCTTGTTGACCGGCTCCAAATATGCCTCGCTCTTCTTACCATAAAAGGTTTGGAAGGCAAAGTCGAAGGCTTTGCTGATGCTGCGCACCATTCTTTGGTCCTTTTGTTCCTCAGTAGCGCCGGTGGCTATAATTTGTCCTCTCTCCTCAATCCATTGAACTTCTCTGCCAAGACTGTGGCACGGTCTTGAGCAAGTGTAGTCCAGTCCTTTTGAGCACACCACTTCTCCTCGATGTGCAGCTCCTTCAATTTTGCCCGCCACCTTTGATCGTCGTCTTTCTTCTGAAGGCCCTCCTCGTTCCATCCTCCAATGCCCTTTCGAGGGAGCTGCTTGTAATGGTCGACTTTGACCATTAGAATGGTACCTGCTCGCGTACTTCCATTTAAGGTCTTTCTGAAATACTTTCGAAATTCAATTTTCAGCCTCTTTTTTTCTTATTTTTTATTAAGCAGTACCAGAAATCATTCAGCGCCTTACACTCACCTTATTATTCACTCCAAAATGAAGAATTTTCCTGTGAATTACAGAAGAAATAGAATTAAGATTCAAAATAATCATAAGGCAGAGGGGGCACCCGAATCCGAAGGGTACTATTGTGACAGAATGAGCGGAGGCGATGCCCTTCCCATTCCTTTTTCTCGTTTTCTCTACTTCTCTCACTTTTCTGTAATGTCTCGTTTGGCTTGCTGTGCCATTCACGATTTCTCTGTGTCTCCCCCATCTGTGTCTGCTGACCCCAACCGTTTATTCAGATTCGGCTATTAATATTCGGAAAAGCAGGTCTCCTCTGCACCTCCATCATTCTTATGCTGTCTCGTTAGGGTGTCTGGTGACCCCGACCGTTTGATCAAATCGGAATATGAAAAAGGCGGTCCCTCAAAAGATCTATTAGAAGTAGAGATGAAAGAAAGTGGCCGACTAATGAAAAGTGCGAATTTTTATCATGGGAAATATATCTTGGCTGACATTTATTTTGATATTTTCGCTTCTAACCACGTTATGAAAAAAGAAACAGCTGTAACCTAGCCATTATCTTGTATAGTTTTTTCAGAAAAACATTGGTTTTTGACTTAAAAGGGGCGTGGCTTGCTGGAAAAAATTCGGAGCCAAAAACTGAAACTGCCCTGATGTTCTACAGGTCTGATGTACCCACTGCATTAAGTACCAGCATATTCTAGAACTACCGATGCCATAGCTATAACGGGTTGTGGTCACCGCCACCACAGAGTGTCTCTTATATGTTTCATAACTAGATTGGCGGTAAGAAGTTGTTAACTACCAAATGTGTCAATTTTTGTCCCATTTTCTGAGCAGCTTAGCAGCTTGGTTCTAGACGCGACGATTATATAGATTACCAAAGAAATTTTCGAAAAACTTCAAACTTATACATATTTATCATTTACAACATGAAAATTCAGCAAATATTAAAAAATTACAACTGGATCAATCATAAGTTGCTTGGGGTCCAAGTAGATGTATGTGGAGATGCCGGAACATGTGCGAATGGACTTCCTAGCAGCATTTGAGCCTCCAGAGTTGTGGTTCCCATTCCATTGTTGGTTTGTCGGGGTCCAAGCAGCAGACCGAGACGATGCTGGGGCAAACCTGATCAAAAATTTAACATTAGAACCATTTATGTTATTCAAAATCGAAAAATATTACAAATTTTTGAGATTGACAGTTAGTCCCTTCCGCTCACCTCATTATTCCCTTCAATTTGAAGAAGTTTCCCACGAAATCCAGGATAGATAGAATAAAAAATCGAAATAATCAGAAGAAGACGAAGCGCACCCTAGTCCAGAGGGTACTATTGTGACAGACTGACTGAGAAGACGGAAAACACTTTCCATTCCTTTTTTCTTGTTTTTTCTACTTCTCTTACGATTTCATGATATGTTGTCAGACTGCCTGGGCAATGTTCTCTGCGTCTTATCATTGGTGCCTGGTGACTCAGACCATTCTGAAATGTAAACATTGGGAAAGACAGGCCCCTTTCCAGAGTTGTACGGAATGACACGGAATCTCGCATTGGTGCCTGGTGACTCACGACCCAATTGACGCGGGGGCAAAACAAGAGTGAAACAGCAGAACTTTTCATGATTTTTTTGATTTTATGACATGAAAAGAGATTTTGGAACACGCTCAACCCGAAAAAAATGGGTTTGTAAGGGTTTCAGTACTTAGTTTTTGAGATAATTTGAGATAGTCCATGGCTAACTGTCAACTTATTTTGCGCGTCTCAGGTTGCTTTAGTCGGGCCGTGGACTCCGATTTTTCTAGAATGCGAACATTCGGAAAGAGAGGCCTTCATTTTAGATTTGTATGGAACGGTTGACATAGAATAGGCTGTAACTTTTTCAGACGAGACGTCGTAAAAGGAAGTCAACTAGGCATAGTTAGATTTTTTCAAGATCTTTCGAACAAGAGAAAGACCACCATGATTCGTCAATTAACATAAAAGTTATGATCATATTGGATTCTAGATTCCCGAATTTTTATGGAATGCGGAACTCGGAATCCGGAATATGGCGATCGCACCTTTTTTGTAATTTACGAATTTTAGTGGCCTTTCTTTTGTTCGAAAAGTCTTGAAATGATCTAACTATGCCTAGTTGACTTCATTCTAGGACGATGTGTCTGAAAAAGGTTACAGTCTATTTCGTGTCTTTACGGTTTATTATTCCATGCAACTAGGGGAGGGGCGCCAAAGATATTAGCAAGAGAGATAGATAAAAGTTACCAACTAACAAAATGTACAAAATTTTATCATGAGCAATTGACTATTTGATAACTAATTGGTATCTTCGCTTCTTACCAAGTTATGGAAGGGTAAGCAGCTGTAACCGAACCATTTGACTGCAGTTCAGTGCGGCTTATTCGATGCCTCATAACTAGATAGGCAGTAAAGATACAAAAAAGTTGTCAACTAATGAAATGTGTGAAATTTTATTTTGAGCAATTCATCAGTTGACACCTTTTTGATATCTTTACTCCCAAGAAAGTTATTAATGTTTTTTTCACAACCATGGCGGAGTAGACCCTGTAACTGGAAAAATAATGAAGAAAACCTTCAAATTCATACATATTTATTATTTCATCGAAATTCGAATTATGTTATATAATTAGGAAAAATAAAGTTATTAATCAAAAGTTAACTGGGTTTCAAAAAAAAATTTGCACAATTATTATTCTGAGCAATCATTTGTGAAGAACGGACGCTTCAAAGCTTCTTCGGCACTCGGTCTTCGTTTCGGGTTGATGACCATCAATTCTTTCATGAACACGTTGAACTCCTCAGCTTCAGTCTTCTTCATCGGATGCTCTCTCATCAATTCTCCAGGAGAAATCCAGTTGAACTGTCCTTTCTTCTCATGCAAAACGTCGCGATTCCCGAATACCTCCTTGAAAATCTCCTCGTTTCTCTCGTTCCTCTCGAAATAACTCATCCTTATCGGACCCAACAACTCGGAAATCTTGCTCAGATACCATTTGTGACCACTTTTGTCCGTTGGCTCATTACAGCTTGGAAACAGCATCGACCGGGTGACCATCTCGTAAATGCAGCATCCAACTGACCAAACATCAGTGACCGGGGAGATTTGGACCTTGAAAAACGACTCCGGTGCTCTGTAGTGACTAGTTTGCACGATCCTTTTTACAGTTTCGTAGGTCCTTGCAGAAGTTCCAAAGTCTCCGATTTTCAGCCTAGCCGAGCAGGCTGGATCTGACAAATCCATGTTATCAGGGTCCACGGTGACAAAAAGATTTTCAGGTTTGAGGTCCAAATGCAAAATATTGCATTTTGAGTGCAAAAAATGGAGTCCTTCTAGGATATTCTTCGAAAAACTTTTGATCCGATGCACACTGAGCACTTTTTGGTTGGATTCGCACAGGATGCTGAGAAGATCCGGACCAAGCGCCTCCATTACCATGACGACGTGTAGACCATGTGGTCCTTGTAGACCGAAATTGTCGAGCAGTGACACAATGCTCTCGGAGTCGTTGGAGCTTGAAATTGTTCTTTTAGCGGTCTTCATGAATCCAATCTCCAGGTCTGAGGCTATATTGTACAACTCTCCGGTGCGGACTATCTTTATAGCTACTGCACTCTGAGTCTGTCTGTCTTTCGCGAGATGGACTGTTGCGTATGAGCCATTCCCGAGCATCTTCTGGAGTTCGTAGCGGTTTTCCAGGACTTGTCCATCTGTCACGGGGTAGTAGCCTTTTTCGCCGAAATGGAGCTGACGGGGTTTGGTGGGAGGTGTGATGATCTGGAAAAATATGAATTGGGAATTGAAATAAGTCTGTCTGTGTGTCTGTTTGTCCAGAACTCATTACTAAACATCTTATGTGCCCCTGGACCGTTTGGTACAATATTTGGGTGACCGAGCGCTCGGAGCCCGGATTATCGTAGGGTTACGGTAGCTACAGTAACCCCATTGCTTGAAAATGAGACACCTTGCTGGAAAAGGGGCGTGGTTTGCTGGAAAAAGGGCGGAGCCAAAAACTAAAACTGCCATGATTTTCCATGGGCCCGATATACCTTCGACTTTTAGGATTTAAAAGAGGCGTGGCTTGCTGGAAAAGGGGCGTGGCTTGCTTGAAAAGGGGCGGAGCCAAAAACTAAAACTACCATGATTTTCCACGCGGACGATATACCTTTGACTTAAAAGATTTTTGGACTCAAAAGGGGCCTGGTTTGCTGGAAAAGGGGCCTGGTTTGCTGGAAAAGGGGCGTGGCTTGCTGGAAAAGGGGCGGAGCCAAAATCTAAAAATTTTGGCGGGAATTCAAAATTTCGAAGAATTTGACCCGTATTTGAATATTCGAAATTTCTGGCGGAAATTCAAAAAAAAATGTTCTGAAATTCGAGCAGAGCTCAGACCAAGGCTGTGCAAGAAAAAATTCCGAAAAAATTCGGAAAAAAAAATTTTTTTCGACATTTTTCGTACGAAAATTTTTCGCACAGCCCTGGTTCAGACGACACAAATCGGTCATTTCAAGCCAAAAAAAAAACCCAGAAAACCCAAAAATCCTTACCAATTCGATCTTCCTTCTAGCCTTTTTCCTCGGCTCCGAGGTGGATGGTGCTGCTCCGGAACTTGGTGATCTCTTCCTGGACTTTGTAGATTTTCTTGAACTTCTGCGAGAAGTTGTTTCCGCTGGGGGCGTGTCCTCCTGGTTGGTGGTCTGGAAATTCGATGGGATTAGTCTCTGTTAAAGGCACGCGCTCGCAAAGTGTCCCCTTTGGAAAAAAAACTTGACTGAAATTTCAGAAAGTGCGCTCCACCGTACATTTTTCCAAAATCTTTCGAAGAGCCATTTTTTAGTGTTTTTCAAGTCGATTGTAGTGTAGAAATGCGAAAAGTGAAAGAAAAATTCAAAATCGACTTGAAAGTTGGCAGGAAACCGAGCAAAAGTCCCTCAAAAACATAAAAAACAAGTGAGAAGCCTCCGTAAATCGACAAGCCAGTGGGCGGAGCTTAACTTTCGCGGGCGTTTGAAAAAATTCAATCTAGGGGGACACTTTCTGAACACGTGTAATGTACCAAATGACCAAAACGCTCACCCAAAAATCATTTCCGTTGTCCTGTCCTATTTTCTCCAGAGCGTCACGGATATTCATTGTGTAGTTGTGGGTTGTGAGAGTTTAGAACACCTGAAAATAGGAAAGAAAACGTGAGGCGGACCGAGAAATGTACGAGAAATCGATAAAAAGACAAAAAAAAAGAATAAGACTGTGCTAGGTCACCACCTCTCCCCCCCCTCAACGACGTGGTGTCTCTGCGTCTCTAATAGGCGCGCACACTATTCCTTTGAAGGGGGCGGGGTTAAGAAGGGCACAATATGAGATAGTGGGATTAACGAAGGTGTTACGCAAAAGGGGGAATCACAGTGTGGGGACCTGTGAGGAATGCAATCGCGCTCTATTGAACAGGACGGCGGGCCCTAATAAAAGATGATGATGGCTGTACATCTCAAAAGTGGGCGGAGCTAGAGAAAAGTTGTCAATTGCAAACTTTCTCAAAATTCAATTTGAAGCAAGTTTGCAGTTGAAAACTTTTTTCTAGCTCCGCTCACTTTTGAGTTATGCGTCTTCAAAGGTTTGCGAGACGAAGACAACTAGAGTACTCTAGCTTCTCTGCGTCTCTTTTTCACTTTACCGCGCTGGGTCTCAATTTATCCCAAAATTGTTTTGATGGTTTTTCATTGATACCAAGGAAGAGGGAAGAGACGCAGAGAAAAAGGCACTCTCGCTGTCTGCGTCTCTTCTATGGGCGCGTCAATTTGAAAGGCGCATATCTTGGAAATGGGCGGAG
>GL379847.1:336805-354474 GCA_000143925.2 Caenorhabditis brenneri | reverse complement strand
CAAAAAAAAAGCGGGTTTCTGTTTTGGTGGTGCCCAGCAGAGCCAAAAAAAAAAAAAAAAAGGTCGTTCGCGTAGTGGTTCAAACACTTTCGCACCTGATCAGCACTGAAGTGAACAGCAAATGATGTTCCCTCACTGAACGTAAAATCAACAGCCCGCATCCGGTAGGGACCACCCCCCCCTAAGTCACCACCGGACAACCGGAAGCACATGTATTTTTTCAAGAATGTGCAGTCGACAACTTATTTCTAGCTCCGCCCACTTTTGAGATGAGGAACAGTTTTGATTAGGGAAAATTCTGATTCAGATTTTCACTGTTTTTTTTTCGTTTCAGAGTGATTTTCAGCATAAATTCCAAGATAGAAATGTTCTTAGATAATGTAAAACTACCGAAATTCAGAATAAAATAGAAACAAAACTTCAAAAAAAACCAGAAAAAACGGAGCGCACCCGACTCTACAGGGTCGATTGTATTGGAATGAGTGGATGGGGGGTATACCCTTTCTATCGTTTTTTCTCTCGTTTTCTCAAATTCTCTCACTTTCCAGTAATAAACTGTCTGGGTTGCTCTGCCATTTACGATTTCTCTGCGTCTCCCCCATCTGTGTCTGCTGACCCCAACCGTTTATTCAGATTGGGCCATTAACTTTCGGAAAGGCAGGCCTCTGATAGCTGAGAGAGGGAGCGGCCCCTTCAAAGGGCAAAGTAGATGGAGGAAAAGTTATTCAGTGATAAAATGTGCAATGTTTTATTATGAGCAATTCTCACTTTTTGATATCCCGCTTTTGAGCAAGTTATAGAGGGACAAACATCTGTAACCGAAAATTACTTTTTTCTTCAACATTAGGCTCCGCCCACAAGTGTGCAACACACGATTTTTGATGTGCCTTCTTCCATGCTCCATAACTAGATAGGTAGTAGAGATGGAAAGAAATGGTCAACTAATGAAATGTGTGGAATTGTATTCTGAGCAATTTATCAGTTGACAGTTTTTTGATATCTAATTTCTCCGACTTCAAAAAAGGGTGGCTAGGGTTTTTAGGTTCTTATAAGAGGCATTCTGTGAGAGCAGTGAGAACTCGATGTCATTAGGAATTCTAGAATTATCTGAAACTTGGTACAGTAGGTAAATAAGGTCCCCTGATTACGATGGTCCACTTTATTTTTGGATCCGTCCCTTTTCCAGCTGGCCACGCCCCCTTTCAGTCCAAAAGCTGACTTTTTCCCTGAAAAGCTATCGATGTCTACTATTCGGGAATCGATAGAAGACACTTTTAGAAGCATTTTCACATTTCAAACCAAGTTTCTAACTCTGCTCTTTCATGCTGGAAATTTCAAAACTTCCAATTTTTTGGATCGCTCTGAAAATTTTTCTACGCAGCCACGCGAGATAATGTCATAATCGTGTTCTACGCAGTATTTTACCCCCTGACAGGCCCATTTTCATCAAAATTCGCATAAATCAGAAAACTAAACTATATTTTCGGAGCGATTCAAAAAATTGAAAATTTTCACATAAATCTGAAATTTTCAGCATGAAAAAAATTTTCAGCACTTGGTTTGAACTGTGAGCACGCTTCTAAAAGTGTCTTCTATTGATTCCCGAAGAGTAGACATCGATATCTTTTCGGGGAAAAAAGTTGACTTTTTGGCTGAAAGGAGGCGTGGCCAGCTGGAAAAGGGGCGGAGCAAAAAAAGTGGACCATCGTGTTCAGGGGACCTCATTTACCTATTGTACCAAGTTACGGCCAATTTTAGAATTCCTAACGCCATCGAGTTCTAAGGGCCCCCCACAGAATGCCTCTTATGTCCTTTTCTGGAAAAATAGTGTCGAAAAATTACAAAGTTTCAAATTCGTACATATTTATTATTGAAACATTCCATACAGATAACATTTTTTTGTAAAACAGAAAATAAAAATAAAAAAATAAGATTTGTTTCCAGTTATACATTTCCATTCCGTTCCGATTGATTGCATTTCAAGAGCCATAGTCCGTGAATCGCCATTGAAATCGCTGGAGTCACGTCCTGATTGAACGGCTCTCATGTACACATCTTCCCGAGTCAATGGTGGCTTTCCATTATTTGTGGGCGACAGTTCCATGTTCTCCCTAGCAACTTGATTCCATGCTCAAGATCCAAGTGACGGCTCGTTGTCATTTGAAGGTAAACCATGTGACCGAAGTGTCTTTTGGGACGAGGAACTGGTACATAGCCAATACAGCTAGCCGAATGGCTCTTGCATTGAATGTTTGGCCATCATGAGTGAAGTTGATCCTTTCCGGCAGCTCATCGAATTTCCTCTTGTCCACCATTTCCTTCAATAGACTCATAAAGTCCAGTTGTCAGGCTGAAAAATACTTTTTATTCAAAAATTTCTTATATTTTATTGGACTTACACTTTTCTCTTCAATTTCAGAGTGGTCTTGCACAAAGTACAGAATTACATTTGATTGAATATTCAAAAAAATCATAAGGCAGGGGGGCACCCGAATCCGAAGGGTACTATTGTGACAGAATGAGCGGAGGCGATATCCTTTCTATACTTTTCTGTCTCGTTTCTCTACTTCTCTCACTTTCCAGTGATATTTTTTTCTGGCTTGCCGTGCCATTTTACGACTCCTCTGCACCTCCCCTACCCCTTGTTGCCTGGGTGTCTGGTGACCCCGACCGTCAGGTCAGATTGGAATGTTATAAACATTTAGAGAGAGACAGGCTTCTTTGATGCACTATATCTAGATTGTAAATGAGGATAGGAGCAAGATGTCAACTAATAAAATGTGTCAAATGTCATTCTGAGCAATTTATTGATTAAAAGTTTCTTGATATCTCTGATTGTAATCAAGCTATGGAAGGACAAACAGTCGTAGCCTCATTTTTTGGGGATAGAAGAAAAATGTCAACTAATTAACAGAAATCTCACACGAAATTCGAGGAACGGACTGATGCAAGCGGTTCACATTTTTCAAATCTGTTTGATTTCAAATGAATTTCGTAAAAACCATAGTATACGGTATCCTTAACGCATACCACAAAATGAATTTAGGCTCGCTCCCTTTTTTTTAAAGAGCAGTATCGAAAATAATCAAAAAAAAATTTTTTTTTCTCTGCAAAGATAGATTGTACTTTACTTTATTTCAAACAAATCATTAGGTATATAAAAAAATTTTTTTACGAAATCATTACAATAAAAGTTAATCGAATGAAAAAAGATCCTTAATCCAATCTATGAACCCGGCACCGACATGTACCATGTCATCTTGTTCTTCTTTGAAGATTATTTCTCATAAAGTCTTGCTCTTCCGGCCACCAGTCCTAACGTTTTAGACAGTTGTTTCCTCAATCTTGTTCCTGGTCCCACGTTCCAGTTGATAATGCAAGAGAAGTAGGAGATTACGACGTGCCTAAAATTTTCGGATTTTAGGTATCTAAGTTTCATTTGAGTATAACTTCTAAGTCAGCAGAGGTACCAAAAACAGGTCAACCAATCAAATGTGCAGAATCTTATTTTGAGCAATTCATTAGTTAATAACGTTTTGCTATCTCTACGTTAACACAGTTATGATGATTTAAAGAAGTTGCTCAGAATAAAAAAACTTCGAATAATTCACTTACATTTGAACTGTATTGATACCAATGGACATCACAGTAATCCAACAGGTCTCCTTTTTTAATGAACAGACGGTGAGCTCTGATAAAATTAGATGTTTTGCCTTAAAATTCGTAAAATTCACCAAAAAGTTTGAAATTCATGTTTTTCGTCAAATTTCTCGGAAATTCGATCTGAATTTTGTATAGCTTACCTCAGGATTCAATCCATCATTGATAGAATAAGAAAAATTAGAATAATATTGAAAATTATAAACAATCAGAAGACAAAAGGGTGTGCACCGCAGTCCGGCGGTACTATAGTGACTGAATGAGTGAAAATGAAATGTGCTTTTTCTTCTGGGGTTTTCTGTGTCTCTGCGTCTTCCAGACTTCTATGCTCTCTAATCAAAGTGCAAATCAGACTGTTGATCACGCCTATATAGTAGCACTGCTCTTATCTTTACATATAAAAATAGTCAGTGAGTGGAGATGGGAAAAATAATAAATATATCATTTCGTTTTGGAAAAGCATTTTTATTAATCAAATTTCAATTTCCATAAAAATAAGTTACGTATTATTATAAGAACGAATTAGTAATGCAACATAGGCGATTAGCCGAATCCCGATGAACATTACGAATAAAATAGTGATGTCGAAGATTTTGTGTGAAGCGGAGAAATCGATCTGAAAATACAAAACTTGTTAGTGAAAATTGAAGTCTTGCCAGTCGAAAACCCATCGAAATCGGTCAATTACTTGGTTATTTTTGCTCCAATCTCAAATATTTTCAGACTACCAAACTCCGGAATCCAAGACGGTTCAGAAAAGTACTCTAGTTTCCACCCATGTGCTTTTGAAAATTTCTCATGAGTGAACAAAAAATTCTCAGAACCCGGGCTTGTGGGTACTTTTCTGAACCGTCTCGACCTGCTGATTTCAAACATGTCAGAATTTTCTAGATCCAACAAAAACTAACAAGATAACAGTAGCTTTTTTGTCGAAAATTCTCATTTTCAACGCGCAAAACTCTTCCTTTTTCAATTTCCAAACACTCACCGACTCCAAAACCTCATGCCCATTTTTCGGACATCCATTCAGTGCAAACGCCGTCACCGTACTATTGAAACACTCCGGTATCACACTGATCGACTCCCATTCATTGATGGCCAGTGCCTCGTAACCATATCTGAAGGAAGGTTTTATTCTGAGCAATCTCAGAAAGACTTACTTGAAATAAGAAAGGGATGATAACCAGGTGAAATAGGAGGGAATTGCGTCAAAAGTGATGAAAAATCCTCCGAATGCCATGATGGGGACCACAAATATAGGGAGTACAGTCATGGCGACGTCAGTGTTGGCGAAGATTGTGGCCACGGCGTAGGCTGGAAGTTAGAGGAGCTGCTTATGTTTTGGAGCTGCTTAGGTTTCAGAGCTGCTTAGGTTATAGATCTGCTTAGGTTTTGGAGCTGCTTAGTTTTCGGAGCTGCTCAAACTCACATATCGAAATAGCCACATTGGTGATCAAAATGGTCACCAGAGACGCGAAACAATAATTCCAAAAGTTGGCATATAACCCGGACAGCCAGTAAACAATTGTGTTATACAGTATTGGTAGAATTATGTATTGAGGTAGTTCGGCGATATTCTTTGCTAAGAAATAGGCACTGGTACGGTAGACACCATTGGCATTTTCTCGGAGCACAATGGGGAGTTCGGCGGTGATCACCTGGGAAAAAAGAGTTTAATGAATAAAACTGCAACTCTTGAGCAAAAATCGTCAAAAAACCCCCATATTTCGATCAATTTCTATCGGATCTCAAATTTTCGTACATTTCCAAAATTAGGAGGGCAAGACGGTTCAGAAAAGCACCCACAAGCCCTGGTTTTGAAAATTTTCATTTTTGGGTCTTGACACGAATTTGAAGGTGCATGAGTACATCAAAACCGAACGTGATGGGCAATAGGATTTCTGGGTATTTTTTGACTTCCCCGTTTCAAAAATGAGGAACATTTTTTGAATTTGAGCAAAACTGATTGGGTTATGGTGGCTGAACTCTTAACCTTGCTCATTTTCAGACAATTTTTGGCTCAAAAAACTCCAAATTTCTGTGCAAAACTCACTGGAACATTTGGAAATTGCAGCATAAAATTCATATTTCGAATGTGATTAAACATAATTCCATTGATTGAGATAATGGTAGCCGGGGTAACTGGAGTTTGGAAGAACACCATTCCAGTGATTACGGCCGTTATCTTAAAGATTTTGGTTTTTGTAGTTTGTAGTTTGTAGTCCCTTACAATAATCTGCAGTAACCTTACTGAAAGAAGGTTAGGATCCCTGATTACTGTGAGATAGGATCGCAAGAATAGAGCCATGAATTGGGTCCAGAAGGAGGCGTTGTAGCTGGAAAATTTGAATTTTTTTTATTCTGAGCAATGATTTTTTTGCAGAATTCAGAAATTTTGACGAAAATGGCCTAAATCGGACGAAATTTGAGATGAAATGACGACCGAAAATCCCATTTCTATTTGAAAAAGTCTCCGAAAACGGCAAAAATTGGGCAAATTGCCCACCAAAACCTACTCCTGATTGAAAAATGTCTTGGTTTTTTCCGATGATTCGCTACTTGTAGCAAATGAAGCCGCACGAAGCTTGTTGGCATTTCCAATGGCCAAAATGGATTGACCGAGGTCGGTGGAGAGGAAGCCTTGACGGATTTTCTGGAAAAATACTTGCTGCGCATAAAAAATGAGAGAAAATTAGCAAAAATTATCAGATTTTGAGGTTGGTTCGGGTGATCAAAAACTACAGTAACCCGGTCAATTTTGATAGGATCTCCAAGATTTCGACGGATTTGGAATCAGGAAGTCAAGACGGTCTAGAAAAGTACTCACACGGCCTGGTTCTGAATTTTTTTCATTTTTGGGTCTTGACACGATTTGTGCGCCTTTAAAGTTGAAAATCGAAAATTTCAGAACCAGGGCTTGTGGGTACTTTTCCAAAGCGTCAAAATTAGCTGATTTCAATCCGCTCAAAATTTTTGAAATTGAAACAAAACTGACCGAGATACGGTAGTTTTTATGTTTTTGTGGTGAGACCCAAAAACGACAATATTCTGGAAATAGGGTTTGTGGACCCTGTTCTGAACCAAAACGACGAGTTGAATCGTCTGGTCTAATTTTCCGAGCTATCCGACAAAAACCAACGGAGATACGGTAGTTTTTCTGTTTTCGTGGTGAGACCCAAAAAGATTTTTTTTTTGGAATTAGGGCTTGTGGGTACTTTTCTGAACCGCCCAGACTTGCTGATTTCAAATCTATCAAAAATTTTCAGATTCAATCAGAACTGACTGAGTTTTTCGCCCCTTTTCATGATTTTCGACCAAAAAATACCCACCGAGATAGTTTTCATTGATGTTGCCCGGTCACTGTCAATAACTGCCAGTGTTCTTATCAAGTGGTCAGCTGGATTGTAGAATTTCGGACATGGAAATCCACATCTCTCAAATAATGGAACAGCTTGGTCCCCAGGGCCCAAGTAGATGACACGCCCACATGCCATTAAGCAGACACTGAAATTGTAGTTTTTGTAGTCAAGGTAGTTTTTTTGAAACTAACTTATTGAAAAGTGAATACACTTGACTACTCGGTTGATGAATCGTGATGATTACCGTCATTCCATTGTCGGCTAAACGGCGGAGGGCTTGGACTACGTGGCCTGAAAATTTTTGATAAAATTTTCGAGATTTTCGGAATTAGGGAATCAAGACGGTTCGAAGAAATATAAACAAAGCCAGTTTTTCAAGAATTTTTTTGGCTGGGTCTCGACACGAAAACTACCGTATCTTGGTCAATTTTTGTGGGATCTCAACGAAATTTGAAAATTCAGAATCAGGAAGACATGTCGGTTCAGAAAAGTACCCACAAGTCTAGGTACTTGTCATTTTCAATTTTGACCTACCCCCGCGCCTTCAAATTCGTTTCAAGACCCAAAAATGAAAAATTCTCAGAACCAAGGCTTGTGGGTACTTTTCTGAACCGTCTTGACCTCCTGATTCCAAATCTGCCGAAACTTCCGAGATCCCGGCAAAATTGAACACCCGTTTGTGTTTTCTGTAGTCTGTAGTTTTTGTGCTCAAGAACGCAAAAATACCAAAAACTCTATAATTTTGCTAATTTTCAGCATTTTTCAAAGGTATTTGGCTCAAAAACCCTCGAAGTTACCTGCCATAAACGCATCCAACCCTGAAGTTGGCTCATCACAAAACAAAATCTTCGGGCAGGTCAAAATCTCAGAGGCGAAAGCCAATCTCTTCTTCTCTCCACATGACAACCCTTTCAGTTGATTTGGTATCCCGATGACTGTATCCGCACACTTTTGTAGTCCCATTTGAGTCAATACTTGATCCACACGTATTTCTCGTTCCTCTGCTGAATAATATTGGTCACCCATTCGGAGACGAGCCATGAATTGGAGATGCTCACGGGCGGTCATGGTACCGACGAACATGTCGTGTTGTTGAACAAAGGCGGACATCTGTAACAATGTTTTTTTTGGAGAAAAGTACAAAAAAAAAGGTTTTCGAACCAAAAATCATGGAAAAATGTTGAAAATGAGCGCAGTTTTGGGATTTTTGGAGGTTCTCGTGCAAAAAACTACCATAACTCTTTCAATTTTGCTGGGATATTGAAAATTTTGACAGATTTGAAATCAGGAAGCCAAGACGGTCTAGAAAAGTACCCACAAGCCTTGGTTCTGAAATTTCGATTTCAGACCTTGAACGCGCATACCGTATCTCGCTCAAACTTTGTCAGATCTCAAAATTTTTAGCAGTTTCAGAATCAGCGCGTCGAAATGGTTCAAAAAAGTACCCCCCCCCCCCAGGAATCTTTTCCAAGTTTTGGGTCTTGGAAATTTTTTATTCTGAGCAACACATCATAAGTCAGTACCGTAATCCGATTATTTTTAGGTTTTGGTTCATGAAAATTACATATTCAGAATCAGCAGGTTGAAGCGGTTCGAATGAGTATAATCATGACTAGGTTCTGAACAATTTTCATTTTTGGGTCTTGACACGAATTTAAAGGCACAGGTAGGTCAAAAATTGAAATCATCGGAACCTAGGCTTGTGGGTACTTTTCTGAAGGGGCTCGACTTCCAAATTTCGAATATATCACAATTTTCGGAATCCCGCCACAATTGACGGGCTTACGGTAACTTTGTAGGTCGAAAAATCATAATTTTGTTAGCTTTGAACATTTTTGAATCCCAACTTACCTCTCTAATCTTCCACTTATTCGCTCTCTTCCCATCTATCAAAATGGATCCTTGGACATCCAAATTTGTCAGATTCCTGGATGTCAAGACGTTCAAAAGAGTGGTTTTTCCAGCTCCACTGCTTCCCATGATCGCCAATAACTTTCCGGATTCAGCCATTCCAGATACATTGTGCAGGATCTCTTTGACCCGCCGCTGGGGGGCGGAGTTTCGAAATCGATCGATGAAATTCGTGGGTTTCGTTTCGGGACCTGTCACGTTGAGGGAGGACCAGTAGAGGTTACATCTGGAAATGAGTTCGGAGCTGCTTAGGAGGTTTGGCGGTGCTTAGATTTTTCGGAGCTGCTAATTCTATGCCTAAAACCGTATACCGGTTAAGTAAGCCTAAAGCAAAATATATATATATACATTTCAAAAAAATATTTTTGGAGCTGCTTAGAATTTGGCGCTGCTAAGCCTGAGGTTTTGGCGCTGCTTACGTTCTAAGCGCCGCTCATTAATATATAAACTACAAAAAACCCACCCCTCTGGAAATATTCCAGCTGGTTCTTGATGTTTGAGCAGCTCCAAGTGATCATCACTGCTCATCATTTCGGCGAGCATCATTTTTTTTTTGAATTTCTGGAATTTGAAACTACAAAAACTACAAACTAAGCCCTCAAAACTTCCCAAAAAAACAAAAAAATTAGAGAAAAATCAATGAACTTCGAGGTAAACAACATGTATTTTGTCCAGTAATACCCATTAAGAGCACCTACACACATCACGCTATCTTATCTGTAATTTTCTCTAACCACCCTCCACTTTTTGTGTGCTCTCTCGTTGATAGGGGGGTCATATGTAATCAAAAATAAGTGGTGTTGTCTTATCAAAGTGGTCATTTGTCGATTGGAAATGGATGGACAATAGAAAAAGGTAGCTAAAAAAGGGGTGGAAGTTATCGTAGTTTGTAGTGTTAACAGCTCCTGAAATAATGAATGAAGTTGTTTTTTGCAGGATATCTTCGTAGGAGCATCGCCAGACAATTAAGAGGCATTCTGTGGTAGCGGTGACCACTGCCCGTTATAGCTGATATTCGCTACAATGGGTATATCGGACCCGTAGAACATCGTGGCGATTTTCGTTTTCAGCTCCGCCCCTTTTCCAGCAAGCCACGCCCCTTTTAAGTCAAAAAACCAACTTTTTTCTGAAAAAAAAAGAACCCGAAAAAATCAGAAAAATTGAACAATTTTTTTAGAAAATCTCAAGTTTTCGGCATGAAGGAGAATAGCTAGAAACAAGGTTTCAACTGATGAAATACTCAAAAAATGATTCTTCACAACATGGCAAAAAGTTGGTTTTTCGACTTAAAAGGGGCGTGGCTTGCTGGAAAAGGGGCGGAGCCAAAAACTGAAAGCACCACAATGTTCAACGGGTCCGATATACTCACTGTAGTGAATATCAGCCAATTCTAGAACAACTGAATGCCTCTTAAGCAGCTCCGGAAGATAAGCAGGTCCTCTCCTTTGAAAAAATTCAAATTCAAATTTCTCATCATTCAAACATTTTTCCCGCCGTCAATTCCAATAAAATAACATTTTTTGCCTCTCCAAGGTCGTTTATACTCATTTCCCTTCCCTCTTTTCTTCTATTCTATAAACAATTTCCCCTTTTCCCTCTTTTCAATTTTTACCCTTTTTATTTTGGTTAAATTGAAAAATATAATTCAAGGTCGTCACTCATTTTCTATCCCTCCTTTCTATTTTTTTTTCTCAAAGTTTTTGAATTTTTTTTCTAACGGAAGTGTTTTATTGGAACTAACTTGTAGTTTGTGCTTCTTGAGTTTTTCTTGGAGCTGCGTAGAACGTAAATTTTTGTTCTGAGCAATCCGGTTTGTGGCGTTTTCTTGGATTTTTCTTTATGACATATTTCGTCATTTTTCCCAATTTTTTTCAGCAAAGTGCAATTTGAATAATGTAGAAAATTCATTTTGGTTTTATGGCTTCCTATTTCTATCTGTCTTGCAAAGAAACAAAAATACGTTTTCATTAAATCCTTTCATTGTTTTTGGGAAGAGTCTAGTGCAAAGTTAGGTCATTCTAGCACGAAATTCTCATAGGATTTATGGAACTTTTGTCAAAAAAGGTTCAAAAAAGGTGATTTTTACCTTGGTTTTTCCAGGAACATTGGAGAATTTTATGCCCCTTACCTTGTTTTAATCCTAATTTATATCGGCTATGAGTGAAGTTGCAGGAAAATTTCCAACTAGAAAAACATGAAAATTTTGATTTTGAGCAATTTATTAGTTGAAATTTTTTCGAATTTCCGCCTTGCTGATATACAGTCATCACTGGAGCCTGAGAGTCTGAAAGTCACTTTTTCAGACCATCTTTGGGCAGCTTTTAGGCCCATTTTTGACATTTTTCTGGCATTTTTCTGGTTTATTTCGAAGCTTTTTACTAGGGAATTTCTATGAATTGGAAGTCTGAAAGTAGATGCTTCTTCGAGTGGATTCAAAAATTTCCAGCCTGCACTGGAGCCTGAGAGCCTGGAAATCTTGATCTGAAAATCCAACCCCGCCCCTCATTTTCAATGCGTTTTCGACGCGACGATTTCAGTTCAAGATTTCCAGACTCTCAGGCTCCAGTGAGCGCTGGAAATTCCAGAATCCACTCAAAGGAGCATCTACTCCGAGTCCTTCAATTTATAGAAAATTCCTTTCCCTTTGTTAGGAGCTTCTTTGACCCCGCTAAACTTCAAAAGAGCATATCTCCACAGCCATGAAAGCTATCGAAATTTAGTTCATTGGCAAAATGTTCAAAATTCAATTTTGAGCAATTCATTAGTTCAACACTTTTTGATAGCTCTATTTCTAACTTAATTATAACGGTTCTAAAAGCAGTTGCTCAGAATAAGGAATTTCAAAACATTTCAATTGACTTCCCGGACCGTTAAACCCTTCAAATTTGACTTGTTGCCTCCCTTTCAATCCTACACAACCCATTTCAAATACCCTGATCCCCTTCCTTCAGTACCCCATCAATTGACCATCTGTCACCTCCTCCCTGGAATAATCGAATAGAAGAGAAGGAGGGAGAGGACGTTGGAATAATAAATATTATTAAACATTTCCGATTGTTTTTCTCATTAGCATTCTTTCCATCCATTTAATCGGAGAAGACGGGTGATTGATATTATGAATGTTTTCTTAAAGGATCATTTTGTATTTATTTATCTCTTTTATATAATGAGCAGCACCCCCAAAAATTGGACAGTGTCTGAGATTGGCTTAGCAGCTCTTTCATCCCATACTAAAAAATCCAAATTATATTCTGAGCAATATAGTTTGTAGTCCTATAACTGAAACTATATAGCCCACTTTTCCCCAACTGACCTTCTCCATTGTTTTCCCTTCCCTCATTCTCCCTCAATTGTTTCTCTGCTGTCTCTCAAATTCTTCCACTCTCTCCTGCTATTTTATGTATGAATGTATATATAATTTAATAATAACATTAATTAATAAGCGTTTGGTGAAGGCTTTGTCAATTCTAATAGTGAATTTTGGTCGAGTTTTTTAGATTTAGTAATGTTTTTAGGAATTTTGGCATGGGTTTGATATTTTTTTTGTGATTTTTGAACAAATTTTGAACGGATTTTCAGGTAATTCGGTACAGAGGAGTTCGGCGGATTTTCAGCCCAATACTGCTTAGTTTTGGGCTCAAAAAGTGATCAGAAACCTTCAAAAACTGACTAAGATAGCCAAAAAGTCAGAAAATATCTAGATCTAGCATACACTTCATGAAGAATAGTCAAAAAAGTCCAGAAAACTTCCAAATTGCCTAAAAATGGTATAATACCATCTGAATCTGGCCTAAAAATTTAAGAAAGAATAGTCAAAAAGTCTGAATATCTTCCAAAACTGTCAAAAATCGTCGAAAAAGTCCGAAAACATCTATAATTAGCCTAAACTTCATGAAAAACACTCAAAAAAGTGCGAAATCTTCAAAATCTGCCTAAAAGTGACTAAAATGGTCTAAAATTATCTAGATTTGGCCTAAATTTCATAAAGAATAATCCAGAAAGTCCAATAACCTTCAAAAACTGTCTAAATTATTCTAGAAATTGTCTAAAACCATCTAGATCTGGCCTAAGTTTCATGAAGAATAATCAAAAAAGTTCATAAACCTTCAGAACCCCTTTGAAATAGCGTAAAATTGGTTTAAAACCATCCAAATCTAGCCTAAATTTCATGAAGAACAGTCAGAAAAAGCCATAAACCTTCGAAAACTGTCTGAATGGTCTGAAAATGGTCTGAAACCATCTAGATTTGGTCTAAATTTCATGAAGAATAGTAAAAAAAAACTCTAAACACCTAAAAAACTGACTGACATATCCTAGTCTAAAACTTTCTAGATTTGGCCTAAATTTCATAAAGAAAGTTCAAAAACGTTTCCAATTTCTCTCATTTTTGTTCTCTTTAAATAAAACCGGTTATGATGACTTTTGAGTAGGAGGTAGCCAGCCTCCCCCCTTCCTCTTCTAATTTGAATGTCTAATTCCATTTTTCCTCTTCTTCTTTCTCTTTTTCATATACATTTATACATTTATATGTTTAAATAACCTTCGCCTCCTCCCCCCTCTGCGGGGCGGCCAATTTCCCTTTCGAATTGTTTGTTTTCTTCGTATTCTTCCCCCTTTCATCGCCTCCCTCCTTTTATATCTATAGGTTTTGAAACCCAGTTTTTTTTGTTTCGAAATTCTGAATTGATAATGGGTAAACAGTAGGTTTTGGAAACTTTTGGAGCAGCTCCGGAAAGGTTCGCAGCTCCAAATTTAGAAAAAGCAGCTCTAAATGGATTTAGACCTAATTTTAGAATTTTTAAGAGGATGTTTTAAAGATTTTTAGGCCTGTTTAGGATTTTCAGAAGTTTTTTTAAGGAAGTTAAAGGGCATTTTTGACCTATTTCAGGTTGAATTTATGGCGATTTAGACACAATTCAGGCTGTTTTAAGGTATTTTTGAAGCCATTTCGGCCTATTTTAGGCTTGTTTAAAGCAATTTTTAGACTCTCCCGAGGTCAATTTAGGTTATGTCTAGGCTATGCGCAAGTCATTTTTAGGCTACTTCAGGCTATTTCTAGACCTTTTCTTCCTTTTCTTTGAGTAATTTTCCCTCGAAATTCCTTGTTTTCCAGTAGTCATTTTTTTCCCATTTTTTCATCAATCAGAAAACTACAATTTCCTTTCCCTCCCATTTCCTTCTTTTTCTTCTAAATCAATAAAACATTTTTATAATATATAATAAACGCTGCCGCTTCAGCAGAATCGCTGAAGCGTCATGTTGTAAATTGTATATTTGTATTAATGTATTTATTTATTTATTTATGCATCTATTCTTTCATTTCATACATCTGAATATGGGTATGTCCTTGCTTCTGTTTCGGGTTACCTTCCAATCGGTATAATTCAGTTGGAAGTAGAGATATCAAAAAGTGGTCAACTAATGAAATGCTCAGAATAAAATTTTAAATCTTTTGTTAGTTGGAAACTTTTTTATAGCTTTGCTCAGAACTGAGATATCTAAGAGTTTCCAAAAGGCATGCAATAAAACCTATCAAAATTCAAAAACTTTTGCAAAAAAAAATCATCAAACCAACCTCTCCTCCATACCCATAAACAATTTTTAATACTTTTTTCTATCCAAAAAAAAATATATTGCCAAAGATTATAGCCTCCCCTCTCCATCCCCTTCCTTCTTTTACAACACGACAATTTTTTTTTTCGTTTTTCATTGAAAACGCCAAAAAAAACTAATCCATAAGCTCTCAAAATTCTTCTGCGTGAGAAAATTTATTTAAAAAATTTTTGTTTTTAGTAGTGTTGACTTATGCTTATGAATAATAGAATGTAAATTCCTATATTGCCCAAGGCGGTCATTGAATTAACTTTGTTGTGGGCGGAGCTATTGAAAAAGTGTCAACTGATGAAAAATGTGAAAATTTATTCTGAGCAATTTACTAGTTGATCATTTTTTGATAGCACTACCCCAAGCTGAGATATAACCCTATCAAAAAAAAAAAACTAATTTTCCTCCCAATCCCAAAAAAGTTCATTCCTGCTGATTCGTGTCCTTCAATTTCCCTGTGTGCTCATTGAGCAAATTTGGGTTTGGTTGGTGGGGGGTGTTAGAAAAGAGAAAAGGGAAAAAGGGAATCGAAAAATAAATAAATAAATTCGCTTCTCTCTCTCTGCCTGTCAATCTTAGTTTTGTTCCTTCCTCAACGGAAAGACAGAGAGTCCATTTTGATTTATTTGTTCATTTTCCTTTAAAATCACCACTCACGATTTTATTAATCAGGTGCCTTTTTTGAGTCATTGGGATCAGATTTTGGTTTCAGCAGCTCCGGAAAAAATTTAGGCAGCTCCTGGAAATTGGGCAGGCTATTTTGGGCTAATCTCCAGTTCATTTAGTCCGTTTTTAGGTTGAGTTCAGGCTGTTTTCACCTGTGTTCAGGATGATTCTAGGCTGTTTTCAGATGTTTTAGAGACTATTTTCAGTCTTTTTCGAAGCTGTTTTCAGGCTTTTCTAAGAATATTTCCAGTCTTTTTTCAGGTTGTTTTCAGTCTTTTCTCAAGCTGTTTTTAGGCTGCGTTCAGGCTGTTTTCGCCTGTTTTCAGGATGATTCTAAGCCGTTTCCAGATAATTTAGAGCCTATTTCTAGTCGATTTCTATGCTATATTCAGTCTTTTTCGAGCCTATTTTCAGCATTTTTCAGGCTTTTTTTTCAGCCTTGTTAAGTTTATTGTCAGTCTTTTGGGAGGCTGTTTTAGTCTTTTTAAAGGCTGTTTTCAGTCTTTTTCTGGGCTATTCTTAGGTTGTTTTAAGGCTGTTTTCAGTCCTTTTAAGGCTATTTTCAGGCTTTCCGAAGGTTATTTTCAGTCTTTTTAGGGCGATTTTCAGTCGTTTTTAAGGCTACTCTCAGGCTTTTTCTAGGTTTTTTGCCCGGTTTTAGGCCTTTCTCCGGGCTTTTTCAAGTCTTTTCTATGTCATTTTTACGATTACCTAAACCTTTTTCCGGCTGTTTTTACAGATAAATTTGAGAAATTTCAGGACTATTTTCTTGAGTTTCTCCTTGAATTTTCGAGTAATTTTATGCCTTATTCGACCATTTTTAGATATATTTGACCCGGTTTTCAGAGTTTCATAAGTAATTAGGACTTATTCCTTAGTTGACCCCGAATTGCTCAGAATATTGCTCATTTTTTCAAAAACTCCCTCCATTCGCAACCAAAATCTACCATTTTTGAGTTGCTCACTCCTTTAGCTCCGCCCCTTTTTGTCTTAATTCCCTCTAAGTAGTACCTAAAATACACCTCATTTTGTATTCCAAAAACCGGATTCCTCCCTCCCCCTCCTCTCTTTTCTATTTTCTTATTTCTATTCAATTCTCTATTCAAATGCTTTACGCATAATGAGAAAAAACATTGAGAAATAGGGTATGAATTCAAGAGACGCAGAGAAAAAACGGAGAGAGAGATAGTTTTCAGTGTAATTTTGTGTGACATTTTATTTTACAATTCGAGAGAAATGAAAGATGAAACCGATTTTTTTTTGCATTTTTCATAAAATGAGAATGTTAGCAGCGCCTGAAAATTGTAGTTTTTGTAGTTTTAGCAGCTCCTGAATTGTAGCTAATGGTTAGAAATTTAGTCGATTTTTGAGACTATTCTAAGCTTCTGGTAGGCTAAAAGAGGCAGATTTTGGGCTGGTTTAGGCTATTTTTAGGCTTTTCAGACCTTTGATTCAGACTAGTTATAGGCATTTATCATGCTTTTCCAAGGCTCTTCTGGGGCCCTTTTTAGACCATTTTAGGTTTTTTTTTCAGGCTTTTTTGAGGTCCATCCTAGGTCCATTTCAGGCCTTTTCTAGGCAATTTTAGGCTTTTTTTGAGCCGCTCAAAGTGTTATGTCAAGCTATTTTCAGGCAATTTTTAGACTAAACAAAGCTATTGAGGCCTATTTTCTAGGCAATTCTAGGCTGATTTAGGCTATTTTAGACATTATTTTCGGTCGTTTTCAAGCTGCTCTAGGCTTTATTCGAGCTAGTTTTAGCTGATTCTCAGCTATTCGAAGGCCTAAATCGTTACATTTCAAGCTGTTTTGAGGTTATTTCTAGCCTATTTCAAGGCCAGTGCTAGGCCATTCTAGGCTCCTCCACACCCTCTACAAGCCCTAAAATTCTATACAAAAAGTGTACATTTTATACATAAATATATACAAAATGTATATATACATATACAAAATAATAAATATATTTATATATTCCTCTCCCTCCTCTTCTCCCCTCCCTCCCTTCCAACCCCTTTCCAACAATTTCTCTCCTACTATATACTCTGCGTCTCTTCGTCTCCAGCACTCTCTCGCCCCAACTATTTTTGTTGAAAAAATTTCCTTTTTTTTCAACGCAAACGAAATGTATAAATAATATCATATTTTCCCCCCATTTCCACTTCTTATTTTCGCCTTTTTGCTGAACGTAGTACTAGTGTTTTTTATGAAAAGAGTTCTGGAAATGAGTTTGAGCTTGAGCCTAAAATCTCAAGTAAATTGGACAATGCTGAGCCTAAGGTGTCTGTTTAATCGGGTTAAGTCTGAGATCCTTTTAGATTGTGCTTGTTAAACTCAAGTCTAAAGTTTGGGTGTGACTTTAGGCTTTAACAGGCATGACTAAGCCTAACGTCTAGCACTTTGGCTAAGCCTAACAAGGGAAGTCCTTCCTGTTCCCACTTTAACTTTTTCTAAAAATCAAGGTACATATAGA
>GL379847.1:293961-319660 GCA_000143925.2 Caenorhabditis brenneri | reverse complement strand
GAAGAGCATAATCACAGTCGAGAACGATCCTTTCAACTCACTACTTTTGAGATATGGGACAGTCTTGATTAGAAAAAAAAACCTACCAAAAAATTTCGAATTCTTCAATTTTCCAGAACTCTGCCTCCTCAATGCTGTCCCAACTATTCCCGAATGCTTCTGCTCAACAACTCAAAACTCTAATGGATCTCTCCGAACAAAACAAGCTTCCCTCTCAGATAGTCCACCAGAAAGATCATCAGAATGGAGCTGCAACTCCAAAACTAGAGCCAGAAAACTTGAAATTAGGTCAGGGTTATCAAGGGAATGGGAATGGAGGCAAGATTCATACGGAACGGCATTCGGAACCAGGGAGGAAACTGAAGAAGTTGGGCTTCCCAGCGCCGGTAGCTGCGTATTATCAGAGGAAGGATAGTGGTGAGTTAGGGGTCTAAGCAGCTCCATAGTTTTCGAGAGAAGGTTCTAGGCCAGAGAAAAGCTGCTAAGCTTAAACAGCGCTGTTTAGTCCTTAGCTCTAATCGCTACTGAGCTAGACTAATTCATTTTGGAGCTTACGCTCCCGGCCATTTCAGGGATCAGTAGAGCTCGTTTTGCGCTGCTTAGCTCCTCGGCGCTGCTTAGTCTCCTGGCGCTGCTTAACCATCCAATCTTTCAGCCCACATCCCACCAACTCCCCTCTCCTCGATCCCAAATCTCATCACCACCGCCGCCGCTTCTACCGTATCCGCCAACACCTCTACAGCTTCCCCGGGACCATCTTCGTCGGAAGGATCCGGTGACGATCACAATGATGCCGCCCATATGGATACTGTAGTAGTCCCACCACCAGTACAGTCAAGTACGGTACCTGCCACGCCGACTACCAATCCAGGAGCCAATTTGTTCACGCAGTGTGAGTTATTTTTTGGAATAAGCGTTAAAATTTTGGATAAAAAATATTTTCCAAGCAGCTCGGAAGTTTTTGAGCTGCTTAGCGGCCCTCTAAAGCAATTCTAGCCCGTTATAGCTCGATTTCGGCCCAAGTCAACAAAATTCCTTGTTTCAGCCATGGTGGACATGATAAAACTAAATGCAGCAGCCCAACAACAAAACGCCGCTCACTCCACCGGCTCTCCAGGATTCCTCCGTGGAAGGGGGCGTGGCCGTCCGAAGCTTATAGGAGATGAGCTAGATGCAGACCTAGTAGACTACATGGTTCAGCTGAAGAACGCAGATCCCCATGGAGGACACTTCACAGCATCCCAGGCACTTCATATGGCACGTCAATATATTCTGGAGCGAGCTCCAGGCCTTCTAGAAGAGCACGGAGGGCATGTTAAACTGAAATTGACGTGGGCAATGAAGTTGGTCTCGAGGATTGGAGAAAGACAAAAGGAAATTGAGCTGGGGCTCCCTGCTGGAACACTGAGCAATATGGGCAGAAATTTGACAAATTTGAATCCTCCTGGCAACAATTTTATGGCGGATATGATGGCTCAGAACTTGTTCTCCCAGCAGTTAATGATGATGGGAGGAGGTGGAGGTAGTCCCAAGCATGGGAAGACGGAGAAGAATCAGAATGAGGAGAATTTGAAGATGGATGGTGAGTTTTTGAAGTTGTTGAAATTTTTTAGGTTTTGGAGCACAAGAACTACCGTATCCCATCCAGATTTGCTCCAAATTCCTTGAAATCCTAATATTCGAAATCAGGAAGTTAAGACGGTTTAGAAAAGTACCCACAAGCCCTGGTTCTAAACAAAAAAACATTTTGGGTCTCACCACGAAAACAGAAAAACTACCGTATCTCCGTTAGTTTTTGTCGGATAGCTCCGGAAGTTAGACCAATCGATTCAATTCGTCGTTTCGGTTCAGAAAAGTACCCACAAGCCTAGTTTCCCGTCAATTTTCATTTTTTGACCAACCCATGTTTTGGGTCTCGCCGCGAAAACACAAAAACTATCGTATCTCGGTCAGTTTTGCACCAAACTCAAAAATTGTGACAGAGTTGAAATCAGGAATTCAAAACGGTTCAGAAAAGCACCCACAAGCCCTGGTTTTGAAAAAAAAAACAAGCCGTAGTTCTAAACAAAAATAATATTTTGGGTCTTACCCCGAAAATAGAGAAACTACCGTATCTTTGCTAATTTTTGTCGGATACCTCTGAAAATTAGACCAATCGATTCAGCTCGTCATTTTGGTTCAGAAAAGTACCCACATGCCTAGTTATCCATTATTTTCATTTTTGACGAACCCATGCGCCTTTAAATTCGTGTCATACCTGAAAACAAAAAAATTCAAAATAGGGCTTGTGTGTACTTTTCTGAACCGTCAAGACTCGCTGGTTCCAAAAATGACGGTTTCAAAGAAATCCGACTAAAATTACCCGGATTACGGTAGTTGTTGTGTTCGAAAATCTGAAAAATCTGGAAATTCGGCAATTTTCTCGATTTTCAGATGATTTTTTGCTCAAAAAATCACAATTTTCTCCTATTTCAGTATCCCAAATGCCGGAAATCGTCAATATAAAAGAGCTCAACCTACCATTCCTCAACAATTTCCTTGCCGAACTCAACGACAACAATTCGGGACTGGTGGACGGTGAAGTGGGAGCCTCAGCTGCCGCCGCCATCTTTGCTCCAAACGCATAATTTTTGATTGTTAATGTGCTCTATTGATAACTTTGGAGCTGCTTACGGAAGCAGCGCCGATTTTTCAATAGAGCGCACTTCCCTCTCCCCCTATGGGTAATTTTTGGTTCTAAGCTCCTCTTTTGTCCCGTTTCTATCTGTATATGTACCATTTATAGGCATCTCGACTTTTTTTTTGTTTCTCCATTTTCCAAAAAATCCTTCAATCACACACAAAATCAACAGCAGTATTTTTTTTTGAAAAATAAATTATCGATATAATTTTTTTGTTTTGGAATTTTTTTCAATAAATTTCAGGTTGGGGGAGAGAAAAACACCGCTTTTCTGGAACCAAAAATGTCCAGATTTGAGAATCTTGGGCCTAAAAACTACAGTAACCCGGTCAGTTATTTTCGGAGTTTAAAAATTTTGTGATGATTGAAATCAGCAAGCCAAGACGGTTCAGAAAAGTACCCACAAGCCTGGCCTCTGAGAAAATTCACATGTTTGGGTCCTGTCACGAGTTTAAAGGCGCATGGGTTGGTCAAAAATGAAAATTGACGGAAAACTAAACGTGTGGGTAATTTTCTGAACCGGAATAAAGAGCTGAATCGATTGATCCAATTTTCAGAGTAACCGACCAAAAATGAGAGAGATACAGTAGTTTCTCTGTTTTCGTGGTGAGACCCAAAATTCAAAAATCACGGCGCAGCGAAATCGGCGCGACGCGCAAAACGTGCTCACAGTCAGCAATGAACTTCGAAAATGCTCTATAATTTTTTAGATTTTTTTTAAAGAAAATATTTATTCGAACACGCTGAATCCAAAACAATTGGTTTTGATAGGGCTTCATTATTTAGTTTTTGAGAGAATATTTGTTGAAAACATCGATTCTCCGTAATTTTCGTGTTTTTTGTTACAAATTTCGCATTATCTCAAAAACTAAGTGATGAATCCCTGTCAAAACCAAAATTTTCAGATTTAGCGTGCCCTTTTACATCTTTTCATGTAATAAAATCAGAGAAATCATAGAAAATTCGGTTGTTTCATGGTTTTTTCGCTCCCGGGTCAATTTGGTAGTGCCGTGGAAAATTCTCAAAAACTAGAAATGCTTTTCTTTTTCGAAAAAAATATTACATTAGATTTTCCCAAATTTAGTTAATCCCATCAACTAGAAGAAGCCCTATAAAAGGGATTATATAGAGGCAAACTTTGGTCTGAAACTTTTTAAAAGCGTTATTGCTGATGACTTTCTTTTACAAATGATATGACAAAAATTGAAAATTTATACGGTAGTTTCGTGGCAAGACCCAAAACGCAGAATTTCAGAAGTAGGGCTTGTGGGTACTTTTCTGAACCCACATGGAATCCTCAATTCAAATTTCTGTAAAGTTTGGGGATTCAGTAAAAATTGACAAAGCGAAACCCATTATTTTCCACATTTTCAGATTTTCTTCCAGCTCAAAAACTAGAAATGCTTTTATTTTTTGGAAAATAGATTCCATCAGATTTCCCTGAATCTAGTTAATCCCATAAACTAGAAGAAGCCCTATAAAATGAATTATAGAAAAACAAACTTTGGTCTAAAATCCTTGAGCTAAGCTATTTTAGGCGACTTTTCAAAGAGTTTCAGACCTGTGAATGCTCTTCTGTAACAGGTTTTGCTACTCAACTATCTAGACGGTTGTCTAGCTCTGAAAAGCTGCTTAACCGACTAGAGAATTGCTGAACTAACCTAAAGACTGCCTACCAACTAGATGTCTTCTTAGATACCTTCAAAACTCCTAAGCCTCTACCAAAATCACTGGGCGCTGCTTATTTTCTAAATTCCCCATTTTCCAAAATTCGTCATGTCCACCTTGTCCTCCTCCTCCACCCTCTTCCAATTTAAAACCCATAATCCTTCCGTGTCTCCCTCCTACTATAGTATGTGTCCGGCACTGCAATTAAGTGCCCGTCCCTCTTCATAAAACGGGGTGTCTCTCCTCCTCTCAGCAGGAGGAGGAGGACGGAGTTGTCATGGTTGGAGCACCGGAACACCTTTTCGCCACCTGCCGCCGCCCCTTCTTCCGGTTGCAGCCACATTTTCTTTCCCTTTTTTAGTAGTTTTCGAGCCATTTGTAAGAGCTAAGCAGCGCCTTGTTAGGCAGCGCCACTGAAAAATATTTTGTGCTCCTTTTGTAGTTTGTAGTCTCCATAAATGACTAAGCAGCTCAAACACGCGATCCCAGCTAGTTTTTTTGCTCATATTTTAATCATTTCCTGTTGATATACATACTTCCCCCATGTCTTCCAGCAAATTCCGTGTAAAATTGAAAAAAGTGAATATATGTGCATGTATGTTCTAAGAATTCAAAATGATGTATGTATTGAAGACGTTGACTTCTTAGGAGCAAAGTACCCTCAGTAGTCCAGGCGATGTTTGAATATTTTTTTGTCTGCCTAAGATGTCTGAGTAATATTACTCGGCTAGTGAACTGCTCAGAATTGAATTCGGCACATTTCATTAGTTGGCAACTTTCCGAGAGCTCTAACCGACTTTTCTATGATTTTTTTGATTTTATTACGTAAAAAGATGTATTTGAACATGCTGAATCCGAAAAATTTGGTTTTGACAGGGCTTATTCACTTAGTTTTTGAGTTAATGCGATATTTGTATCAGAAAAACGCAAAAATCAACGGAAAATCGATGTTTGCAATGAATATTATCTCAAAAACTAAGTAATGAAGCCCTATCGAAACTAAATTTTTCGGATTCAGCGTGTTCAAATACACATTTTCTTTAACAAAATCAAAAAATAATAGAGCATTGTTGAAGTCGATTGCTGACTGTGAGCACGTTTTGCGCGTCGCGTAGATTTCGCCGGGCCGTGAACGGATTCTAATATTTTTTATTCTGAGCAATCCTAGCTCTATCTCAGTTGTGAGCAGGAATAGCGAAAAATGGTCAATTCATGAATTGCTCAAAATTTAATTTAGCACATTTTATAAGTTGACAACTTTTTGATAGCTTTTAAGGGTGCTGAGATATGGGGCTCCAAACCTTGGTGAAGCGGGCAGGTCAAGGGCTTTTACACTTTGGAGCCTCATATCTCAACTCCCGTAGAAGCTATCAAAAAATAGCCAACTAATGACTTGCTCAGAATCAAATTTTGCACATTTTACCAATTTACACCTTTTCTGTGAAATTCGCCAGAATCGAGTTATGAAGCTTCAAAGGATCCACTCAATTACAGCTTCTGTTACACCACATTGCATGTATATCCCATCAATCTTCTAGTAGACTTTCCTTCCAATTTCCCTTCTAATTCCAGTCTTTATTCCTCCTCCTTTTCCTCTTGTCCACCTTATTCTAAATCCTCTCTTATTACAAAGCGTCCTCCATTCTTCACAGAGAAAAGAGAAAATTTTGTCTTTTTTGGAGTTTGGGGGGTTTGGAGCTATTTCCGGTCGAAAAATAGTGAAATCTAGTAGAAAAGCTCAAAATACACGAAATTTCAGCTCAATTCGCCTGAAAATCATTAAAAATGACCTGGAAATTGCGAATTTTACTGAAAAAAATCGAAATTTCTAGCCTATTTTTCGAATTTTGTTCCCTCTTCTCCCAAATTCGCACTCAGAAAATTTCGTCTTATTTTTAGATTTGGAAGATATTTCCCGTCAATTTATGATCAGAAACTGCCTAAAGCAACTCAATTTTGGTCAGAAAATGCACTAAATGCACGGAATTTTGAGTTAATTCATCTAGAAACGATGAAAAATGACCGGAAAATGCCAAAATTGCAGCAAAACCAAAATTTCTTGCCAATTTTCCAAATTTCGTTCCTTCTTCCCCCAAATTTGCTCTCAGACACCGTTCAAAAATTCTTTTCCGCTCTTGTCCTTTCCCTCCTCCCCAATTTTGCACTTTCCCGTCTAAAACAATGTCATCCTAGTCCCCTCCGCTCATAAAATATTCCATATATGTATTCTTCTCCTTTTTGCAGCAGGAGCAGGAGGAGGAGAAAGGTGTGCTCCTCCTCCTCCGTCAGTGGGGAATGTTTCGTTTCCACACATACATATTCACCCCTCTTCTTCTTTTTCACTCCCTTCTCTCTCTCTACCTATTTACATTAATATTGACTCTTCCGCTTCAGAAGTGTATGGCTATTTTATTACCCTTTTTGGTGGAGTTCGTGGCAGCTGGGCAGCTCTAGGAAATAAGCAGCGCCCAGGGATTTTGGATGAGGCTTAGGAGTCCAAGGGGTAGCTAGTTAGGTAGGCAGCTTTTAGGTCAGCTCGGCAATTCTCTAGTCAGCTAAGCAGCTTGCCGGCGAGAGCTAGGAAGCATTTTAGATAGTTATGCAGCTTGTTGGATAGGTAAACAATTCGGCACTGTTCTGAAATCGTGGACCGAGAAAAAAAATCGTGGACCGAAAAAAAATCGTGGACCGAAAAAAAAAATCGTGGACCGAAAAAAAAAATCGTGGACCGAAAAAACAGGGGAAAAAAATCGTGGACCGATGAAGGTAGGTCTGGAAAAAAAATCGTGGACCGAAAAAATCGTGGACCGGTATTAAAGAAGGGCGGAACTCGAAAAAATATTTTCTTTGAAAATTTGACAGTAGAAACCTCTGGTGGGTTCGTAGCTAGGGTCCATTTGGCTGACCAACAAAAGCGTTACCGGCTGCGCTATGCGACCCAGAAAGCACTCCAACTCTGATTGCCTATAAGCGCCGGGGCCTTTTTCAATTTCAATACGAGTCCCAATACAACAAGAGTTTCACATATTCTTTTTTAAAGAATTTTTTTTGTGTTTAAGATAAGTAAATACATTGTGATTGGTACCTATGCTAATATGTGAAGTTGCGGCTCTTCTCTGTTGCCCGGGTACTTCAGATATTTTTGAGACCCAAGAAAATAATAATCGGGACCCATGGTCATCAATAAATAATCAGAGTCAATAGTCAGAATTCCAGAAACACCAGGACCTATGAAATATTGAACCACTATCAAAACAGGCTAAGAAAACACAATAGAGGAGGCTCTTATCCGTTTCCCGGGTATTTTTTTCGGGTCCCTTGGAAATACCCGGGGCCCATAGAAATATGAGGGACCCGAAAAAACTTTTCCGAAACTGAAAAAATATTTTTCGGGACTTATCCGAATCGACTTTTGCTCCAAATGATTCCGCCTGGGCTGTGTATTTCCTAAGCCTAGTTCAATAGTGATGTTCCAAGCTTTCGAAGGTCCAATTAGTTGGCCCAACATCAAAACAGGCTTAGGAAACATAACAAAAAAAAGTTGTTGGAGCAAAAAATCAAGAAGGTTGAATTCTGGAAATTATTTATTAAGTCCCGTAAAAGTTTTTTTGGGCCCCGCATATTTCATGAGTCCCGGGTATATCGACAAGACCCTTATCTAATATAAGTGTCTCGGATATTTCCAAGGGTCCTTGGTGTTTCCGATGTCCGGGTGTTTTCAAGAGTCTCGGGTACTTCTTCGGGTCTTTCGCCCGATAGAAAGTACTCCTGTATATTCCCTGGGTCACGAAAAAGAAAAAAAACCCGGGTTTCGGATAAGAGCCACAACTTCACATCTTAGCAGAGACACGAATCACAAATTTATCATTTGTTTTGAAACACAAGAAAGTTCTTTGAAAGAATAGGTGAAAACAGTACCTTAACTCCGGTCCACGATTTTTTCGGTCCACGATTTTTTTTTCAGACCTAACTTCATCGGTCCACGATTTTTTTTTTCGGTCCACGATTTTTTTTTTCGGTCCACGATTTTTTTTCCCTGTTTTTTCGGTCCACGATTTTTTTTCGGTCCACGATTTTTTTTCTCGGTCCACGATTTTAGAACAGTGCCAACAATTCTTTAGTCAGCTAAGCAGCTTTTCAGAGAGCTGGGCAGCTTTCTGGATAGTAAGGCAGCCCCTCAGTTATCTAAGCAGCACTTCAGCTAGCTTAGCAGCCTTCTAGATAGCTAAGCAGCCCCCAAACTAGCTAAGCAGCTTTCTAGATAGGTAAGCAGCTTTCAAGGTAGCTAAGCAGCTCTTAGGATAGCTAAGCAGCTCTTAGGATAGCTAAGCAGCCTTACAGCAGGCTAAGCAGCCTTCTAGCTATCTAAGCAGCTTTTTGTTTAGATAAGCAGCCCTCAAGCTAACTAAGCACACCTCAAGCTAGCTCAGCTGTCCTCAAGATAGCTAAGCAGCCTTCTAACTAGCTAAGCAGCTTTTTCGTTAGCTAAGCAGCCTTCAAGCTCGATAAGCAGCTCTCAAGGTAGCTAAGCAGCCATCTAGTTACCTAAGCAGCTTTTCCGTTAGCTAAGCAGCCCTGAAGCTATCCTAGCAGCCCTCAAGCTAGCAAAGTAACCCTCAAGGTAGCGAAGGAGTTCTCAAGCTAGCTAAGCAGAAGTTTAGTTAGCTAAGCAGCTTTTTCGTTAGCTAAGCAGCTTTTTCGTTAGCTAAGCAGCTTTTTAGTTATCTAAGCAGCTTTTTCGTTATCTAAGCAGCTTATTCGTTATCTAAGCAGTTTTTTCGTTATCTAAGCAGCTTTTTCGTTAGCTAAGCAGCTTTCTAGTTAGCTAAGCAGCTCTCAAGCTACCTAAGCAGCTCTCAAGCTAGCTAAGCAGTCTTAGATCTAGATAAGCAGCTCTCAAAGTAGCAAAGCAGCTTTTTCGGTTAGCTAAGCAGCCCTCTATTTACCTAAGCAGCTCTTCCTCAGCTAAGCAGCCTTCCACTTGGCTCAGCAGCCCCCCCCCCCCAACTCCACGTTTTTATTGCTCAGAACCATTTTCAGACTTAAGGATTTCTCTGAAAATCTACCTTTCAGCTGCTTCGAACCGATTTCTAAAAGATTTTCAGCCAAGTTTCCAACCAGCCAATTTTGCTCGAATTGCTCAGAATAAAATTCCAATTTTTGGTCTCTCGAAGTATCCACTTACACATATATGTACTTCCACCTTTCCCCTTCATTAACTTTTCGCGCTGGGAAATTTTTTTTCTTGACACCACCTGACGTTGTGTGTTTTGGGGTCTAAGATCAGTTCAAAATTGCTCCCTGGAGCTGCTTGGAAATTTGGCGGTGCGTTCTTTACCAACATAGATTCTTAGTAATCTGTCATCTTCCATTATTCCTCACTTACGAACTACAAAAAAATATGACTAATCGTATATATGTAAGAAACTGGTTTGGTTTTGATGTCTGCGTCTCTTGTTTTTCTTCACTCTCTCATATACATTTTCTGTTCTCTTCTTCCACTTCATAATTACCTGCTATTCAGACTTGTCTTGAAGTACATTATAGTTCATTTTTGGGGAATTAGGTGTATCTGGATTGTGGGCAGAGATAGCAAAAAATGGTTAACTAGTGAATTTTGTGAAATTTTATTCTGAGCAATTCATTAGTTGAGAACTTTTTGATATCTTCATTGCTAACAGAGTTATTACAGCTTCTAGGAAATCGCTCAGAATAACTTTTTTGCTGTTTTCTTGGGGTCTCTGTATCTCAGTTGTGCGTGAAGCTGTCAAAAAATAATAAACTAGTAAACTGTGCAAAATTTAATTTCAATCAATTCATTAGTTGACAGTTTTTTGATATCTTTACTGTTAACAGAGTTAATACAGCTTCTAGAACATTGCTCAGAATAAAACTTTTTTGCTGGTTTCTTGAGATCTAGGTATCTCAGTTGCGCGTGAATCTATCAAAAAATGGTCAACTAAGGAAATGTGCAGAATTTTACTCTGAGCAATTCATTAGTTGACAACTTTTCAATATCTTCACTGCTAACAGAGTTATTATGGCTTTAAGAACATTGCTCAGAATACAATTTTTTTTGCTGGTTTCGTGGGATCTTTGTATCTCAGTTGTGGGTGGAGCTATCAGAAAATAATTAATTAATGAAATGTGCAAAATTCAATTTTGAGCAACTTTTTAGTTGACAGTTTTTTGATATCTTCACTACTAACTGAGTTATAATGGCTGTAAGAGCATTGCTAAGAATAAAGTATAAAGTGAATTCTTAGAACGCCTATATCTCAATTGTCAGAAGCAGAATCAAAAAGTGACCAACTAGTAAAATGTGCAAAATTTCATTTTGATCAATTTACCAGTTGACAACTTTCTCCTATCTCCACTCACAATCGAGTTATTCCAGTTCCTAGACACCTGCCTGTCCTTCTTATCAAGTTTCAGCGATTTTTTCCTCTTTGACTACCGTAGTCCTCCAAGATTAATTTTTTGATCTATGACGTTGTGCTCTTTGGAGCATTTCCGCCTCATTTCTCCCCAAGATTTCCCATTTATTTCCTCAGTCATCCACACTTCCTTTTTAATTTTTTTTCTTCCCGAGTGAAACTGTTCTTGGCAGCTTCCAGAATTTCCAGTTTTTGTAGTTTGTAGTCTGAATGATAGGCAGAACACAAACCCTTTAATCCTCGACGATATAATGCTATAATCTGCCCACTTTATTCGAAAAATAAGAAGAAAATTCCAGAAAACTAGGTGTCAATATCACCTAATTCTGGGTATTTTGGCTTATTTTTAATCAACTTTTTGGCCGTTTTATTGCTTTTTTTCTGATTATTTGGCGTTGCTCAGCTCTCAGGTTTGCCTGAAATCTCGCTAAATTGATCATTGGTCCAACAAAAAAAAAGTCGCACAAAAAAATGAGCACATCAAAAAAAATTTATGTTTGATGTGCTCATTGAGCCATGAACAAAAAAAAGTGGAGGGGAGTGGCGAAAGAAACCTGAGATAACCCCCGACTAGCAAGGTAAAGTGGACAAAAAAATGGAGAGTGTTCAGTTTTTTTTATGCTTGTGGTTTGGTTATATACGAAGATCGAACATCTAGCATACCTTAGAGCTGGAACTTTTTGAAGACCTATGTTTGGATAGACAATAGAGATAGGGAAAAGGTATTAAATGAAAAAATGTGTAAAATTTTATTCTGAGCAATATGCATGTTAGTTAACATTTCTTGCTTTACTTAGGTAGACAGGGAGCTTTTTCCCCAGCCAATAACGCTATCAAAAAGTTATCAACTGATAAAATATGCAAAATTTTATTCTGAGCAATTCACTAGTTGACAACTTTTTGATATCCCCACTCCTAATCAAGTTATACTGCTTCGATGCTTTTTCATAGATAGGGTTTCTGGGACTTTGAGCATTTCGAACCGTGTTTCGAGGCTATTTTAGAAAGTTATCCGGTGCTTACAAGGAAATGTTTTTCCCACATGGGTGAGAGATTGTCTATAAATCGGTGGTCTGAAAGTAGCTTTCCTTGTGAGTGTATCCTGAAATTTCCAGCTCTCACTGGAGCCTGATAGTCTGGAAATCTTTATCTGAATATCTGGCCCCGCCCCTTATTTGCAATCGATTTGGCGATTTCAGATTAATATTTCCAGACTCCCAGGCTCCAAAGAATGCTGGAAATTTCAGAATCCACTCACAGAAAGATCTACTTTCAGACCACCAGTTCACAGAAAACTACTGAACATCGTCAGAAAAACATATCCTTGTTAGAGCGCTTTTTGGAGGTTAGACTTCTTACTATAGCCTATCTCGACTAAAAAACTGCACCAAAACACTAAAAGTATGAAAAAATTCCGGCTACTCTGGCCAATAGGTCCCAAATCTGGTGAGAAATAATCCAAACTGACGGAAAAATTGGTAGTAACAGCTAGAAATAGCTCAAAAATACAATTTCCGACCCAAAAAACAAATCTCATTCCACAATTACCGGAAATCCTTTATTTCTGGCTCAAATTGTTCGGAACACAGAGATTGCAGCCAAAAATAAAGAAAAAAACGACGAAATTTGTCTGAAAGCGGCTCAAAACAATCTGAAACCACCCCATTCTTCTCCCAATAAGCTTAGAATCAAATAAGCTCCCAATCCCCTCCTCCTACACCTCCCGTTCTGTTTTCCATCCTCCTCTTTTCCCCCATTTCCTTTTATGACACCTATAATTACTATTTTCCCTCATCCTCCTCCCCCCGTTCTCCTCCCCCTTTATAAGCTTCTCCTCCTCCTACACACACCTTTCCCGCATTCATTTTGCTCCTGTTCTATCAAAGCTGCTCTTTTGGAAATTGTAGTTTGTAGTCATTGTAGCTTTTTAATTCTGAGCAATTCAGTTTGCAGTTTTTTTTCTTCGAACTTCTCTGATTTATTCCGGCTGATGCACCATGTTGCGAAAATCCTTTTTATTCTGAGCAATGCATATTAGTTTCCTGGTCTATTTTTGTTCTTTTCTAGGACACTTGTCATTTATATGTATATTCAGAGAGACACCAAAAAAGAATGGAGCCTTCCCCTCTCCCCCCAAAAAATGAGGTGTTGACGTCAATGAGTGACGGATTTTGGTTTTGAAGAATGAACAAAAAAAGGATTATGAAAGATTTTTTTTTGGAATTTGAATTTGAATTTGAATGACAAAATACATAATAGGTTATAAAATATGACGAATTTCAAAATTTCCACGAGATTTTTTGAGAATTTTTGGTTTTTGACGTTAGTTAGTCACTTAATTGCATCTGTAAAAAGAGCAATTTCTCAGAATAAAAAGAAATTGAAGAAGCCCAAGATAAATGAGTCATTTCCCAGTTTTCAAAAGAAAAAATGAATGTAAGGTTTCCGGATAGAACAGATGTGTCAACAAATTCTAAAACAGCTTTTGGTCCATTTTTCACTTGTGTTTTGAAAAAAAAAATTTCAGCATTTTATTCATTTTTCTACATTTTTTTCCAACGATTATTTGCTGATCTCTGCGAGACCCGTGGGTTTTTACCGCGGGAATTCAAAAATTTCTTTTAATTTTTTTAAATTTTTGAATTCCCGCTGTAAATACCCATGGGTCTCGTAGAGATCAGCAAAATACCGTTGAAAAAAAAAGTTGAATTTTTTCACATTTTTGTCATTTTTTGACACCCGACATCATAAGGAAAATTTTTTTTAATCATTTTTTTTCGATCATGAATAACCCTATTAGATATATTTTCAGCGAGTTTCGAATTCCAAAACACAAAAAAGCTCGAACCGGGCTCAAAAAGGGTCTGAAACGGTCTGAAACTGGCTAGAAATGGCTTGGACAGCCCGAAATAGCTTAAAAGCATCCGGAAAGTGCCAGGAATCGTTAGAAAAACTCGCAAAAGGTTGTCTCGAATTAGCTAGAAAATCTAGTCTCAAAATTGCTCTAAATAGCTTGGAAATTTCCCTGGAATTGTCTTAAAATGGCCTCCAACAACTCCTAGGATAGTCTTAGCAATACCCAAAAAACTAGCTTAAACCAGCTTTCTAATGAGGAGAAATTGTCTGAAAATGGCATAAAAATTGCCTGAAAATGACCTTAGAACTGCTCAAAAATGACCTAAAACGCCTGAAAATGATCTAAAAATTGCCTAAAAATGACCTAAAAATTGCCTAAAAATGACCTTGAAACTGCCTGAAAATGACCTAAAACTGCCTAAAAATGTCCTAAAAAAGCCTGATAATGACCGAAAAAGGCCCGAAAATGACCTGAACAGGCCTGAAAATGACCAAAAATGCCTGAAACGCCTCAGAAAAACCTAATTTTATTGCCTAACCTACTTAGGCTGGTGAGCACCTTCAAAAAAAAAACCGTAAGCAGACCAAAACAAACCTAATCCGCTTCCCTCATCTTACCTCTCATTAATCTATTTTGAACAGATCTCCTCCTCCCCCTCCTCCTGCTTCTGATGACAAATCCCTTACGTCCCCCCCCCCCCCTCATATATTCCTGCTTACTCTGCGTCTCTTCTGGCTCTTTCAATCTCTCTCCCCTTTTATGGGACTACCTCCACATACTACTTCTTCTCCTCCATTCGGTTACCATGTCAACCCTCCATCTCCTCCAGCCACCTTCCTTTCCTCATACGTCTTCTTCTTCTTTCTTATCTTCATTTCATATGTGTCTCTTGCCGGTGGGGGACACACTAGACACACCTTAATCGATGCTCTCTTTTTCTTTTGAGCTTACTCATTTCTTGCTGACTTGTTTTCTATCCTTGTTTTGAGCCGGTTATGTAATAAAGCTGCTAAGATCCTAAGATCCTAAGCAGTCTCCCCCCCCCCCTTAGTCATTCATTCTTACTTGTTTTCCTTTTATCTGTGTAAATAACTGCTTAGACCCTAAGCAGCTTTTTACCCCCCCCCCCCCAAAACCGTCCCATATAATTCCCTTATTGCAGGCCAATCACGGGTAGAAGAGCGAGAAAGATGACAGAGGATGTGGATGGCCATATACATGAGAAGTTCGAGTTACAGGTAAGAAATGGTGCTGTTAATCTGAGCTATAACTGGAAAATATGAAAAAATGCGGTTTTTTGAGCCAACTTATTGCCATTTTGGGTCTTTTTTTAGGTTACTTTGGGACCATTTTTATTTAGTTTGACTAAAAAAACCGGCATTTTTCTCTTTCGAGCCAGTTTAAAGAGAATTTGGAAGATTTTGAAGCCATTTAGAGCTAATTTTGTTACACTGACCTGACTGGAGCTGTTCTAGGCCAATTTTAAGTCATTTTGAGCCATTTTGGGAGATTATGAACCTATTTGTAGCTCTTCTGATGTTGTTAAGGTCTATTTCAGTGAAATTCGGAGCCAATCTGAGCTTTTCCGAACATATTCAGCCGTTCTGGACTTCTAGAGGTTGTTTTCTTGAATACTTGCCGTTTTAGCAATTTATGGTGATTTCGAACCCATATTGGGTTAGTTTTGCCCTATTTCAGCATAATTAGGAGCCAATCTTAGCTTTTCTTTAGATTTTAGGCCATTCCAAGCATCTGCAGACATTTTTCTCTTGAATAAATGCCATTTCGACCAATTTCGGATGGTTTTGAACTCTTCCAGGCTAATTTTTAGCCAATTCGAGCCTTTTTGAGTGATTTTGAACCCATTTTGAGTCAATTTTGGTCTAATTCAGTATAATCTGGAGCCAATCTTACATTTTCTAGACATTTTCATCCATCCTGAACATCCAGAGACATTTTTTTCTGAATATAAGCCAATTCCAGCTATTTTCAGCCAATTTTTGACAATTTTTCATTTTTCAAACCCCATTTATCACTATTTCAACCTCTCTTCATTTTCCAGAAACGTCTCGGCAAAGGTGCATACGGTATTGTGTGGAAGGCCTACGATAAACGGTCCAGGGAGACGGTGGCGTTGAAAAAGGTAAGTTTTCTTCTGAGATTGGAAATTCTGAGCAATCCATTGGAAAACTCAAATTTCAGATTTTCGATGCATTCCGAAATCCGACAGATTCCCAAAGGACATTTCGAGAAGTGATGTTTTTACAAGAGTTTGGAAAGCATCCAAACGTTATCAAGTTGTATAATATATTCAGAGCCGATAATGATAGGTGAGTGGAGCTGCTTAGAAGTTTGGCGGTGCTTAGATTTTGCTTGCCAGTCTAGTTTATATCACCTATCTACGCTACAAACTACAATTCTTACAGAGACATCTACCTGGCATTCGAATTCATGGAAGCAGACCTTCACAATGTCATAAAGAAAGGGTCAATCTTGAAGGATGTCCATAAGCAATATATCATGTGTCAACTATTCCGAGCTATCCGATTCTTACACTCTGGAAATGTGTTGCACAGGTTGGTCTGCAAGGACTACAAACTACAATTTTCTAGAGCTCCCTACCCTTTGGCCAAGAGCATTTCCTGTTTACAGACGAGCTTCCGTGTTATCACATTTTTGTTTGATAATGAAAAAAAGATACTTCCGTCACATATATGGTGTGTCGTCAACAAGATAATCCCATTTTGAATCACATTTTCTTATTGAGAGAGGCCTAGATTTTTTTTCTGAGGAGGGACTTTTTGATGCTTCTAGGATCCGATTCAGGCCCAATTTTCAGATAAAAATCATTTTACTCAGGCTCGAATGCCTAGTTTTAGAATAAAATGTTTAGGTGCTCCATCCTCCTAAAATAACCGGAAGTTTGCCCACTTCCGGCCACACGCGTCTTTTCAAACACAATCTAGTCTTTTATCTTCGCCCTCTTTGCACTTTTTCGCACAGAAATAACTCGTTTTCAACAAGTTTTTTTTGCAGGGATTTGAAGCCGTCGAACGTACTTTTGGATGCGGATTGTCGGGTGAAATTGGCGGATTTTGGGTTGGCGAGGAGTCTTTCTTCGGTTAGTTGTTTTTGGGTGCAGGCTCAGGCTCAGGCTCAGGCTCAGGCTCAGGCTCAGGCTCACGCTCAGGCTCAGGCTTGAGTAAGGTTCAGGACACCCAATTTCAGATTGCCTATCTCGGAAAATGGCATGATCTGAAAATACAGTTACCAGTTCCACCTCCTAATCTGAAAAAATTTTCAGCTAGAAGACTACCCGGAAGGCCAGAAAATGCCGGACCTCACGGAATACGTTGCCACTCGGTGGTACCGTAGTCCTGAAATCTTATTGGCTGCGAAACGATACACGAAAGGAGTGGATATGTGGAGTTTGGGGTGTATACTAGCGGAGATGTTGATTGGTGAGTTGATCAGATCTCCGAAATTTATAGAAATTTGGAATCAGGAGGTCAAGGGGGTTCTAATGAATATAGTTATGCCTATTTTCAAAAACATTTTAGTTTTTGGGCCTTGAGACTGATTTGAAAGCTCATAGGTAGAGACCGCAATGAAAGGGGGCGGGGCGATGATTTTTTTCTCCTTGGCGGTACCTCGCCATGTTTGATGTACCGTATCAGGAGCTATAGGACTGAAGTCAAGACACATAGTTTTTTTCCTTATGTAATCGAATGCGTAGAATACGATGGAATAATTAGATTCTAAAGATTTTGTTTCCTTTGAGCTGATAAAAAGAGAAAAAGACAAATTTTGGGAGAAATTTTCGAAAAGTCGATGAGAAACCTCTCAGAAAAGTTCGTAGCGCAGGTTTTCTATATGGATTCCGGTAGATTTTGATACGCTGAACTCGATTTTTTATTTAGATTTTCAGCTAGAGGTCGCGCAAAAAAGTTATGATCGTTCAAACTTCAGGAAAAAACACTTTAAAAATTTCAGCCATGACCCATATGTTTTATGTGTTATTCGTGTAGAAGAGTACCTTCAGTACACAGGATAAAATTTTTAGAAAGTTTGGATCATTTTGAGGTATTTTTTTACTGGTCAGAAAATGATAGATTCGAAATTTTCACAGTTTTCTTAGTTTTTTGGTCACATGCAGGTCCGTAGCGCATGTTTTCTCGTCGGAATCGGATTCTACGTTCAATTTTGGACCGATTCCTTTTTACAGAATGTTCGCGCGAGGTCGCGCAAATTTTTTATTCTTGCTCAAAACCAAAAAAATTAACAACTTTTTACTCAAAAAGGCGTCGCGACTGCCGACTCTCACCGTCGCCACCTAAGGGCCCTCTCTTTGCCGCCGCGTCTCCGCAGCTGTGGTCTACTGGTAACGCACTCTGACGGCGATCCACCGGCGGGGGTTCAACACCGCACACCGCGCTCTCCCCTCTTTTTCTTCTCCGCCGGCAGCGCGCAAGGAGAAAATCAGTACTAACGGTTTGCTCACTAAATAAGCTGTATCTCGAGAAGTAGCGAATATTTTTTCGAAAAAAATTGGGAACATACTTAGATTTTTATAAGGAAGACATCTATGTAAAAAGATTTCGAAAACATTCACTTTGAAAATTATGTTGTGGTCCCTACTCATAGGTGTCGATTCTGAGCATCTACTAAACCGCATTGGCTTTCCAAACTCGAAATTGCTAGAATCTAGGGACTTTGACTGAAAAAGATAGCAAAAATGACCTTTAAAGCTATATTACCGCCTATTTTTTAATATTTTGTTATAATTTTTGCATAAGAATTCAGAAAGAATAGTTTTTCTTCCCAACATTTTCTTCTTCCAGGCCGCGCCCTGTTCCCCGGCTCCTCCACCATCAACCAAATCGAACGGATCATGAACACTATCACCAAGCCCTCCAGGCAGGATATTGCAAGTATTGGGAGTCACTACGCAGCGAGCGTACTGGAAAAGATGCCACAACGTCCCAGGAAACCATTGGATTTAATTATTACTCAATCTCATACAGCTGCGATTGATATGGTGCAGAGGTAAGGGCTATGCTTGGGATAATCTGCTGTATCTCGAATAATACTTATCGGATCCTTGTACTTCGTGCAGTTACTGAATCAGGAAGTCAAGACGGTTCCAAAAAGTACCCACAAGCACGGGTTCATAAAATTTCCATTTTTTATCTACCGTCTTTGAAGTCGTGCCAAGACCCCAAAATCGAAATTTCAAGGAGTTCAGTCTTGGCACTAGTTTGAAACGTCCGGACATGGTTTTTCCCTGAAATTATAATTTTGTCATAAAACCTAAACTTGACAGAGATACCGTTACTTTTCTCAAAGTTTTTATTCTGAGCAATTCCCCCAATTTCATAATTATTTTTTCCAGACTCCTCGTCTTCGCACCCCAGAAGCGTCTTACTGTAGAACAATGTCTAGTCCATCCCTACGTAGTTCAATTCCATAATCCATCCGAAGAGCCAACTTTGAACTATGAGGTGTACCCACCATTACCCGATCATGTTCAATTGGGAATTGATGATTATCGTGATCGGTTGTACGAAATGATTGATGAGAAGAAAGCAAGTTTCAAGAGGTTGCAGCATGATAAAATTAAACCGGTGGGTGACTTTTTTTAAATGGGTACTGTAGGTCTATAAAGTATAAGGAAACATGTTTCGGTGTTCAAAAAGTGATTGCTCAGAATAATATTTGGCTCGCTCACAGCAGTTTAAGCTTGATATCTCTGCTCCTAACCAAATTAGGATGATAAGACTTCCGATTTCTTGGGACTTTGGTGCTAACTTTTTCTAGATTTAGGCTAATTCTTGCCCAACAAAATCAAATTATCGTTTTGATTTTAGGCTCCACTCCAAGACAAAAACTACAATGAACTTTGAGCGGGGAGGAGCCGGAATCTTTGGGAAATCAATGATTCTAAATATTAATTTTCTTTTGATTTTCATATTGAAAACATCATAAATATTTAACCAGTTTTTCTAATCGTTCCTCAGTTTTTATAGATATAACTAACATTTTGATCTGGTTTTTTTGGATAGAAAGTTTTTTTTAACTAATTATAGAGTTAATCGCGATTATGTTAGTTATACTTTGAGTAATTCTTCAGTCAAACAAACTTTAACAACGCATATCTCAGCAACGCTACAAGCTATCAAGATGCAGTTAACTAATAAAATGCTCAGAATATAATTTTACACATTTCATTAGTTAACAACTTTTTCATAGCTTCATTTCTAACCGAGATATAAAACTCAAAAGAACCTTGCAACATTTCTAATATTCAGTATTGCATTAGAGGTCATTTTTCATAACTCTAGCTATAAAATATGTCTAAGCAGCTTCATTTCAAGCCTCATCCACAGCATTCACTAACCTGATTCGTAGTTGTATCATTTTCAGTTTGGCGAAGACCGTAACCGTGCACCAATCGCCCAGGCCGAGTGTAGTGATACTGATTACGATACGGCGAGGAGTTTGCAGAAGTCGACGAGTCTCGATAAGAATAGTTCGCATGATAGTAGTACCGGGACGTTGAGAGGTAAGATTTTCTGGTTTTTGTAGTGCATGTAAGCTGAAAATAGTCTGAAAATGCAAAAAATCCGAGAAAATCCATAGACTACAAACTACAATGCAAAAAAAACTACAAAATTCCAGAAAACAATTGGGAGTTGTAAATCGTTGTAAATCGGATAGTGTTAATATTTATGTATATTGGCTCCGCCCTTCTCTCCTGTCGGCCACGCCCACTCTTCTAATACTTTCTAGATTGATTCGATGCATTCATTTTAAGAGAAATAAAGCGTTGCTCATTTCTTAGTTTTTGGAGCTGCTTAGACTAGTCACAAACTAGACTCGCGGGTCTGCCTATTCCAAAAGAAAATTTTTTTCAGAACGCGCTCAATCAGCCGAAAGTCGTGCTTCAAAAGGGAGCAATGGAGAAATGAAGAACGGAGGAAATGGATTTTCAGTTAAGCAGCGCCGCAGGTCCGTGGAGCGGTCTAGACTGTTCGCCAATATTAAGCCCTCCAAAATCCTTCATCCTCATAAGTTGATCTCTAATTATTGAGATAAGGAGGGGAGATCAAGGTATAGAAGGCTGAGCAACGTTGAGGAGTAGGAGCTGCTTAGTGTCCTGGGCGCTGCTTGTGCCTTGTTTTCTCCCCTTATCGTTTTTAACTACATTTTTTTGACATTTTTTCGTCAATTTTTTCCTCTTTCTAGTCTTTTTTTCCCGTCCAAAAACTAGTGAATATCACATTGTGATGAACATATTCGTTTCCTTTGTGTCGTCTCTTCGTTGCGGTTATAGACCTTTCCCCCACCACTTCTAGTCGATTTTTGAAACATTCCGAACTTTTTTTTGAATAATATAATTTATTTTTTTATTGATTATTTTTCAGCAATAAATGGGTTTTTTGGAGGTTTTTAAAAATACGACAATAAAATCTACAGTAACCCGGTCATTTTTTGTCGGATCGCAAAAAAATTTGGAAATTTGGAACCAGGAGGTCAGGGCGGTTCAGAAAAGTACCCACAAGCCCAGGTTCCGAAAAAAAATTTTGAGGTCTCGCCCTGAAACTACCGTAACCCGGTCAATTTTCACCGGATTCCCAGAATGGCTCTATTCGACTTGAACGGTCCCTTGGAAGTTGAACGGTCCCTTCAGGCTCCAGAAAAAGTTGAACGGTCCCTTCAGAATTAAACGGTCCCTTCAAAGTTGAACGGTCCCTTCAAGCCCCGGAAATAAAACAACGGTCCCTTCAAACTTGAACGGTCCCTTCAGACCTCAGAAAAAAAATGACGGTCCCTTCAGAGTTGAACGGTCCCTTAAGAAGAAGCTCCAGGAACACAAAATTTTCTCTTGTTTTCTTCTTCCTCTCACTACTGTTTTATGTTTTTTGTGATGTATAACATTTTTATCTCAACAGATAGGAAAAGAAAATTAGCACATTTTTTTGTCATTTATATGTGGGAGGAATACATTTTCGAGTTTATGAAGCACGGTGAGAGCAAGGAAGCTTTCAAAACATCAAATCTGCAATTGGATCACTTTCAAATACTGGAAATCAAGACAAAACTGAAGAATTTAGTTGAAAATTTTCTTTTACAATTTGTACTGATAAAAACAGTTACGGATTGTAATGATCGTCGAACAACAATGAGAGGAAGAAAATAAGTGTAAAATTTGTATTCCTGAATATTCTTCTCAGGGGACCGTTCAACTCTGAAAGGACCGTCATTTTTTTTCTGAGGCCTGAAGGGACCGCTCAACTTTCAAGGGACCGTTATTTTATTTCTGCGGTCTGAAGGGACCGTCCAACTTTGAAGGGACCGTTCAATTCTGAAGGGACCGTCATTTTATTTCTAAGGTCTGAAGGGAACGTTCAACTTCCAAGGGACCGTTCAAGTCGAATAGAGCCAAAAATATTTCTGAGGCCTCGCACCGAAACTACCGTAACTGGGTCAATTTTCATCGGATTCTCAAAATTTGTTGAAAATTGAACTCGGGATGTCAAGGCGGTTCAGAAAAGTACCCACAATCCCAGGTTCCGAAAAAAAATTATTTTTGGGTCTCGCCGCGAAAACACGAAAAATACCGTATCACATTCCAAGTTTCGCAAAGCCAAAATCTTTTATTCCGAGGAAATTTTCCAAAAATCTTGTCATTTTCACGATTTACGACTAGCATAATTTATTAGTACTAAATCATCGTCTGTCGTCATAGCCCATGTGTACAAGGCCACGCCCCTTTTGAGTCCAGGAGCTTTTCGAATTTTATTTTGAGGAACTCGAAAAATGAACTGCACCGCTGCTTTTCTTCTAGCCTATAACCCTATTTTCCGGACTTCCAGTGGATATCAATCGGTAATTTCGTTCCTGTCGGTTTTTCCGTTGTTCTATTTTTTGATTTTCAAATTATGGAAGTCCAGTTTTCATTGGAATTTGAAGATAATATTTATTGGATATTTCCTATCAATGATCGGGTTTTCTGGGATTTATTTTGTTACGGCGGTGGGTTTTCTTGTAGTTTGTAGTCTCTGTAGTCGATGCACCATGTTCCGAAATGAAATTCTTAATCTGAGCAATGGAGTTTTTAGTTTTCTCAGTTTTTCCGAATTTCCAGACCATCCAATCCATGAACCCCTTCACCTCCACTACCCCATGTGACCTAATCGTTCCCTCCCTACCACATAAGCTATCCCTATCTACCGTATCCTTCCTTCTCACTCTCTCAACCCTATTCCCGATTTTGATCACTTTCGAACGATATTTCGCGATGAAAAACGCTGAAAAATATGAGAAAATGAGATGTTTCTTGGGACCAATACTGGTTGGGGTTAATGTAAGTTTTCCCGGATGTCCAGTGTTTCCGGATGTCCAGTTTTTGTTTAGGTCACTGTGAATTTCGGAGTGTGTTGGAATGTGTTCAAGGATGAGGTGTTTATGGATGGCGCCGTGTCGTTTTCAGTGTATCCAGCGGATGCTGCTCAGAAGGTGGGGGGTTAGCTCAGGCCTATCTAAAGCTCAAACTCAATTCCCTTCCAGATGTTCACCTTCTTCATCGTCATTTTTTGCATAAACCTTCTCGTCCTTTTCTTCGACTTCCTGCTACTCCGAAAAAATGTCCAACTCAAAAATCAACTGAAAAACTCCTCCCTAACCACAAAATATCAACTGGAAGAGGTCTATCAATCCACCAAATTCTCTTTATTTTTGATTTTTATTCACATTTTTTCGTTCGGAGTATATGTCGCTGCCGTCGTGTTTTTCCGCTATTTCGGAACGTTGATTGTGGAGGATTCAAGGAATTTGTTCGGGATCAGGACGTTTTCAACGACGGTGAGGCTTGAGATCCTCGGCTTAGCAGACCCCTACGCAGCTCCATTTTCCAGATCCTTCCCACCTTCCACTTCATCATTGGAATCGCCGCTATCCTAATTTTCAACCGGATAAAATCCAGAAAATCCGAAACCACCACTATCCAAATGTCCTCTACAGGAAATTCTGGAGCCAATAATTACGACCAAGCGATTTTCAACATTTGGAATTCTGTTAACACTTCTCAGAATACTAATGTGATTTTGATGTGAAACAATTTTTTTTCGCAATAAAGTTATATTTTTTATTCTGAGCAATACATAATTGCTAAATGTGGAATTGACAGGAACAGAATACTGAAAACAAAAAATTTATTTCCCTTCGCTCGTGATTCTCCGTATCGGTTTGATGAGAAACCGCTTTCTGGAATTGTCACCGACAGAGAAGCTCCCTGGACTCGGTCGTCGTCCAGTTGTGCTCTTGCTTTTTGAAGATCCACGCTTGTATCGACCAGAGAGTGCTTCGTCTTTTTGATCCGTTGTTTCAATGGTTGGTCTTCAAAGGTTCACTTCATGACTGTCAGTGATCCGAAGATGGCGGTGGGACAAGAGATCGCTTCGTCGACCAGTGCTGCGTTCGTTAGCCATGATGTATGCTGAAATGAAAATAAAATTGATTATTGATTGAATTCCTCTGGTACTGATTCGACCGGTTCTGATCCGGAGTTGCCTCGATAAGGAGTGGAGCTATCAGGAACGTACTTCTGACGGGCCGGACCGGCCTCTCCCACTAATTTCCAAGGCCCGGCCTGGAGGCCCGCTCGGCCCAATTCACACAATTTTAGTGGATTTTTGGTGAAAAAAAAATGAAAAATTTCAAATTTTTTGAACCCGGGCCGAAAATTTACAAGTATGATCAGGAAGTTGGCAACTTTTCGATAGATAGCTCTGCACACAATCTAGGAACTTCAACGCTGTTTTGCCTAATCCTTACCTCTTCTTTCAGCCAAGAACCTGCTCCAATACACAAGAAATACAGTTGAAAAATTAGAAAAAATCAATAAATAGCGCACCCTAATCCAAAGGGTACAAGTCAAAAAGCCGAAAAAAAATGTGAAAAAAAATGCGGTCTTAATTTCCTTATCAAATTTCATCTTTTTTCTCTCTCTCTGTGTCTCTAATTTTCCGTGTTCTCTAACAGTTTGTTGACCCCATTTTTTCAAAGATAAGAAACCATTTTCCTACATTTGTTCATCTTGAAGGCACGTTCTAGAAGAATTGTCATATCTCAGTTATGAGTCAAGCTATCAAATAGCTGTTAACTACCAAAATGTTCAAAAATTTATTCTGAGCAATCTATTAGTTAACAACTTTTAGATACCTCTCTTCACAATTAGGATATACAGGTTTCGGAGGGAATTGCTCAGAAGTCAGAATATGATTGGGAGCATCTATGTACAGTACCGTGCAAAAGTATACGAACACCCCCTGTTTTCAGTTAATTTTGGCTGATTTTAAGCATGTGCCACACGGTCAGAAAATTTTCTACGGCTCTAAAAATTTTTGTACGTATCAAACATTGCTCGAACTTCATTTTTGTAGTTGACAACTTTTTTGTATCACCACTTTCCCGGCAAATACAGCTCGTTTAATAAAGGACTCCGGGAATCGTCAAATTTTCTACAGAAAACGGGCTATTTCTGAGGTAGTAGATTTGGACGAGCTCTATCTTTCGGGAAAGTGGAGGCACAAAAAAGTTGCCACCTCCAAAAATAAAGTTCGATTAATGTTGGCTACGTTCCCCATTTTTAGAAGCCTATAAAATTTTCTGGGAAGGGGCACCTGCTCAAGGTCGAGCTTTTTCAACATATAAACAGGAGTCTTCCTGAACCTTTGCCACATTTCAGAATTCAGGGCTACCTCTGTAGTCGCGAACCTGCCGATTCGACGCGTCTTGATGGAAAGACGGGCTAAACAAGATTACCTTTCCTGTCCCTGAAAGAGTTATTAATTGTCATTTCCCTAACAATGTCTAGCAAGCTTCTATCGAGTTACACTCCCCGTGGTTTAACCCCCAGTGGATGGAGAATGATAAGTAGAGTTCCCCTTTGCGGGGGGGCCGGGGCCAGAGAATAGGAACCGAAATATCTGCCCACCCTTCCCTATTTCTTTCAAGAATGCCGAAAAAAAAAATTGGGCGTTTTTTTTTTTTCTA
>GL379847.1:269028-293951 GCA_000143925.2 Caenorhabditis brenneri | reverse complement strand
GCATAGTTTATCAATTGACAACTTTTTTATAACTCCATCCATAACTGAGATATGCCGGTTTAATTACCAATTGCTCACAAAAAATTTTCTCTTTTTGCATGGTGATTCAGTTTGATCAGTGTTTTGATGTCCATAATGCCTCCCAAAAACCAATTTTTTTTAATTCTCATACATGATGCATGATAAAAACCAAGTTCGACTCCAGTTTCTTCACTCTCGCCGTCATTTCCAGCTCATTTTCAGCGTCCAGCAAATCCTCCTCCTCGTCGATGTCTTTTTGATTCACGTCGTCTTCCATTAGGTCCTGAAATCGAAAATTTGGGTTAAAATGAATTGGAAATGGTCTGAAAACTATGAAAAAAGGCCGAAAATTGCTCCAAAGTGTCTAAAAATGCTCCAAAATCTGTCAAAATAACTGGAAAATTCAAGTCCATTTGGACCAAACCTGGACATTTCCAGGCCAACTTTAAGAGCTCAACTCGGAACCTTTAACATACTAGAAAAAATTAAAGGACTCCGAGAATCGTCAAATTTTCTACAGAAAACGGGCTATTTCTGAGGTAGTAGATTTGGACGAGCTCTATCTTTCGGGAAAGTGGAGGCACAAAAAAGTTGTCAACTACGAAAATGAAGTTCGAGCTATGTTTGATACGCACAAAAATTTTTAGAACCGTAGAAAATTTTCTGACCGTGTGGCACATGTTCAAAGTCAGCCAAAATCAGCTAAAATCAACTGAAAAACGGAAGTGTTCGTATACTTTTGCACGGTACTGTATAAAGTCAATGAAGACAGATTAAAGTAGAACTACTAATTCATTAAATCAAAAATACATTAAATGTGTAGCACGGTTAGATAAAGAAAGATACATGTTTTCATGATTCGAGCCACGAGGCACAAGGCTGAATCTCGCTTTTCCATCCATTTTCAATTCACAGGATGGGCTAAGACATATGTTGCGCAAAATCAGCACCGTATTGCCAACAAAACATTTGAGCAATCTGCGAATTGATATCCACTGGAAGTACGGAAGATTGGGTTGTAGGCCAGAAGGAAGGCGGCGGTGCAGTTCATTTTTCGTGAAGCTCAGGATAAAATTTGATACTGAGCCTGGCTTAAAAGGGGCGGAGACTAGAAGTCATAATTTTTTGTCTGGATATGCATTCTTGTGACATACTTGAAAGACGGTAATAAATTATTTTGGTCATAAAATTTGTTTCTGAAAAAGTGACAAGGAGTTCTGAGATTTTTTGCAAGAATCTCAAATTTTGCTTTTGTCAGAAATATACGAAAGTTTCATTCTGGACTAATAATTTATTGAATGAACAAAAAAAATACATTGAAAACAAAAATTTATCTTGTTTCGCCACGTGATTCTCCATATCTGTTGCTGAGTTCTTTGCGCTGAAATATTTATTCTGAGCAATGAAGTTCAAACCGTTATATCGAGGAGCCATCTAAAAGTTGTCAACCAATAAAGTGTTGAAAATAAAACTTTGAGCACTTTATTAATTTTTGATAGCTCCTCTCACAACTAATAGAATGTTCTTGGAAATTTGTCTATTTTAAGGAGTTTTCAAAATTTGAAAAGCGGTTTTTTGCCCGTTTTGATGTTAATTTCGTCTATTGAAAACCAAAATTAACATAAAACTCACATTAAATATCTTCGTTGCGACGTTTTCTTGCATTTCGAATGAGCTCTGAAAATAAATTGTTTCAATTAATTATCAAAAAACTCAAAGTTTGTTGCAACTCACATTTTATTTAGGTCCAAAATCATTAGGAATTTTTTTTCCATGGAAAAATTCATAGGAAAAATTAATAAAATTAGAAAAAATCAATAAATAGCGCACCCAAATCCAAAGGGTACAAGTCGAAACTAAACGAATGAAAAGAAGTAAATGCGGTCTTGATTTTCTTATCAAATTTCATCTTTTTTGTTTTCTGTGTCTCTAATTTTTTGTGATCTCTAACAATTTGTTGACGCGATTTGTTCGGAGATAAAAAACAATTTTCCTAGATTTGTTCATTTTGAAGGACGTTTTCGGACTATTCACCTTAAAACTGTCATATCTCAGTTATGAGTCTAGCTGTCAAAAAGTTTTTAACTAGCAAAATGTGCAAAATTTAATTCTGAGCAATCGATTAGTTAACAACTTTTTGATAACTCCCTTCACAAGTGGGATAAACAGGTTTCGAAAGGGATTGCTCAGAATAAAATTGAACGCATCTTGGTATATATTCAATGAAGACAGATTAAAGTAGAACTACTAATTTATTGAATTGAAAATACATTAAATGGGTAGCACGGTTAGATAAAGCGTCATAATTTTTTTTTCTGGTATGCTGTCTCCTGATATACTTGAAAGACGGTAATAAATTATTTTGGTCATAAATTGTATTTCTGAAAAAAATAACAAGGAGTTCTGAGAATTTTCCAAAATCTGAAATTTTGCTTTTGTCAGAAATGAACAAAACTTTCATTCTGAACTAATGATTTATTGAATGAACAAAAAAAAGACATTGAAAACAAACATTTATCTTGTTTCGCCACGTGATTCCCCATATCTGTTACTGTGTTGATGATCTTAGCTCTGAAATATTTATACTGAGCAATGAAGTTCAAACCGTTATATCGAGGAGCCATCTAAAAGTTGTCAACCAATAAAGTGTTGAAAATAAAACCTTGAGTGCTTTATTAATTTTTGATAGCTCCTCCCACAATTTTCTTGGAAATTTGTTTGTTTTAAGAAGTTTCAAAATTTGAAAAGCAGTTTTTTGGCCGTTTTGATGTTAATTTCGTCTATTGAAAACCAAAAAATCAACTGAAACTCACATTAAATATCTTCGTTGCAACGTTATCTTGCATTTCGAATGAGCTCTGAAAGTAAATTATTTCAATTAGCAACAAAAAAAAACACAGGTTGTTTCAACTTACTTTTAATTTAGGTACGTGTTTATTTGAAATTTTTTTGAATAGAATAGGAAAAAATGAAATAAATTTAGAAAAAATCAATAAATATCGCACCCGAATCCAAAGGGTACAAGTCGAAACTGTTTAAACGAATGGAAAGAAGTAAATGCGGTCTTAATTTTCTTATCAAATTTCATCTTTATTTTTCTCTGTGTCTCTAATTTTTTGTGAACTCTAACAGTTTGTTGACACGATTTTTTCAAAGATAAGAAACGGTTTTCCTACTTTGTTTTCATTTTGAAGGACGTTTTAAAAGAATTGTCGTATCTCAAATGTGAGTCGAGCTATCAAAAAGTTGCTAACTACTAAAATATCCAAAATTTGATTCTGAGCAATCTATTAGTTAACAACTTTTTGATAGCTCTCTTCACAAGGGGGATATACAGGTTTCGAAGGGAATTGCTCAGAATAAAATTGGAAGCGTCTTGGTATAAAGTCAATGAAGACAGATTAAAGTATAGCTACTAATTTATTAAATTGAAATAACATTAAATAATCGCAGTGGATCCAAATTTGAACTTAGTGATTGATGATGTAACGGCCTGGAATCATCATCAATCTTCATGTCGTTGGGTCCAAAATCCAAAATGTACTTGCCTGCCATGCTGGTCGATTCACGAATCGACTGAGTTGTTTTAGCAGTGTCAATTTGGAGGCTGAGCAAATAGAGCGAGACAAGCTCTAACTCGATTGGCACTTTTTGGTCCTCAAACTTTTTGATTTCTGCAACTGCGGAATCTCGTTTTTCCAACTGTTCATCCAGCTGCTTCCAGAAGTGGTTGCTCGGGAGACATTTCTCCTTCGGTTGGATGGTGCAGGACTGTCAGTAGCCCTTGCGGCTGACTTCCCACGACGGGGGCGGCTCTTCCAGAAGTGGTTGCTCGGGAGACGTTTCTTCTTCGGTTGGAAGATCCAGCTCTTCCAGAAGGGTTTGTCCGGGACACATTTCTCCTTCGGTTGGATGGCGTAGCACTGGCACCGGTCCGGCTCTCCCATGGGAAGTGGAAGGCACAGCTCTTCGAGGAAGGGCCTGTCGGGTGGATGACCTCCCTCTGGCCGAAGCGGTTGGAGGGTTCTGGGAAGCTCTTGCCGCGGTCTTCGACTTCTTGGCGAGGGTTCCAGACTCTCCGGTGATTTTTAGAAGAGCGATTTGAGAGGCCGGTTGCCGAGTGGTCCGTACATCCTGAGCAACTCCAACTGAGCCTCGTGCTTCTTTAGGCCGACTTCTGTTCTGACGATTGGTCGGACTTCGGGAGCTTCATTTTGTCCTTTTCGGTCAGCACCATCAACTCGTGTCCCAGATAGAATGCGCCGGATTTCAGTCCGTATCTCCCGATATCGATGGTCATCTTGTCCGAATGTCCGAATGAAATCACTCCAGCTTCTCCCGTCGGCTCATTCCATATCCAGAGAACTCCAATGTTGCTGTGAGATTATCTGGAAAAAAGAAAATTATTGCACAAAAGGAACATTTTATAAACAAACCTTCTTGGGGAAGAGCCTCGTACTTCTCGGGGTTTTTGAGCTTGAAGTCCTTGATCATTATATGATCCAACCCCTCTGAGAAGCTGGATAGCGGCTCCCAGGTTGAGTCACCGTCTTCCCAAGAGAACTGGATGACCTTCCAGTTATGGTTGAATCGCATGTCGATGATAGTTAGACTCAACCAAAAAACTTGTGCGGACCCATCTTCCACGTGTGTGGCGGAGGGTGAAAACTCCCAACGCACGCAAAGCGTGGTTGAGAGTTTCAAGATCCTCTCGGCGCCAGTCGGCACGTCTCCCCCCGATCCAAACGGAGTCGAGGATGGAGACGAGGCTCAAAACAATTCGATCCAAGGTCTTGGAGATGTGCGGGGCGCGGAAGTCAACAGGAGTTGGCATTGCTAGAAAAAATACAGAATACAACAAATGAAACAAAAAAAGGATGTTCTAGAACTAGACAATTCTGCAGCCAAAAAAAAACAACGCTTACCTTCGAAAACTGCTCCGATATCAGGGAAAATTCATTAGAATAAAAGAAACTTATAAATAATCATAGAAAACAGGACGCACCCGAACACCAAGGGTACAAAGAAGGCGAATGAAGAATGAAGGGGAAAGGAGGCCCTTTTATACTCTGTTTTTTCCCATCAATCAAAATTCTCCATTATTCTCGAAGGTTCTAGTTGACATTCCCAGTAAATATCCCTCTTAATTACCTCATAAAAGAGGATTAATAGAAAAATCATAATACAGAACCAGATAGAGATCTAGAGCCTTCTGACAAACAATAGTCTTCTCAAAAGGCTCTAGATCCCAATCTCCAGATGGTTCTGTATTATGATTTTTGTATTAATCCCTTTTTATCAGGGTGGTAATTACTGGAAAAGTCAACAAGAATCTTCGAGAACAATGGAGAGGAGGCTCTAGATCCCTATCTCCAGATCGGTCTTGATGAATTTTGGATTAATCCCCTTATATCAAGTAATTAAGGATGGTAATGACTGGGAAAATCAATAAGAACTTTCGAGAACAATGGAGATCTTGGATAAAACAGAGTATAAAAGGGCCCCCTTTCCCCTTCATTCTTCATTCGCCTTCTCAGTACCCTTGGTATTCGGGTGCGTCCTGTTTTCTATGATTATTCATAAGTTTCTTTCCCTCTAATTCGATTCCGGAGCAGTTTTCGAAGGTAAGCATCATTTTTTTGGCTTCAGAATTGTCTAGTTCTAGAACATCCTAATTTTGTATCAGGCTTCGTTGTATTCTGTAATTTTTCTAGCAATGCCAACTCCTGTTGACTTCCGCGCCCCGCACATCTCCAAGACTTTGGATCGAATTGTTTTGAGCCTCGAGGTGAGCATTCTGAGGACTCGCTAACTGAGACCGACATTGGAATTCGGGAACCAACGGATCAAGAGAAGTTGGCAAAACTGGAGGTAATTCGTTTTTTATCGAATATTTTCTAAAATTCATTCAGCTGGAACTGATCCACACTCGACACATTCTGTACCAGACCGAGGAGGAGCTCCACATTACCAATGAAGTGTTGGCTGTAAGTTTTATTTATGAAACTTCTGACGATAATAATTTTCATTTTTTAGTCTGTTCAGTATGAGAATCAGATGAGAAAGCAACAAATTGAACGTATCCGTGGCCCAAGGGTGAGAGTTTCCATTAGAAAATTATCTATAATACATCCTTCCAGGTAGACCGTCAACTTCCAGAATGTCCAATCTGTTTTGAGACCTACAGTCTCGCCAGAGCAGAAACCAAGCCTCGCATACTTCGTAAGTTTTCTAAATATTCATTAATCTTTCAACAATTCCCATTATTCAGACTGTGGACATACTTTGTGTAATCAGTGCATCCGCGGAATGATGGCTGCCGAGACAACACATCGCCTTCACTGTTCCCTATGTCGCTTCAGCTGTATGGTAATTGCACCAGAATATCTACCGTTGAATTGGGCCCCTTTTTAATTTCTCTTTCTCCTCCTCACTATTTTCTTCACCTTTCCAACACACTCCTCCCTCCTTTTTTATTTAACCCCTATGGTCTTTTTTAACCTTTTTAATCCCACTTTTCCCAAGATTCTATTTAACTCCGCCCATTTTTTTAAAACAAATGATTCATTTGTATATTTTTTTGTGGTGCTGAAATTTCGTTCTCCACTTATTGCCGAGATTGTGGCATACACTTTGCTGATTCTTTCAATAAAAACCAACATGTTGTCATAGTTCATCACTGGGTCGTTCCAAAAAATCCCGCAATTTCTGACGACTTATTTTATATAATCAATGCTCACGTTCCACAAATAAGGGCTCGAACATGTCCTGTACGTCTCGTCCATTTCTCTACTGTTTCCCATTGAATCAAACATGTTGATCAAAATCATCCCACGGATCGCTCTACACCTCGTCCTACCAAAGAGGTTGTAATCTACGAGTGGGAACGCCTTGTTGAAACTGTGTTTCCTGGATCCTTCAGTTTGGTGAGCATTTTATTTCTTACTCAAAAAGAATTCTATTTTTTAGTATCGTGAATCTTGCCGAAAGAAGATTGAGGCCTCCTCTTCTGATGATGATGATTATGATTACCCTTCATTTCCGAATAAAAAGTGGAAATTTTTTGTTTTTCATTTTCAATCTTACCACCTACCAAAACCACTGGGCAGCGAGTTGCCGCGATGACCGGTGACGAGTTGGTAAGGCTCCTCAGCACACTTGTTGTGCACTTCGGGCTCTCACAAAAAAGGCTAGTGTGTGTTTCATGTTCTCTGTGTGTAGATTTACGGGGGGTCTCAAACGGAAGAGGCGGGGACGATTTACGGGGACGATTTACGGGGGCAATTATTGGGGAAAATATAATAAAACGCATTACAAACACATTTAGCACACATTTATCACGCATTTATTAAACATTTATCCTAGAATCGGTATTAATCCAACTAGCAAAAGATAAAGGATATCCTTCCCACTTGACTTTGCTCTGTGTTTTTTCTTTCCAGACACGAGTCTCCAACACTTTTTCATTTTGATATACAGTATTTGGATCGTATGTACACTTCGTCAGCTCTCTCGTATAGAAAACTGCTCGGGAGGCATTTCTCCTTCGGTCGGATGGTGCAGGACTGTCAGTAGCCCTTGCGGCGGATCTCCCACGACGGGGACGGCTCTTCCAGAAGTGGTTGCTCGGGAGACGTTTCTTCTTCGGTTGGAAGATCCAGCTCTTCCAGAAGGGTTTGTCCGGGTCACATTTCTCCTTCGGTTTGATGGCGTAGCACTGGCACCGGTCCGGCTCTCCCATGGAAGTGGAAGGCACAGCTCTTCCAGGAGGGGTGGAAGACCTCTCTCTGGCCGAAGCGGTTGGAGGGTTCTGGGAAGCTCTTGCCGCGGTCTTCGACTTCTTGGCGAGGGTTCCAGACTCTCCGGTGATTTTTTTCATCCTTTTCGGTCAGCACCATTAACTCTTGTCCCAGATAGAATGCGCCGGATTTATTCCGTCTCTCCCGATATCGATGGTCATCTTGTCCGAATGTCCGAATGAAACCACTTCCAGCATCTCCCGAATCTTGATGTGGGATTATCTGAAAAAACGAAAATTCTTTCTCTGTAACTATCAATTATTGCACAAATGGAAAATTTTATAAACAAACCTTCTTTTGAGAAGAGCCTCGTACTTCTCGGGGTCTTTGAGCTTGAAGTCCTTGATCATGATATGATCCAACCCCCCCGAAAAGCTGGATAGCGGCTCCCAGGTTGAGTCACCGTCTTCCCAAGAGACGTTCCAGTTCTGGTTGAATCGCATGTCGATGATATATCGGACCTGATATTTCGATATTGTTATATAACTGGTCAATTTTGTTATGAAGCAGCCAAAAATATGTAAAAGCGCAGACATTTTTGTGAAAGAGGTCTCGACACGAATTGTCATTTCAGAAGTGAACACTATTAGTACCGAGAATTTTCCTCAAAGACCCCTCTCTTCTCACAAATTTTTTGCAGCAGACTGTGACTTTATAATAACTTACCACCCAGGTGTCCACACCATCAACAACACACTTTCCATCCTCCACTTCGATCCCCTCCCCACTGATCTCGTCCTCCTTGTATCCGTTGGTCGCCATTAATCTGAATAGGGAATATTGTGAAGTGTAACTAAGTAAAACACCTTACAGTAATGAAAATCTTATGCTCCTGACCCCCTTTATTGCAGAATCATGATTAACCCTATTTCTCAACTATTATTTTTTTATTTAGACAGGAATTGTTCAGAATAAAACATTCCTCTCAGATTAACTAACTAACTCTTCCACAAATGTTCTTTGAGCTCCTACTACCAGAGAAATTGCTCAGAATAAAAAACTAACCTTTCAACAAATGGTGCGTGTTGCATAGCTGTTCTTGAATTTCCGTCACTCTCTGTTGGATCCGGGAGAAGTCGTCAACTCGATTGGAGAGCAGAAGAATCTGTAATTTATTGCTTGATTTCAGAATTTTTGCTGTTATATCTAGAATTTATGATGCAAAATAGGTATTACCCGACTATTTTGACCCCAAAAAATAAATACTTACCTTCGAAAACTACTCCGGAATCAGAGAAAATTCATTAGAATAAAAAAAACTTGAAAATAATCATAGAAAAAGGACGCACCCGAACACCAAGGGTACTGAGAAGGCGAATGAAGAATGAAGGGGAAAGGGGCCCTTTTATACTCTGTTTTTTCTCATCTGTCCATTGTTCTCGAAGGTTCTTGTTGACATTCCCAGTAATTACCATCCATAATGTCCTGATAAAATAGGATTAATACAAAAATCATAACACAGGACCATTTGGAGATAGAAATCTAGAGCCTTCTGACAAACAAACGTCTTCTCAAAAGACTCTAGCTCTAGATCCCCTCTCCATTGTTCTCGAAGATTCTTGTTGACATTCCCAGTAATTATCACCCATAATGCCTTGATACATTAATACAAAAATCATAATACAAACCCATCTGGAGATAGAGATCTAGAGTTTTCATACTGACAAAAGGCTCTAGATCCCTATCTCCAAATATGTCTTGATGAATTTTGGATTAATCCTTTTATATCAAGTAATTAAGGGTGGTAATGACTGGGAATGTCAACAAGAACTTTCGAGAACAATGGAGATCTTAGATGAAACAGAGTATAAAAGGGCCCCTTTCCCTTTCATTCTTCATTCGCCTTCCTTGTACCCTTGGTATTCGGGTGCGTCCTGTTTTCTATGATTATTTATGAGTTTCTTTTATTCTAATTCGATTTCGGAGCAGTTTTCGAAGGTAAGCATCATTTTTTTCCGGCTTCAGGATTGTTTCGTTCTAGAACATCCTATTTTTGTATCAGGCTTCGTTGTATTCTGTATTTTTCTAGCAAAACCAACTCCTGTTGACTTCCGCGCCCCGCGCATCTCCAAGACCTTGGATCGAATTGTTTTGAGCCTCGTCTCCGTCCTAGACTCCGTTTGGATCGGGGGGATCTGGAAACTCTCAACCACGCTTTGCGTGAGTTGGGAGTTTTCACTCTCCGCCTGACAAGCGGGAGATGGGTCCGCACGGAGGTCCTTCAAATCTCCCACACCTCGTAAGTTTTTTCTTTTTTCTAGGTTAACTGAGTTCTCCCTTTCCTCTTTTCCTTTTTTACCCCTCTTTTTTCAGTGCTCGGAACAGGAGATTTGGACCGAGTAGTCCCTGGGTGGTCCACTCTGGCCCAATTGGGCCCAGTGGCCCTCGGGTTCGAGCACAACCAAGTGCTACAAACCGGCACACTGACCGTCGAAAATCTGACGTAAGTTTTTTCTATCTTTTTTCCCTTTATCTTTTTTGATTTTCCCTTTTATCTTTTTTTCAGGGCCGACTCCAGAATGTTTGGTCCGAAGACCTATAAGGCGTATTACGCCGGGAAGGGTGTCTTCCTCCAGAGAGCCGGACTGAGACTTGTCTCAGTCCGTACGGCTCCTGGGTCGAAGCACCCGGTGGAGCTGGTCCAGGTGTACAACCTGGAGCACACTCGTTTGGTCATTGGAGGGAGGAAGGATGCCCAACTCGGTCGTGAGAAGGAGGTCCTCCGTGCAAGGAACGCCCGGAGATAGGCGTGTTTTCTATTCAAATATCTTTTCTTTTTCTCAACTTTTTTACTGTTAAGCAAATTGAAAAAATTGTCTTTTTCCAGTGCCGTCGCCACCACCCTCCGTCACCTCCACCTCCGTCACCTCCACACCCACCACACCCACGACCGGATGGGTCCATCTCAAATGCCACGTCGACATGCCACGAGTGCTTTTTTTTAATCCCTCGCTATTTTCTTCACCCTTCCAACACACTCCTTTTTCAATCCCTTCCAAATTCTCCTCTTTTTTTCAATCCCTTCAAATTCTTTTTATGTATTTTTTAATGTAATTTTTGGAAATTCTTCAATAAATGTGGGCAGTGGAAATAAGTCTTCAGAAGAGTCGTTGGGGGTACGGTAGTGGGTCCGCCCCTTTTCCTTTGTTTGATCACCATCCAGGGTGAAGTCCATCCGAGTATGAAATAGAGTCCTTCCGTCATTGTCGTCTGTCTGTTTTCCTACCGAGAAATGGCTGAAGAAGATGTGAGTTTTCTCCTTTGAATGAAAATAGTAAAAAGTAATAAATAGGTATGGCTGGGACGCAGGTCTCGTCGTGGCCCTCGTCATGATCCTATTGCACGCAATGAGCGTAAGGATCGTTCTCCCCGTCAGGACAATGAACGCTTTGTGAGTTCCACTCTTTTTCTGTTTGCATGCAGTATTTTAGGCATGGCTCTATCCAAAAACCTTTTTTCCAGAACCGCCGCCATCTTGGAAGGTTACTGGTTGTTCAATCGTTTCGCTCTTGTGCTTCCTTGCGACGCTGATCCATTTCGTCTTCTTTTCGGCTCTTCATTTTTCCCCCTCACCCGCCATTGTTTCGCCCATTTCACCCTTTTCTCCCTACATTCCACCTCTACATTTCTCCCCGAATTCATTCACCTCCAAAAAAAAACAGTTTTTGTATTTTTATATGATTCTCCATTTTGTATGTTTTAAAATTTTTTCAAATTCTTCAATAAATAAGTGTGCAAATGGACTTAAGACACGGTGATTTTTTTTTCTACGACAATTTCGAACGGCGGAATGTTCGCTCTAGCGCACACGATCAAGTACTGTAGTTTTTAAGAAAATACGCATTTTGCTATTACTGTGTAATGCAGAAATTGCACCGAATCTGACGACAACCCAATGCAAAATTTGTCTGCGTATCGTAATCTCATGTCGCTACGCAGCTAATTGCGCATCAAACTTTTCTCAAACTCCGGGGACTATGATCCTTTAAATCACGTAGAAAAAAATCACCGTGTCTAGACGCAGACAGTGAAAGGAAGTGACCATTTCTCATGCTGTTCGATGGAGGAAAGTGATATCAATTCGGTGGGAAATCAATGGAAACTTCAATCAATCCTTTCGGCTATTCAGATATTTGTTTTCCCGAAGTAAATCATCTCTGATTTCTTCTCTTATCAATGTGCAAATATATTGACCGGTACCTAATTTTCGAATTTCCTTATCAGCTATTTCCCGTTATGTCTGCTGAAAATGTTTGTTCCCCCGCAGAGCAGAAGAAAGGAAGAGAAACAATCAGAAAGAGGGGTGTTCTCTGTATCACTGGAAAAAAAGGATCTGTAAAAAAAAAATTTAGTTCAAGCTCCCAGTTTCGACCGTTTTTGTTGGACTGGTTACATGACTAGTTTGTAATGAAATGGCAAAATTTTTATGGAGGGAACACGGTCATCATCAGCAACAATTTCCTCCGTATGTTTATAGATTTTAGACTAAACATCAAGATTGATTGCCAAGAAGTCAAGCTTTAGGCATGAACAAAGAAAACTTTTTACAGTTCTGAAATTTCAGAATATCCATCGAAACGTCGAAATCTAGAAAGTTTTCCGAAAAGAGGCAGTCTCAACTGTGTCGACAGCTGAATGAAGAAAAATTACACGAATTCCATGAAAATTCCGTTCCCGAAGTACAAAAAACATGCTTTAATAGCCCAAAGTATTCAAGTATGCCGACAAATTTCCCTACAATTTACAGATTGAATAGATACTTCCCAATCCGAATTCGCCGAAATTGAGCTATGAAAACTCTTGCTGAGCCTTTTCCAGGAGAAATATTGAACTTGAATTCAATTCATGAATTCGACTCATTTTTTCCCTTGGAAATCGTTTTGTGAAACGCTTCGAAGCCATCGTAGCGGTGTTCTTCTCTTCTCGTCTTCTTCGATTCCGCACCTGCAAAAAAATAAATTATTGGCACAATTAGATTAGTTTTTTTTTCAAGTCTCCAGTTTCGACCGTTACTGTTGGACTGGTTACTTGAATACACCTAGCGAATTGTTAGTTTTGTTGGCTATTGGAGGAAACACGGTCATCGTCAGCAACAATTTCCTCCACTTCAAATTATTTTGTTACTTAAAGGATGTGATTTGTCGAAATACATGGTACTTTTTGTGAAAAGTGATATATTTAGAGTTTTACAATATGGCGAGAAGTGTCGTGGAGTTGATTCACTTCGACATTAGTTTTACTGAGCATAAAATACTTCTACTAGAAAAATAATGTGATCGATTGGTGGAAATGGCTTTCCAGCAACTAGCGAAAAGCGGTGTTGCTGATAGCACCTTCAAATGGGCCAGCCTCCACCGATTTCTTTCCTTCGAGAAGTATATATGCCTTTATGCTGAGCCTTCGGCTTGCGAGCTCTTGATTTGCGTTGTCTCTTTTGCTTCTTTTTCTTCTTGACCTCAACTTCGAATGCCAACTGAGTCTCGACTCCTTTGGCTTGACACTGGTTTTCTGCTGGTTTTCCTCTCCGTCGACTGAACGTCTTTGGTTGCGGTTCTTGAGGAAGCAGGCGATGACGGAATCTGCATATTTCAAAAACAATACATTAAAACAAGAATAACTGCGATACCTAGAACCAACGGCTTCGGCTTCTTCCTTGTCATCTCCAAGAGCGCGGAGAGAGAATTTTCTAGCATCGGACACGGCGACTTGGTCAGGACATTCTTCGCCTTCTGCGCCTCCACTCATCTGGTGTGTAGTTTACCTGCAATCAAATCTTTTCATTGCTACGGTTTTTTAGGACATTTCGGAAGAATAAAAGAGAAAAAACTGTCCTGAAATGTTCCTCTGGAAACTTGTTTCGTTCGCGCACAGTCCTCGAGCCACCTGAGCCTGAAATTTCAGCGATTAGTAAGGTTTCAACGTATTCTGTAAATTCAAGCGATAGCAAGCGGTAAAAAAAAGGCAAAAACGAGGCCAAACAACACAAATTTGAGGAATTGGAACTGAAAATGAAGAGAAATTTCGAGAAGAATAAAGAAGAAAGCAATAAATTTGAGATTCGAAAAATTGAAGGAATATTTCAGCAGAAAAAACATTTTTCTCTGGAATATCCAACCGAAAACCCAAAAAAAACTGGCAGAAGCACCAGAAAAAAATTTTCAGCGCCAGAACTTCAGATCGAAAATGGAACGAGCGGGAAGAAGCTGAGCTGATAAAAAATTATTGATTTTTGAATTTTTTTTGCCAAAAATATTGATTTTTCGAGATTTTGAAAAGAATTAGCTTTGGAATCGGAGTTTTTTGATAAATTTTTGAGAAAAAAATAGAAAGATTAGCCTCTTCTGCAGCTTTTGATCGGGAATATCGAGATTTTGGTTCTGGAAATAAAAAAAATTAGCGAATTTTCGAATTGAAAGTGAAAGTTTCCAGCTAAAAATGCAAAGTTTTCAGCAATTTCATAGCCTCTGCAACCAGAAAATGTCACGTCAGCACAAATATTTCATCGATTTTTCCGATAAATTTTCTGAATCTATCATCGAAAAATAAGCGAAATTTGGAGATTTTTTTTGCCAAAAGTGCAGCTCTCAGTAATTCCTTAGCCGATCGTTATCGCCGTTTTGTTCAAATTTCTCGGACTCCAAAGAATTTTCCGTGGCAAAATTCGGAAAAACTGAACAAAATCAATGCGGAATTTGACGTTTTTTCAGGTAATTAGTAAATTTTTGCTAAAATGGCCCGCGCTCTGGATCGATTCCAACTGGCTGAGGAGGCGGTGGCCTTCATGTTGAGCCGGAACGTCAAGGCAATCGTTCCAGACTTCTCCGAGGTTCGAGTCGAGAAGACTACTCGACTGCGAGTCCACCTGGTGTTCTGGACGGAGGATCTCGTGCAGGACCACCCGGATGGAACCGGCACGGATCCCCAGACGCTCGGAAAGCTAGGACAACTGGCTTCGAGGTGTGCCTGGCAGCTTCAGGAGAAGGACCGATTGGGGGAGGGGAAGCTGGTGGAGAACCACTTCTCGTACACGTGAGTATTGTAATTTTCTGAAACAAAAATATTGAGAGAGAAAAAAAAACAAAAATGTATTATTAATACCAGTTTCGATTACTATGGCAGACTGGATTTAGAGGAATCTTTAGAGGAATTTTCGAAAAAAAACAGAAAGAATAGCGCGTAATCTCATCAGTACCGGACGCTATTCTTTCTGAAATTTGACAATTTTGAGAAGTTTTCTAATGAAAAAACGAGGTTTCGGATATCTAAAAATCGTAGAATTTGAAAAAAAAACTTCTCTGTGTTCAGGCACCACCGTGCTCCCCTTCCGAAGGAGGCGATTCACATCGTCGGAAAGGCGAATGCCACATCCATGGGCACCCACCAGCTGTCCTTCTCCATCCACACCTACATCAATCGGCGGAGGGTGCCCATCGGATCGGGACATTCGTCTCTGGCGATCGTTCCTTCGGACCCTCAATCGGCGCCGCCTCATCATCCCGCTGATGACACCTCAGAGTCGTCTTCTGAAGGTTCGGACGACGAGTACTCCGACTCGCCACTGGATTCGTTCGAATCCACGCCTCCGTCCTCTCCGCAGCCGCCATCACAACGATCAGGAGCTGAAGAAGCCACCACGCCCGTCACTGTTGATTCCACGTCGTCTCTCGTGGCCCCACCATCAAATCCGCCACTCGTCTTGGAGTCGGTCAGCCGCTCCATTGTCTCCATGGACTCCTCGCCATCGGTCGTCGCACCGCCACTTCTTTCTGCAGTGCCACGTCGCTCGATCCTGCGTCAATGCTTGTCTGATGAGGAGCGATCCAGGAAGAGGAGGAGGAGCGTGTCGTGGGGGGTATGTTCCTAGGCTCCATGACATTACGAACCCGTTGAAAATAAGGCTTGAAATTATAAAACTTTTTGACTCGATTTTCTGGAAAATTGGAACAAAATATGGATTTTCTGGAAAATGAGGCACAAAATAAAATTTTATAATGTTTTTTGGAAATTTGGCCGAAGAATATTTTCGAAAGAAAAAAAAGTTTAAAATTTCCCCTTGTTTTAATTTTCCAGAAAGTCGATGGAAATCGAATCAAACATTTCGAAAATTTTGAGCCGAATTTCCAACGGTTTCAAAATGTCGGGTTTCGAAATGTCGCGGAGCCTGTTCCTGGTATTTGAGTCTGGAAAAAAATAATTTTATAATTTTCAGCGGGTCCACGACGAAAATATGAAGTTTATGCTTATAAATGTAGTTGCGGCACGCCCACAAGACAGTAGAACACTACAGGAAAAGTTGACAGCGATTGGGTGAGAAGAGTTGAAAAAATATATAAAATAAACTAAAAATCTTTCAGAGTGGCACCGAAGGACATCAAATTCGTGGGTTTGCCAATCAAAAGACTGCATAGTCACGTGTTCTACTTTTCTGTGTCGACGGATATGGAGAAAAGTAAAATGGAGAACGAGATTGAGAAGAGAAAATGGGGCAAACTGTTCGATGTCAACACATTGTGCTCCGAAACGTCCCCTCCATTTTTCTGGAGAGCCTATTCAATTGAGTCGATTTTGAAGGCGTGTCTTCTGGCAGCTGGAGAACCTTCATTTGGTGATGACTTCGCTGAGCAACTCGACAACAAAGAGCTGCTCAGAGAAATGGCTAAAAAGCAATATTTGATGCGAAAAGTGGTCGCCGCACTCAATGCCAAAGGAGCCCGGATGCTCGATCAACACATAAAATCATCGGCAGCTGTGTAATTTTTTTTCTGTTGGTCCTGTTGCATTTTTAAAAAAAAATAATTTTTGCATTTTTTTTTATATTCAAAATTTCAAAATTTTTTGCCGTTTTATATTTGTAGAGTTACCTGCTTAGTTTAATAAAAAAAAACCTTATTGAAAACAAATTTTTAAAGCAAAAAAAAAACAAAACAAAAGGTGGTGAGCTGGGCAGAAAAAAATGAGCTGTCCACGTGAACTACACGGCCGTGGTCGAAATTTTGCAAACAATTTTGCGGCAATTTTGAAATTAATTTTTTTTTTGATCCACCCCATTTGATCTTTTCGATCAACAAATCGAGCGCAACCGGGAATTTTTTTCTTTTCTTCGCTGCTGTCGACATTCCTCGCCGAGTTTTCTTCATTCTTCACTCCGAGACGACCTGCTGGGTGGTCGCTCGGTTCGCTCTCTGGTTTTCGTCGTTCAACTTCATTTTTTTTCGTTTTTCGCCTTTTTTACTCTACTTTTTCTTCGTCAAGTCACTCGGCTCCCTTTATCGTATTGTTTTTCAGTCGCCGGCCGCTTCTCTGGAAACAAAACGAAAAAGGGAAGCAGTGAATGATCCCAGGTAAGGTTTCGCCTCTCGTTGTGCTCTCTTTGCTGAATGTTTTCCAGAGAATCGGCTGCCCAGCAGTTCAGGATCATCGGAATTCTTCACAATGGACGAAAGGCCGCCGACTACCGAAGGTAAGGGAACAATCAATTGATGAGCTTCGCAACGTTGCGCGCAACGAAAAATCGTGCTAATTGGTTCCATATTTGACAATTTCATCAACCAGAGTTGATTTTCGACATGTTTTCCTGCCGTAATTAGGCACATGAACGAACTAATCGACAGCTTTAACAATAACGCAATTTTTTTTTCAGATGACACTAGACAAGACGACGTGGCGACGAAGCAAGACGGAGGCGGCCAGGTGTCGCCGACAAGAAGCAAAACAAAAAGCAATCATTGATCCCAGGTAAGGTTTCGTCTCACGTCGTGCTCTCTTTTCTGGATGTTTTCCAGAGAATTGGCTGTCCAGCGGTTCATGTGGAGACGTTATGAAGGCAAAGCGAATCGAAGGAAGATGTGGGACACCGGTTAGAAGTGGAAAGAAGCGTTGAGTGATCCCAGGTAAGGTGAAGACTTTCAAAGTGCTCTCTTTTTCGACATTTTGCAGATAACCGACTGCCGAGCAGTTTGGACACTTTGGAGACGATGGACTTACTCCGAATCTGATCCGTTGCAGCGATCAATGTTAAGGGCACAACCTGCTGAGCGCTACGGGATGAGATGACGTCGTCCGAGGGAGCATCGAGAGGTGGAATTGGAACGAAGACGAAGTGTTGGGACCGGCAAGAAGAGGAAAGAAACAGTGAATGGACCCAGGTAAGGTTTAGATTTTTCTTGTGCTCTCTTTTCCGACATTTACAGAGAACTGGTTGCCAAGCAGTTCGGAGGCGTGTCGGTGAAGACACTGAGCGGATGACAAAGAAGATCAGTTGCAGCTATCGATGGTAAGGACGCAACCAGCAGTGCACTCTTTTATTCCGGGATCACATGGTCCCTATGTGCATGTGCTTCAATAAATAAAAAAAATGAGATTTTTTCGCCTGAATTCCAAATAGTCTTAGAAGCTTCCAAACAAATTTTACCTCCTCTTTTTACAGATTGATGACGACGTCCGCCGCATGGAAGTTGAAGGAGCTTCAGGAGGTTGAAGTGGAACGGAGGCAGATAGATGACACCGACTAGGAGCGAAAGAAAACAAAGATCCCAGGTGAGGTGAAGACTTTTGAAATGCTCTCTTTTCCGACATTTACAGAGAACTGGTTGCCAAGCAGTTCGGAGGCGTTTTGCTGAAGACGGTGACAAGGAGGTGCAATTGCAGCGGCGGATTTCGATCCACGTGATCAATTGGGACCATTTGCGGGCAGCAACTTCTTCAGTTCGGACTGGACGTAGCCAGCGACAGCAGCGAAAGGAAGAAATAATAATAGAACCCAGGTAAAATTTCGATTTTTTATGCGCTCTCTTTGCGTATTATTTTCAGAGTCATCAACTGCCATGCAGTTTGAGAATAGCTAACATCTGCCATTTGTTGGTAAGTGTGAACAATGAATAAGAATGGCTTTGTAAAAGGTTGATTTCAGTTCGGCGAAGGTCTTCGGCTTCATGGATTCGAGAGCAGCAACAACGATGGGGGCACCGGACGGGAAGGAGTGAGCAAGGACGAAGGAACAAGCAAGGACAAGGGAGCAGGGAGATCGACATGGACATCGATTTTGGATTATGTAATTTTTTTTGCATTTTTAAACTTTTTTTTTCCAACATAATACCCGAAAACTAGTCAAAAAGCTTTAGTTACTAGTCAAAAAGTGTGGGAATAGTTGTAGAATCGTTGGGAATAGGTTTAGAAGCTCTGGAAACCTAGGGATCGGGATGAAACAGTTTTCTGCCTCCAAATTACCTTTTGAATCCCCCATGCTTTTGAAATCCCAGGGTCGGGATGAAACAGTTTCCTGCCTTCAATGAACGATTCTGCCGATCTCTAAGGGGCTTAAGCATCCTAAAAATTCTAAAACAACTTTTGAATTTCCCCTTGCTTTCAAAAACCCCTGGGGGACTTCGAGTGTTCTAAGAATTTGGGAATAGTTAAAAAACCGCGGGAATAGTTTTGGAATCTCGGGAATAGTTGTAGAATCCTTGGGATAGATTTAGAAGCTCTGAAAACCTAGAGATCGAGATGAAAAAAAAAGTTTTCTGCCTCCAAAACACCTTTTAAATCCCCCATGCTTTTGAAATCCCAGGGTCGGGCAACAGTTTCCTGCCTTCAATGGACGATTCTGCCGATCTCTAAGGGGCTTAAGCATCCTAAAAAATCCAAAATACCTTCTGAATCCCCCATGCTTTTGAAATCCCAGGGTCGGGATGAAACAGTTTCCTGCCTTCAATGGACGATTCTGCCGATCTCTAAGGGGCTTAAGCATCCCAAAAACTCTAAGATACTTTCTGAATTCCCCATGCTTTCAAAAACCCATCTCTATGGAACGTTGAGCCTTCTAAAAACTTGAATATAGGTTTAGAATCCTGGTATTAGTTATAGAAACCTGGGGATTGGGTTAGAATCTCTCGTAACCTGGAGGATCTCTGGGGGACTTTGAGTGCTCTAAAAATCTGGGAATAGTTCTAGAACCATGGGAATAGTTTGAGAATCATGTACAGCTATCATTTTCCGAATCCCCCCCCCCCCATGCTTTTAGATACCCGGAGGGCGGGATGAAACAGTTTGATCCCTTCATTGGGCCATTCTGCCGTCCTCTAGGTTACTAGGCATCCCAAGAAATAGGAGCCAAGTCTTTGAGCATCACAAGTTTTAGATTTTAGTAAAGCCAAAAAAAAAACCTCTAGAAATCTGCAGTGTCAAAGTATCCAAGCAGGTAAAGCGCTCTCAATAATAAAGGTTTCTCCCGAGAGCGTTCTTGGTGCCCGACCCTGTCTTTTAGCTGAACGAAACTGCATAATTACGTATTGACGAATGAGCGCACAGGACTCGTCACCTTTACCTGACGATAGTTGAAAGAATTTTAGATTTCGAAAAATTCATTTTCAAATTCCCTCCCTTTACTTGCGCGGCCACTACTTTCAGTTTCTCGTCCGCGTACTCCTCTCGGAGTAGTGGAATTATTTTTTCTCGGGTTGCATCGATGGATTTCCAGAAAAACTGCTCAGGCTCAATTCGAAACAGCAAAGGGATTATTTCGATACAATACTTAGCTATAGTCAAGCTTACTAGTTAGCACAACGAGTAAAGGGCAGCCATCAAAAGTTCGTTGTGGGGAATGCATCAGTAGAAGCGCATACCCCAATTTCTGATGCACCGAAATTCAATAATTTTTGTCATGAAACTGCGCAAAACAACAGGCTTTTCGTACAAATCGCTGTGCGCTTTCGCTGAAACTTTCGCTGTTGTTGGTCCCTGGAACAAATTCTAGTCAGTTTTGCCAGCTTCCTGATAAAAAAGGCACTAGAATGAGTTATTTCTCTCACCATCTATCAAATTTTAGATCGTTCTTAGTCAGTTTTCAGCCAATGAGTGGGAGAATGAGGCGGCGAAAAGGGGCGAGAGATCTATAGAATAAGTTGCAATCGGTTAGATGAGTGATGCTGACAGCGACGATGGCTTTCAGTGGAATGTTGAAGGCTCGTTCATCTGAAAGAAAAAATTTAATTTCGCTCCAAAGTTTCTTATTCTCCGCTTTCGACCGTTTTTACTGGAGCAGAAAATAAGTGATTTGTGTTTAGAAGTTGAATAATTTGAAAGGAAGGGCATCAGCAGTAACCCTTCCCATTTCAAAAAAAAAACATTTCAAGATCAAGTGAAAGATAGCTGTACAGAATTAGACTAAACTAGGAAATTTCGGTGAATTTGAACAAAAAAATTCAGGAACTTCTAGAAGAAGCAAACTGCTAAAAGAATGCGGAAGATATTGAAAATGTGGTTTCATTCGGTTCTCTGTTCCGTTTTTCAATCACTTCACGCGATGCCTCTTCATTTGTCCTTCAAATCGTCATCAAAATTCGAATCTTCACGATATTCGCCTTCTTCTTCAGCTGCTGTTGCTTCGCTTCCTTCGATTCATCCATCTGAAAATTAAAATAATTATCTTGGATTTTCGATTTTCCCGCTTTCGACCGTTCTTACTGGAGCGGATAAAAAGTAATGTGGTAACTAATAGGAAGGACAAGGTCATCATCAGCAGTAATCCTTCCTCGTTATATCAGAAAAAACAAAATACAAATATTTCTACTGGAGCAGATAATTGTCAACTGGCCTAGAAGTTTCAGAAGAAGAGCACGGTCTCATCAGCAGTAATTCTTCTTCATCATTGAAAAATGTAGATTTTAGAGAAGCGTTTGGGGTTTTTACTAGATTTTTTTTACAGTTTTTCAGAGAAACTAGAAAAAAATTGGATAAAAATCCGTGGATGAACTAAAATGGTGGTTCGTTCATTTCGATGGCTTCTTGCTTCACAAAATTGGCTATTGAATGTCAAAAATGAAGTTTCTGCCAGTTTGAACTTTGCCTGGACGTCGCAAATGAATTCACCGCTTCACGCTGCTTCTCAGGCGATTTCCTGCAAAAACTGGGCAAAGAGAGCGAATGCAATGCGTCGTAATCTTACCTGGGGTTATAATTTCATCAACTGTCATCAAAAATCCAAAGAAAACAGTGTGAAAATGGCTGAAAAAGGAAGAGAAAGAAAGAAAAATTGAGAAAAAATGAAGTCAATAGTGTAGATTTACGGGTTAAAAAGCAGGCACAGGCGGAATTCCGGAGCGTCGTTGCGAGAAAAATATGGAAAAAGAGGGAGATTTGAATGCAGTTTCTTGGTTTTTATAAAAATTTCATCGAAAACCATGGATTAGAATGTTTTTTGAATGTCGGTTTCGATAAATGCGCATATTTGTTTTGTGATCGCTTCACTGAAACATCGCCCGGCAATTTTTCTCGTTATTCCACTCAATGCGTATTCCTGATCACTCTTCATTATTCTTGTTAAATTTCAGGAGCTCACAATTATTGGATTCACTTGTTGTTATCAAGAGAACGTCATCTGGACGGTCGAGCTCAAAAAATCGATAGGAGTCGCTGAAAATCGGTGCTCTAGTGTTTCATCAACTGCAAGCGGCCTCGTTTTTGCCTTTTCACCGCTTGCTATCGCTTGAATTTACAGAATACGTTGAAACCTTACTAATCGTTGAAATTTCAGGCTCAGATGGCTCGAGGACTGTGCGCGGACAAAACAAGTTTCCAGAGGATCATTTCAGGACAGTTTTTCTCTGTTTTATTCTTCCGAAATGTTAAAAAACCGTAGTAATGAAAGAATTTGATTGCAGGTAAACTACACATCAAATGAATGGAGCGTCAGAAGGCTAAGCAGAGGGCTGACCACTGGACTTCAAGGAAAGGTCAAAGTGGTACTCGGTTCTCCGTCGCTAAGGATTTTTTTTTCCGAAGAATCACGGAAAAAAGGATGCTTTCGTCCACCAGACCGCAATCGCCAAGTCCGAGACTGGAAAAATCTCCGCGCTCTTGGAGATGACGAGGAGGTTCTCTTTGATCTCGTCACTGAGAAGAATGGATCTGAGGCAGAAGAACTGCAACCCAGGACGTTCATTCGACGGAGAGGAAATCGAGTAGAAAAGAGATGTCAAGCCAAAGGAGGCGACATTCTCACAAGGTGAAGCTTTATGCAGTCTGTCACGATTTGATTGTGAATGCAGGTTTGTAATTATAAATTCACAAGCGAATTCTCTCGAATGTTTATTTATACCCCGAAAAACTGAAAGGTCCATACTGAGGAGACCAGCCTTTCAAAAAGTTTTTCGTGGGACCTATTTACATATTCATTGCTGTCTATGGATTAATTGGTCGAAACAGCGTAAAGTTTTGCTAGGAGAATGTTCAAAATTAATAGAACTTTCGGCACGCTTGCTGTTTATCAGTGGCAAGCTAGTAAACTTGTACTGCAAAATCGATGGTTTCGGAACAGGGACGAGCGCACATGGTAGCCAATGGTGTGGTATGCAAATGCGCTACACTGAGAAACAAAAGTAGGCCCTCTTGAATTAATTTTTTACGCCTAAATCTGAAGAATTTTTTGTATTTCGAAATTCAAGTGCATATAATTGTATCGAATTATGCCGGAAAATTCTCAGAAAAAAGTCCGAAAACGCCAGCAATTTGAAATTTAGGCGAGCAAAAAAGGGTTTATTTTCGTTTCTCAGTGAAGCGCATTTGCATACCACACTGTTGGGGTCCATGTGCGAGCGGCAATGCCGTTGCCACGTTGCCGAATTGCCGAAATCGCCGACATTTTTCGAGGCATTGCCGTTGCCGCGTTGCCGATTTTTCGCTCGACAACGCTTTCGGCAAAATTTTTCGAATATTCTCCCATTTTGGTGCAAAGTCCAACCAATTTTTGACAAACTTTACATGAAAATTGAACAAATTTGATTTTTGCTTTTGAATCAGTTTGAACTTTTGAATCAGAACTCGAAAAATTTAAACAAGTTTTGTATTGCCGAAAATTGCCGGATTGCCGGGTTGCCGAAATTTTCTGTTGCCGCTTGTCCCTGTTTCGGAATAGACACGGACATACTCTTGTGATTTCTTACATCAAAACTTTACATTTACACGCTCTCCCCGTTCCCGAAAATCATGAAATGCGCAAGGAGAGCGGCCACGTGAAATGCGCAAATCTCTCCTTGGCGCATCACCCGTTTTTGGCTTGAAAATATTTCAGAGGCTGAAATTAATTGGTTTTCAGCAAAATTATGGAATTTCAGCTAATAATTGTTGTAAAGTAAGATAAACTGGAGATTTTAAGCGCTCGAGCAAGTGATTCGGTTCAGAACGAAAGGAGATCCGTCGATGTGAAGATTTTCAGCTGCAATAAAAATTCTGGGTTCGATTCTGAGAAAATTCAAGCAATTCTGTTCAGTCGCACATATTGGTTTGCATGATACGTTCTATTAAGAGGCGCTATCTGTACCAGCTGGAATGTTCCAGGCACAGTTGCAAAAAGTTAATCCGTTCCTGACGAGTTTTGAACCATGGAAACTCACACAGAAATGATTTCCAAAAAGTTTGCTAAAGTTCTGATCTTTTGATTTTGGGTGAAATTATAGCCAAAAATCGACTTTTCAGGTCGAAAATTCTAAAAATTTCAGTTTTTGAGATAAACTTCCTAAAAGTTTATGGGTACATTTGGATGCATTGGAGCGCATTTTGAACAATTTTGGGCTTCTAGAAATATCGGGAAGTGGAAAAAACACCTCTGAAATAACGGCTTTTTGAGTTTTTCTCAAAAATTTTCAATACTTCGGGTAGTTTTTGACAATGTTTTCGGATTCCCCATGCGATTTGGAGCAAAAAAGTCTCTTGGACCAAAACAAGTTAGGTAGACCTTTTTGAGTTATGACCATTTTTTTGTAAAACACCAAAGGGTCCCCCCTTATGAAAATTTTTTTTTCGAAAAAAAATCAAAATTTTTTTTTGCCCCAATTCAAAAAATTCATGTTTTTCTCATCATAAATAAGCCACTCACAGTTTTTTAGACGATGAGATGGCTTTTCAGTCAAGTTATACCATGAAATGTCAGCCTCAATCACAAATCTCGATTTTTCTCAAAAATTTTCTACAGAAGGGGTACTTTTCAACAATTTTTTCAGATTCCCCATGCAATTTGAAGCAAAAAAGTCTCTTGGACCATAAAGATCCAGGTAGACCTTTTTGAGTTATGACGGTTTTTTTGAGAACCACCGAAATGAGGGGGAAGTA
>GL379847.1:247167-269018 GCA_000143925.2 Caenorhabditis brenneri | reverse complement strand
AGGGAGTGCATGGGAGGTATCAAGTCGTCAGTGGGCTCATCTTCTATTAGATCATGTCGATCTCTCCTTTGTGATTGATATGAGTATCGATAGGTTCCAGTTGCGGTGCTTAGTTGCTCTACACGAGTCCACCGGTCCAAATCAGCAGATATAGATCGGAGCGATACCAGAGTCGCCAACGGAGATCACGAGACAGAGGTAGTAATTTGTGAGATGCTGAGGAGTCCTGTCGGTATGACTCACTAAGGTCAGGACCAAGTTGAAGTTGTTGAAGAGGCAGGTGACGCCACAGTAAAAAACGGTAAATATTCTTCAGGCCTGGGTCGGCTGAGATTCCTCGCACGACTCGAGTCGAAGATGATGTGGTGCCAGCATAAGCGGGAGCCCAATTGGCGTGCGAAGGATGACGAGACGCAACCCTGTAAGGGGGTCCACTCGGGATGTTGCGATCCAGGTCGTGGCCAATAGTTTCTCAATAAGAATTTTATAAGAAGTATACAACAATTTCCCGGGTCGGTCCTTCGATTGGAAAAATTAAGATTTTGTTAGTCAAAAAGAAATTGCACACGTAAAGAGGAGGGTCGCGTCGATTCGCAATGGGGCGCACAGTGCCGTTGTTGTGATTTTCTAATAGTCAAACTCGAAAAAATGAAATTTTTCCAAAACTCCTATTTTTGATAGTTTATCAACGAAAAATCGAAAAATGATGTGAACACAAGTTTTGAGCTCATTTGGACCTGTTTGAACAAATTTATCTTGATCTAGTCATTCTGCTCATATTGAGATTCTAGGCCTCGGGCTAATGAGCCAGGATCCACTTAGTTTGCCAGATTTCTTTTTTTTTCCATTCTATCACAACATTTACAAACTTATATAATGGAAAAATACCACTACACACAAAAGTTTGGGTTTTCAGTTTTCAGAGTTTTACAGAAAGTGGTGGTTCTCAAAAAAACCGTCATAACTCAAAAAGGTCTACCTGGATCTTTATGGTCCAAGAGACTTTTTTGCTTCAAATTGCATGGGAAATCTGAAAAAATTGTTGAAAAGTACCCCTTCTGTAGAAAATTTTTGAGAAAAATCGAGATTTGTGATTGAGGCTGACATTTCATGGTATAACTTGACTGAAAAGCCATCCCATCGTCTAAAAAACTGTGAGTGGCTTATTTATGATGAGAAAAACATGAATTTTTTGAATTGGGGCAAAAAAAAATTTTGATTTTTTTTCGAAAAAAAAAATTTCATAAGGGGGGACCCTTTGGTGTTTTACGAAAAAATGGTCATAACTCAAAAAGGTCTACCTAACTTTTTTTGGTCCAAGAGACTTTTTTGCTCCAAATCGCATGGGGAATCCGAAAACATTGTCAAAAACTACCCGAAGTATTGAAAATTTTTGAGAAAAACTCAAAAAACCGTTATTTCAGAGGTGTTTTTTCCACTTCCCGATATTTCTAGAAGCCCAAAATTGTTCAAAATGCGCTCCAATGCATTCAAATGTACCCATAAACTTTTAGGAAGTTTATCTCAAAAACTGAAATTTTTAGAATTTTCGACCTGAAAAGTCGATTTTTGGCTATAATTTCACCCAAAATCAAAAGATCAGAACTTTAGCAAACTTTTTGGAAATCATTTCTATGTGAGTTTCCATGGTTCAAAACTCGTCAGGAACGGATTAACTTTTTGCAACTGTGCCTGGCCTCAACAGAAAAATTCCACTTTTTACAGAGAGGGCCTCTTAATCATTATTTAGGCTGAAACAACGAGTGTTCCGATGTTTTAACCCCTGTTTCTCAGTTGATAATCTTCACATAGACGGATCTCCTTTCGTTCTGAACCGAATCACTTGCTCGAGCGCTTAAAATCTCCAGTTTATCTTACTTTACAACAATTATCAGCTGAAATTCCATAATTTTGCTGAAAACCAATTAATTTCAGCCCCTGAAATATTTTCAAGCCAAAAACGGGTGATGCGCCAAGAAGAGATTTGCGCGTTTCACGTGGCCGCTCTCCTTGCGCATTTCATGATTTTCGGGAACGGGGAGAGCGTGATTTATATCAAATATACGTGTTCCCCAATATATCAAAATCCTAGTTTCATTTCGAATAGGCTCGTTCGTTGTATCTAGTCATATTGATGTTGTGCAATAGCGATTCGTCTGCATTACTACTTGTTCTTCTTTCCTAGCGGAAATCTGACAGAGCATTCCTTCCCTCAGTTCCCTGGATTTCTAAGCAACTTCTTCCATAGCTCTGCGTCTCCTTTTTGATTGTTTCTCTTCATTTCTCCGGTTTTGTTGGGGAACAAAAATTCTCAGCAGACACGACGGAAAAAATCTGATAAGGAAATTTGAAAATTAAGTAACCAGTAATTCTATTCGCACATTAATAAGGAGGTCACATGTAAGAAATCTCTATTTCTCCTCTCTTCTGTCTGTTGGGGAACAAACAAAAACAACATACTTTTCTACACTTTTGCAACGAAAAAAAGCGTAAAATGATCCACTTAGAAGCGCTAAATTGGTAAATTTTGATTGGCGGAACCAGAAGAAAAAGAGATCTAGAACAACAAAAACCCAGGCGAGAAAGCATAAAAATCTGTCGAATTTCACAGTAAAACCACAGCTTTCATTACCGATTGAGCAATTCGAACTGAAAAATTAACAGAATAAATTTTAACTTTAATTTTTATTGTAAGGATCAGCAAAGCGTATACCACAATCATGACAATAAGTGGAGAAGGACATATCGCTCACCACTCAGCACAAACGAAAAAAAATACAAATTGAGGAAAAAATAGGCGGATTTAAAAGACATAGGGTACAAAAAGGGGATATAAGGGAAAAGTTCCATGAATCCATGTGTCTTCTGCGGGTGTCCATCCATCTCCTTGATCGCCTTCGAGATCAGGAATGTCACACCTTAGAATCCATGGAATAGTAGATCCTGCAGAAAAATGAATATCGAATTTTGAACATAAAAGAATTGAATGTAACTTACAAGTCGTTCATGAAGTCCGGGGGCACTGAAGAGTCTTGGCAACGCGGAGTTGTTTTGTTTCCTCCCAGTTGAGTTCGTAGTTGAACCGGGTTTGATCTCCAATCCACACATCCTACAAAAGTCGGTAGCTAAAGAATAGATTCGTGCTCAGCATGGTATATCTCACTCATCGCAACTCCACTTTTATGTGTGAAGGTTCAGTACTGAGGACAATATTCTTACCAATAATATGTCCAACAGGGTGTGCTCTCTTTATTCTACAAACAGTTCTAACTTGAATTGTCGTCATATTTCTGATGGTCTAATCCTTGAGTATGATGCAAAAAATTTATTACCATAATTTGAGTCAAAATTTATCAGTAAATTGGAAACAAGCGATTGTATTGTTGGACGAGGGTCTAAAGAAGCAAAGAAGAAATGAAGGGATAAAGATAATTTGATAGGCTTCCATTGATTGTACTGGTTACATAAAGAAAAGCATTCAATTCATAAAACATTTGATTCGAGAATAGGGAAGTTTTTTTAAGGTTCATCCCAATAGAATCTCAATCTTCTGAGAGATTCCATGAGAGTTTCGTTGCTCAATAGAAATAAGGAAAAAAAATGGAAAGTTGAATATGAAACGAAATCAGGATAATTGTTGGAGGAGCAGAGTTGTTGAAGGATGTTCCATGAATCCATGTGTCTTCTGCGGATGCCCATCCATCTCCTTGAGCGCCTTCGACGTCAGGAATGTCACTTAGAATCCATGGAATAGTAGATCCTGCAGAAAAATGAATATCGAATTTGAAAATAAAAGAATTGAATGTAACTTACAAGTCGTTCATGAAGTCCGCGCACTGAAGAGTCTTGGCAACACTGAGTTGTTTTGTTTCCTCCCCGTTGAGTTTGTAGTTCAACCGGGTTTGATCTCCAATCCACACTTGCCAATCACTAAAGTGTACTCAGTAGAGTTTTCGACGAAGAGGGTCTTCAGAATATCCGGGAATGGCAAGGAGAGAACTCACAATTATTGACATTTACTCTCGACGTCTTTTTGTGAAACCTCTAAAAAACCTCCTCACTCGTCAACAGAAAACTCGAAATACGTCATTTGCTGCCCATTCTCATTCCAGAAGTCCAGAGTGTAGACCGTTGCAATCTTTCCATCTGTCAGTCTCCGAATGTTGAAGGGCCCACCCGTCAGGACTGTGTTCTCCTCATCGATATCTCTTGAAAAATTATAAATTGAAAAAATAACAAAAAGCAACAACTTACAATAGTTTCTCACTCGGTTCAAAATTAATTGTCTTCAGAATATCCGGGAATGGCAAGGAGAGAACAGTCTCCAGACGGAAATTCTTCATTCTTGGTAGAATTCCTGCTCTCTTTCTTCAGACATTCATCAAAATCATACAACTGATATAAGTCAAGAGCCTCAAAGTCCAGTCTGGCCAGTTTTTGATAAGGGAATCTCTCTCCATCCTCGATAACTAAGCGTTGAAACTTGTATCCCGAGAGATCATAATCCAAAACGGTATAACCCGACACCAAGAATTTCGAAAAAGGTTCAGGCGGGAATTTGAATAAAAAATTAGAAATAATCATAGAAAATAGGACGCACCCGATTACCAGGGGTACTGAGAAGACAATGAAGAATGAAGAGGAAAGGGGGCCCTTTTATACTCTGTTTTTTCCCATCTGTCCATTGTTTTCGAAGGTTCTTGTTGACATTCCCAGTCATTACCACCAATAATGTCCTGTTAAAAGGTGGATTAACACAGAAATCACAATAGAGAATCAGCTGGAGATTGGGATCTAGAGCCTTCTGACAAACAAATGTCTTCTCAAAAGGCTCTAAATCCCTATATGCAAATGGTTCTGTATTATGATTTTTGTATTAATTCCCTTTTATCAAGTCATTAGAAATTGTAATGACTGGGAATGTCAACAAGGATCTTCGAGAACAATGGAGAAATTTGATTTCTGGGAAAAACACAGAGTATAAAAGGGTCCCCTTTCCCCTTCATTCTTCATTGGTCTTCTCAGTACCCTTGGCATTCGGGTGCGTCCTCTTTTCTATGATTATTGGTTACACATATTTTATTCGTATAAATGAGAAAGAAACCCAAAATGTTAGTTCCAAGAGAGTGCTACAATCACATAGGGTGCAACCAGAATACAATGAATTTTTCGTGTAATCGAGGAAATTGTTTTTAGAGGAATAAAATTGGCAAATGAAGTGGCAGGATAGAGTAGGCGAGCAGTATGTTGAGACACTGGAAAATTGAATTTTTATTCAAAAAATTCAAGACTGGGACTTACTATTAGTGGTTGTCGCAAGCGAGTGAAACTTGAGGAATTACATCGTTCAACATTCTCATCTCGAAATCAGCTCGAATCAGCATGAATCAGACACTTCATTTCATCCATGGAAACATTTCCCAGATATGTCACATTGAGTCCTTTGTCCGATTGCAATCGTGAAGCCGCCGTATAGAAAACAGCAGGACCAAGGACTTCTTCAGTAGTATCGATGATCACATGGGTGAGGGTCTGTCCTTGTACAGGGTGTACGGTTGAAACATATACATTTCTCAAATTGAAAGTGTAATGGATAATTTGAGGGCCACCAGGGATCATTGGTAGTAGGGTTCCGCAAAAAGCTCATTTTGAAAATAAATACGCGTGAAGCTTCAATGAAGCAGGCTCAGATGAGCTTCTTATGAATACAACGTGAAGCTTCAAAAGGCTCATCCTGAAAAAAAGTTCAAATTTCAAAAAGCTCATTTGCTTCATTTCTATTTTTATGAAGCAGCTTCACGGCTTCATAAAGTTCATGTAAAGTTCAAAAAGCTCAAAAAGCTCATAAAGCTCATTTTATTTCTACAAATTTTATTTCTACAAAGCAATTCAAAAAGTTCACTTTTAAATCAATGAAGCAAATGAAGCCTTGCCGATGCTTCAAAAGCTCATTATTTGAACATAAGCAATTTTTCTTGCGGAACCCTAATTGGTAGTACTTGCTCTTCTCTTCCAAAAGTGTATGCACGGTTAAATTTATCAATTCTGAAAAAAATCATTATATATTTGTTTTTCCGAGTAAAGACCATACCTGATTTTGAGAAATTGAATATGACCATTCTTTTTTATGATATCTTCTACTCTGCCGATGGCGCCTTTCGGGAGGGTGAAAGGATTTTCACCCATTGATATTGTGTTTTTGGTAGACATAACCGATACACCAATTCTAATATGGATTTCGTTTGGATCATCTGGAGGGTTGATTGTCACTTTCTCGTCCGCTTTGGGCTGTGTCTTGGTAAGTAATATAGAAGCTCCTTGAAAAAAATTATACAGGTTAGTTTTTCTCTTCTAATAATTACTTACCCGTTTTTTTCTACTCTAAAGCTATAGAAATGGTCCAGAAGAAACTCAAAAACTTGAGAAATGTGAAAAGTAAGTTAAAAATAATCAATTATAAGGCACCCTCATCCAACGGGTACTAGGAAGACAATGAAGAATGAAGCGTATTCCTTTATTGTTGGCGGACAGATGAAGAAAGTCTCCGCCCCTGATCAAAGAGGGATAACGGGGATTGCGGTCGGAGATGATAACAGGTTATAATTGAATATATATTCAGTATATAGAACAGATAAGATAGTCGCTACGGACCCCCTGGTGCGTCAGTATAGAAGAGATTGCGCTCGGAAGTATTAACACATGGCGGGATCAAACCAGAAGAATGTGGAAGAGAACGATACATCAGAATTTCAGAAATCTTGGCTATTTTGATGTTTCATTTAGAGAATTTTTCTAAAATTTCAGAGTTAGTGATCCACAACAAAATTTTTGTCAGGTTCTGCCCACCAGGCTCTGAATCGTAATGTCGAGAGCCTTCGAGATCATTCTCTTCGGATTTTAGAATAATTTGAATAATTAAGATCCCAGAAAATAGCAAGCTTTCTTGTTGACTTTCCCAGTAAACATCTCCCTCAATTACCTGGTCAAGGAGAATTCAAAAATTCTCAAGGACCATCTGGAGAAAAATCTAGAGGTTTTTGAGAAAACACCTGCTCTTTGGAAGGCTCTAGGTCTCTACCTCCAGATGGTTCATGATGCTTTTTTGGGTTAAGCCCCCCCTGCATCAGGTAATTAGGGGGATAATTACTAGGAAAACCAACAGAACCTTCGAGAAAAATGGACAGATGGGGAAAAACAGAGTATAAAAGGGCCCCTTCCCCCTTCATTCTTCATTCATCTTCTTTGTACCCTTGGTTTTTGGGTGCGTCCTATTCTCTATGATTATTTTCAAGTTTCTTTTATTCTAATGGATGCACCCCATATTTTGGAGCAGTTTTCGAAGGTAAGCACACTTATTTTGGCTTCGGAATAGTTTACAAAAGTTATAGAACAGCCTATTTTTGTATCATGTTTGGGGAATTTTAAGTAAAACAGAAAATTTTCGAAGTTGATCGTAGAAAAACTTTTTTTTTCAAGCAATTATCAATATGAATATGAATATGAACGTTCCAATTTCTTCTGCATGTATCATCTTCTGCGTGTAGCATCTACGGGACCCCAATAGTACACAAAAATTTTGGTTGGAACTTAAAAATTTAACAAACTTTGGCGGGAATTCAAACACTCATTAAATTTTCGGGAGTTTTCTTCCATCCAGTTATAATCTTTGTTTTTTCAGTACGATTACGACGGAAACGTAGCTTACATGTAATTGATCGACTGCATTTCAAAGATGGTGATCAAAATTGAAGAGAAACGTAAGAATTGCAAAATTTTCATCAAATCGAAAGTCAATCTTTTGTAGACATCATGCAATCAACAATAGACACCTGGATTTTCAACGTGCTAGACAAATTTTAAATTGCACCAGAAATTTCGAAGGTAAGCATTATTTTTTGGTTTTAGAACAGTCTACAAAAGTTATCGAACAGCTTATGGTTGTATAACTTTTTTCATGAATTTTAGGTAAAACAGAAAAAAAAAGCGCAATTGTTGAAAAATAAGCTGTAGGGTTCTATTCTTTGTGAGAAATCTGATTCTGAGCAACTTGCCTGGTGGTAAGAACTCAAAGTACAATTGTTAAGAGATTGGATCAGTTAATCAAGGTTCTGCTGCGTTTCTTACGTTTTTGACTCACTTCGTCGATGTCCAACGATTTTTCTCGTAGGATGTTCACGTTTTTAAGCCGATTTAATTTTCAGATCATGTTGCCGTTCAAACTCCTTTACCTGCCAACAGTTGCTCAAGCTAATGTTTTCCAAATAATGTCAAATCAGGAAAGGTATTGTTTATTCATTTATAACATTTTTATTTCATAAAAGTTCTTGTCAGACCGGACCTTGCGCTCTCATCTAAACGCATGAAAAGGAAGATCAAAGCAGAAACGAGGCTCCGAGCAAACTACCAATTATGTCTGTGGAGTGCGCGCATATCGTGCGAAACCTCTTCGGGACGGTGGAAGGAAGAGCAAAACGGCTATGCTCGATGGAGAAGAAGTGCCATTTGAAGACGAACGATCGCAAGGATTGATAGAGTACTCTACTTCGACAAAAAAAAGTTGAATGAGGGATTCAAAATCTAAAAATTCGCCGAGATGCTCAACGCCTTCAATGATGCCAGCTGCCTGATTAATTCTTCAGTCACGAAGACGTTCATGCCAGGATCACCAACTGTGACAGTCCGCCGACAAGCGTTTGGGAAGCTTTGCATGGAAGTTTTCGGTGCAATCGGCGAACTCATCGTGGCTTTCGGTATTACACGAGAGTTCTACTTTGGAGGACTCAAATTCATCAGCGCTCCAAAGCACCATCACGACTTTTTGATGCTTAATTCGTTATTTTGTGTATTCACCATTTGTTAATGTTAATAGACTTTTTTGTCATATAAAGCATATGTTAATGTAATTCTTGTTGCGTCTTTAATGGATTTTTTCTTACTGCTATTCAGGTTAAGTGAAGGGGCGATGGCATCAATAGTTCCAGGATTGACTGATAATTTTTACAAAGGGTATATCGGACTTGTGGAGCATCATGGTACTTTTAGTTTTTGGCTCCACCCCTTTTCCAGCAAGCCACGCCCCTTTTTCCAACAAAACCTGAACTTCTTGGCTTTTTTTTAGTTTTGCAGCTGATTTCTCTGATTTTTTCCTCTCGATCAGTCAGTCGTTCAAAGTCTGCGAATGTTTACTGATTGTGATGTAGGTGGGGGGTCAGTTGGCACCCCATGTTGTAATGTTAGAAGGACCCATTTCTTCTCATTTTTCCCTTCAATATATCTTTTAGTACCCTCTGGATTTCGGGTGCCTTTTTTTCATATTTTTTTGATTATTTCTAACTATTATTTTTTCTAAATTCTATATACTGTACCCTTTGGATTTCGGGTGCCCTAAACAACTATATTTGATTATTTCTAATTCCTAAAACAGCTTTTGTACCTCTATATTCGACTTATAATTTTGGATGGGAATAAGGTAAGCTAGTGGTATTTCGGTAGAGAGTGGCGTTATCAAAATGGTGTCGATAGATAAAAAATTGCGATTTTTATTCTGAGCAACTCAACTCACAACAGTGTTTTTTTTAAGTTCCAGGATGCTATGCTACTTTGAGCCACAATTTATGTTTTTAGGCACAAAACTCACGCAATCGTGTCCAGAAGGGCTCTACCGAGTGAGAGAACAGAACAGAAATGAGGAGCAAAGAAGAAGAAAGGCGAGTAGAGCAAAATAGCTAAAATGTATTCGCTAACAAAAGAAACGTGCGTGTAAAGTGTTGATTCTAATGACTGAAACTTGAAACCAGTCAGGAAATGATTTGTCTTTTCAGAAAAATAGTTGATCAAGAAGAACTAGACTACCAGTTCGACAAAGAGGAATTGCTGGGACCACCAACTGAAAATTCTCCCCCACCGCAGGAGGTGAGAAAAGCTCCTCGACAAAACGACGCTAGGAATCCACAGGTGTGTTCTTAAAGAGGCTTACCAGACATTCGTGACTTTTATCAACTCCCAAGGCGAAATCTTGGAACCTGGAAAACTTGCTAGATCAAGCAAATGAAGATCTAAGGCGGTTTGAAGATGTATATAAGACAATTTCAGGCCAAAACATTTGCCTTTTAGGACTAAAATTCCAGCTACCCCAGACCCCAAATTCAGATTATTTTGAGCCAAAATGTATGCTTTTTTTCAGACGATGGTCGGTACCTGCGGAAAAGAGCTGGACAGACACTCGACGAAGGAAAATATTTGTTTCTTTTGAACAACAGTTATCTTGTACTTCTATGAAGAAACTAAGCTATAGTAAACTTGTTTTCCCAGAAAGTAATTATTTTAAAGCCCCAAAATACCAAATGTTTAGCAGCAGCTCACAGTTTTTAAATTTAACTTTTTGTTCCTTAAATTCCTATTCTGCTACTCGAATAGCCAGTACGCAAACGTTTATTGTAATAAATTATTTGGTTAAAAAATGTTTTTTTTTTCAGTATATTTTCAGCTAATCTGAGCACAAAAATGGGCCTTGAAAACACCTGAAAATGACAAAAATCCCATCCAGGACAATCGTGAGTAGGAAACAAAAAAAAACTACCAAAAAATAATTCGAAATTTTATTCTGGAAAATTTATTAGTTGTTCCAATATCCCTACTTCTAAGTCGGGCATAATGGTTCTCAGGTTATTGCTCAGAATAAAAAATTACAAAAATCTGGTTCAAACTGATGTATCTCAGTTGCGAATGAAGATATCAAAAAGCCGTCAATTAATAATTTGCTCAGAATAAAATTTCACAAATTTCATTAGTTGATAACTTTTTGATAGCTCCGCTCACAACCATTATATCCTGCTCCAAACAAAAAATCATCCTAGACAGGTGAAATGACATGGCCACTACTCGGATTGCTCAGAATAAAAATCCGGGAAAAGGTTCCCTCATAGAACAGAGCAGGTGTCCCCTTCCCCCTTATTTTCCCTCATTTCCCCTTTCACCCTCCCCCCTTTTCCCCTTGCTTGCTGCTGCCACACGGTTGTCATTAGCAACATATGTATATATGTCGAAAGGAGGAGGAAAGGGGCTCTTTTCCCTTTTTCTGCTCATTTTATACTAAAAATCTTGTTTTATATCGATATTTCTCATATTCTCCCATATTTTTCTATATTTTTCCATATTTTTCCATATTTTCCCATATTTTTCTCATATTTTTTCCATATTTTTCCATATTTTCTCATATTTTTCCATATTTTCCCATATTTTTCTCATATTTTTTCCATATTTTTCCATATTTTCTCATATTTTTCCATATTTTCCCATATTTTTCCCATATTTTTCCATATTTTTCCCATATTTTTTGCATATTTTTCCATATTTTCCCATATTTTTCCCATATTTTTCCATATTTTCTCATATTTTTCATATTTTTCCCATATTTTTTTATTTTTCTGGCTGGACAACGAGTAGTGTAACTATTTTTCGCCGATTTTTCTCGATTTTTTGCCTAGTTTGCAATTAAATCCCGTTTTTTTCTCAATTTTTTTCATTTTCTAATGCATTTTCACTATTTTTTTGCTATTTTCATGTTAGAAACGCAGTTTCCAGCCATTTTTCCACGTTTTTTCCTCTTATTCAGCTCGTTTCCCTCTAATTTTTCTCATTTTTTTTCAGAAATGAAACTAAAACTTGGCACCTCCCGGAAAGCCCGTCACTCTGATATGGTTTGTGGTGTGGGATGGATTGGTACTGACATAATCCTGTCTACAGCTGATGACCACCGATTTTTGATGACGAATACGGCCACAAATGACTCCCAGCAGATTTTGAATATGTCAGAGTGAGCTTTTTTTTTGGAAAAATGGAAAAAAAGCGTTAATTTTTGGGGATTTTAAGTCATATCTCAACTATGGACAGAGCTAGCTAAAAACTGTCAACTAATAAAATGCTTAAAATTAAATTTTGCACATTTTATTAGTTGACAACTTTGCAATAGCTCCAATCACAACTGAGTTACAGCGGTTTTAAGAGAATTGCTCAGGAAAAAAAAATTTTTTTGATCGACCTAATTTTGTGGTGGTGGCCTTTATGTAGTGCTTTTTTTTTTGGAATTTCAGGGTCATTTTCACCATTTTCCATTGATTTCAGATCATTCTACCCTACGAGTCTCCATATCTTCCCTCGAACTTCGAATCAAAGTAAAGGAGGACAGAATGATGTATTCGCGGTGGCCACTACTGATGGTAAGTCAATCTGAGGTATATCTCGATTCCAGATGGAAATAGCAGAAAGTGGTCAACTAGTAAAATGTGAAAAATTTTATTTTGAGCATTTTATTAGTTGACAACTTTTTGATAGCACGTTTCCCTGTTGAGATATGCGCTTTCAAAGTTAGAGTAAAGGTGAGAGTAAGAGACGCGAAGTATCTAACTTTGAAGATGCATATCTTCCCAGCCGTTAGATCTATCAAAAAATGATCAACTAACAAAATGTGCAAAATTTTATTTTGATCATTTCATTAGTTGACAGTTTTTTGATATCTCTACTTCTAACCGAGTTATAACGATTTCAAGAATTTTTTATTCTGAGCAATCTGCTTAAAACCAGTATAACTCAATACCTAATGGAAATATCAAAAAGTGGTCAACTAATGAATTGCTCAGAATAAAATTCTACACTTTTTTAGTAGTTGCCCTATTCCAATCCACAAAGAATGTTTCCAGGAAAAATCAACATTCTCTCTCGAAGTGGAAAAATGGAGAAGGCGGTGGACGCTCATAAGGGAGCAGCATTATGTGCCAGGTGGAATTCTGATGGGACTGGGCTGTTGACTTGTGAGTTGAAAATCTCAATTTTGTGGGAATTAGGTTAAAAATGACGTCACAATGACTCTTGATAGCTCAAAATCCTCTGAAAAAACGATCTATGACTTTCAAAGCTCAAAATTATTCTGAGCAATTCACTAAAACCAGTATATCTCCGTTATGGGTGGAGTTGTCAAAAAATTGTCAACTAATAAAATGTGTGAAATTTAATTTTGCACATTTCATTAGTTGACAACTTTTTTCTATCTCTTATGGGAGCCGAGATACGAAGCTTCAAACCACCGTGTCGCTCTGTATGCTGCAAGTGCGCTCTGCTGCTCTTCTGTTTAGAGCGTCATATCTCGGTTAGGAGCAGAGATAGAAAAATTGTCAACTAATGAATTGCTCAGAATAAAATTTGAAATATTTCATTAGTTGACAACTTTTTTGTATCTTTGCCGGGAGCCGAGATAGGGCTTTGAACTTGGGGCTGTGCAGCACGGTGCAAGTTCGCCCTACTGCTCATAGCTCGGTTAGGAGTAGAGATATCAAAAAGTGGTTAACTAATAAATTGCTCAAAATTGAATTTTGTACATTTTATTAGTTAATGACTTTTAGATAGCTCTATCCACAATTGAGATAAAACGGTTTTAAGGTTTTTCCTTTTCGAAATGTCTACAAAACTACAGACCCTTGAAGACCTCGAAGTCAGATGGGATTGCTCAAAATAAGAAAATTTTCCAGGCGGTGAAGATGGCTTCGTAAAAATGTGGTCTCGTAACGGAATGCTCCGTTCGGTCCTTGCTCAATTTGCCACAGCAGTTTACTGTGTCTCATGGGACTCCACCTCATCAAACGTGCTCTACTGCAATGCCGATACCTGTTATATCAAATCCCTAAAAATGCAAGTGGCCCCATTGAAATGGAAGGCTCACGACGGAATAATTTTGTGTTGTGACTGGAATCCAACTGCTCCTTTGATAGTGACCGGTGGAGAGGACTTGAAATTCAAAGTTTGGGATGGATACGGTCAGATCTTGTTCAATTCCTCTGTACATGACTATCCAATCACTAGTGTCTCATGGAATACCGATGGAAGTTTGTTTGCCGTTGGATCACATAATGTGTTGAGGTTGTGTGATAAGAGTGGGGTGAGTTTGGGGGATAAGCAGCTCTGGGGAAGTAAGCAGCGCCAGTTATTTTCGGCGAAAAATTTTTCTGAGAAAACGGAAAATAATTTCGAAAAAAAAACGGTTCCTTAGTTGTTTGTTTTTATGTTTTTACCACCTTTTCACCCATTTTTTATTGAGAAAAATCCCGAAAAAGTCCGAAAAGTCGTTTTTTCGACTTTTTTCGCCCTGAAAAATAAAAAAAACACAGTTTTTCGAATATTTTCGGACCAAAATTTTCGAAAAAAAATTTTTTCGATTTTTTCGGAATCTTTTTTTTTGCACAGCTATGCTCAGCATTTTCAGGCCTGTTTCAAGGATCTTTCAAGTTTATTTGAAGCCTAATTGAAGTCTATTATGAGCTTGTCCTCGGCTTAATTGAACCTAGAAAAAAATTAGGCCATGACCTAGAAAGAAAAATTAGGTCATGACCCAGAAAAAAAAATTAGGTCGTGACCTAGAAAAAAAAATTAGGTCATGACCTAGAAAGAAAAATTAGGTCGTGACCTAGAAAAAAAAAATTAGGTCGTGACCTAGAAAAAAAAAATTAGGTCGTGACCTAGAAAAAAAAATTAGGTCGTGACCTAGAAAAAAAAATTAGGTCATGACCTAGAAAGTAAAATTAGGTCATGACCTGGAAAAAAAAATTAGGTCGTGACCTAGAAAAAAAATTAGCTCGTGACCTAGAAAAAAATTAGGTCGTGACCTAGAAAAAAAAAATTAGGTCGTGACCTAGAAAAAAAAAATTAGGTCGTGACCTAGAAAAAAAAAATTAGGTCGTGACCTAGAAAAAAAAATTAGGTCGTGACCTAGAAAAGAAAATTATGTCATGACCTAGAAAAAAAAAAATTAGGTCGTGACCTAGAAAAAAAAATTAGGTCATGACCTAGAAAAAAAAAATTAGGTCGTGACCTAGAAAAAAATTAGGTCGTGACCTAGAAAAAAAAAATTAGGTCGTGACCTAGAAAAAAATTAGGTCGTGACCTAGAAAAAAAAATTAGGTCGTGACCTAGAAAAAAAAATTAGGCCGTGACCTAGAAAAAAATTAGGTCGTGACCTAGAAAAAAAAAATTAGGTCGTGACCTAGAAAAAAAAAATTAGGTCGTGACCTAGAAAAAAATTAGGTCATGACCTAGAAAGTAAAATTAGGTCATACCCTGGAAAAAAAAAATTAGGTCGTGACCTAGAAAAAAAAAATTAGGTCGTGACCTAGAAAAAAAAATTAGGTCGTGACCTAGAAAAGAAAATTAGGTCATGACCTAGAAAAAAAAATTAGGTCGTGACCTAGAAAAAAAATTAGGTCGTGACCTAGAAAAAAAAAATTAGGTCGTGACCTAGAAAAAAATTAGGTCATGACCTAGAAAGTAAAATTAGGTCATGACCTGGAAAAAAAAATTAGGTCGTGACCTAGAAAAAAAATTAGCTCGTGACCTAGAAAAAAAAATTGGGTCGTGACCTGGAAAAAAAATTTAGACCTAATTCTGACCTTATTAAGCCTAGTTTCAAGCCTATTTTAAGTCTATTTTAAGCCTATTTTAAGCCCATTTCAAGCCTTTTTTGGGATTATTTTAGGCCTATTTTGAGGTCTAGAACACCTCGAAATACCCGAATGTCAAGAAAAATAATGTTCCACAAAAATTTTCTTCCAGTGGTCCCACTCCCTGGAAAAAATGAACGCGGGCTCCGTCATGGCTCTTGGTTGGTCACCTGATGGCACCCAATTGGCTATTGGCACAGCTACAGGACTGGTGTATCATGCTCATATTATTGATAAGTGAGTCTTTTTTCTTGTTCTGAAACCTTTATGACATATTTCAGTGGAATTGCTCAGAATATAATGAACTTTTCCAGACGCCTGACCTACGACGAATTCGAGATCGTTCAAACTCAAAAAACCGTAGTAGAAGTTCGAGATGTTAGTAGTGAAGTGTCGAAAGAGACCCTGGAAACAAAGGAGAGGATTTCTAGAATGTCGATTTTGTATAAATACTTGATTGTGGTGACGTCATCGCATATTTATATATTCAGGTAAGGCTATTTTTAAGGGGAGAGTGGCTCTGTGATGGGTAGAGGTATCAAAAAAGGTTCAACTAGTGAAATGTAGGAAATTTTATTTTGAGCAATTTACTAGTTGACAACTTTTTGATAGCTTCACCTGGAATCAAGATATACCAGTTTTTAGTGGATTGCTCAGAACAAAAATTTTTGAGCAACCTGTTTCAAATTGGTACATATCTCTATTGCCAGTAGAGCTAGTAAAAAATAGTCAACTAGTAAAATGCTCAGAATAAAATTTTTGAGCAAACTGCTTCGAATTGGTATATATCTCTATTGCCAGTAGAGCTAGTAAAAAATAGTCAACTAGTAAATTGCTCAGAATAAAATTTTGCCCATTTTGTTAATCCACAACTTTTTGCTAATCCCATCCTCAAAAAAGTAATACTGTTTTACCTTTTCAGCTCAAAAAACTGGAACACACCAACAATGATTGAGTACACTGAAACGGTCAATATTATTGTTCAGTGTGAAAAGTGAGTTCTTCATGGGGTTTTTGGGGATTTTCAGAGTGTTTTAAGCTCATTTTGGGCCTATTCAGGACCAATTTTGAGCCTATTTTGGGCCTATTTTGAGCCTATTTTTAGCTTTTTTGAGCCTATTTTGAGCTTATTTTAAGCCTATTTCAAGCTTATTTTGAGCCTATTTCGAGCTATTTTGAGCCTATTTTGAGCTTTTTTGAGCTTATTTTAAGCTCTTTGAGCCTATTTTAAGCGTATTTTGAGCCTATTTTAAGCTTTTTTTGAGCCTATTTCAAGCTTATTTCAAGCCTATTTTGAACTTATTTTGAGCCTATTTCGAGCTTTTTTACAGACTAGTTTGAGATTTTTCAGCCTAATTTAAGCTTATTTCGAGCCTATTTTGAGCTTATTTCGAGCCTATTTTGAGCTTTTTTGAGCCTATTTTAAGCATATTTTGAGCCTATTTTGAGCCTAGACCAGCCCCTAAGATATCCTTAAAACCTCTTCATTAAACATATTTTTGTCCTATTTTCACCCTTCCTAAAGTACATTTTCCAGAGTATTCCTTGTCTCCGATGGTCTAACCATCACAGTGTTCACCTATGAGGGCCGAAAACTGATCAACCTAACCCCACCGGGAAATGTGATGGCTCTTTTGGACGAGCGGAAAATCGATTTGGCAAACGACACTTTAGTGGTCAGGGACCGGGCGGATCATAAGGTTCTGCACTTTTTCGATCCGAATAACGGGAAGTCGCAAGGAGATGGGAAGTTGAAGCATGAGGTGGGTCCTTGTTTTTTGAAAAGTTAGCAGTGGTTAGAGAGAAATGGTGTCAAGAGGTAAAATGTGCAAAATTTGAATCTGAGCAATTCATTAGTTGAAAATTTTTTGATAGCTCTGCACCTCGTTGAGTTATGACGATTCTCTCTAACGATAAACTTTTATTTTTTGTGCAATTTCCTTTAAGCCGATATATCTCAATTGCGAGTTGAGGTATCAAAAAGTTGTTAACCAATGAATTGCTCAGAATAAAATTCTGAACATTTTTCTAGCTGACAACTTCTTCCTTTTCTTCGAGAGAATCCAGATATTCAGCTCCAAAATTGTCTAATTCCAGCAAGACATAATGGAGCTAACTGTCAATCAATGTGGACCTCTAAACGATCGAAATGTGGCATTCCGCGACCATATTGGAGCAGTGTACATCGCAATGATCAAAACTTTCGGGGTCAGTGCGAGAATGGTCAAAATTGGATCATTGGTGGAGCAATTGGTGTTTAATGACGTCACGAATATGCTTTGCGGGATTTCAGAAGGGAAGATTGGTGGGTTTTCTAGGGGGATTGCTCAGAATTAACTTCTGATAGCTTTATCTTTTTTGTGGGCGGAGCTACACAAAAAACTTCAACTGAAAACTTGCTCAGAATGAAATTTTACACATTTCATCAATTGACCATTTTTTGAAATCACCACCCACAACTGAGATATACCCGTTTTAACAGGATTGCTCAGAATAAAATTTTAAGTAATTTTCTGAAAATACGGTGTAGCTCAGCTAGAAGTGAAGCTATTAAGAAACTATTAACTGATGAATTGCTCAAAATTCAATTTTGCACATTTCTTCTCTTGACCCCATAACCGTAACTTCACCCCCAACCCTTTTACAGCCGTCTGGCCCCTACCAAATGTCGCCTTCCTGGATCGAAATCTCCTCCAGAAGACAATGATTCAAAAATCGATTGGAAATGTCGGGAAGTTCCCCCAGCTTGCCAATTTTGCCGGGAACACTATCACAATCAGAAAATCGGATGGTTGCCTAGTGCCAACCGGCATCTTGCCCTTCTACGGGACCCTGATTACAATGGCATCCAATTCGAAATGGGATCAAGCGATTAGGTTGTGTAGGAGTATTGGGGTGAGTTTTGGTGGGGGTGGGTGGGCAACATGAGAGCATTTTTGCCCAACTTTTGCCGTTTGCCCAACTTTTGCCGCTTCCTCCTATCCAAAATGCAAAAGTGATCAAAAATGTCCGAAAAAAACCTTTTGCATGCCCATTTTCTGCTCATTTTTTCGTCGTTTTTGGTCATTTTTTGGTCAGTTTTTGCCTAATTGCTACCAAATTTCTGCCGTTCCCTATCTCCCACTATCCCTACCGTATTCCAGAACGATTCCCTCTGGGCCACCCTTGCCGGCTTAGCTATGATCTACAAAAATATGGTAGCAATGGAAATTTCTTATGCTGCATTGGAAGATGATGAAAAAGTATGTCTGATAAATGAGATGAAGGACAAGAGTGATAAGGAAACCCGGCAGGCAATGCAGGTGGTTTTGACCGGAAAATTGGGGGAGGCAGATGTGATGTTGGAGAGGAATGGACACGCCTTCAGGGCATTGATGATGAATGTGCAGATGTTCAAGTGGAAGAGGTAAGCAGCTCCGGGTATAGGCAGCGCGCGATGTAAGCAGCTTTGGAAATCTAGAACAGGGCGGCTCTTGTGCTCAGAGCAGTAGTGTATCCTAGGCAGCTCCAATTTGTAGTCTAGGCAGCTCCAATTTGTAGTCTAGGCAGCTCCAACTTGTATTCTAGGCAGCTCCAACTTGTAGTCTAGGCAGCTCCAATTTGTAGTCAAGGCAGCTCCAATTTGTAGCCTAGGCAGCTCCAATTTCAGTTTGATCCTGCACCATAAAAACTCCAGTTTTGGAATTAGAAAAATTCCAGTTTTTGGAATTATGCAGCTCCAATTTTGAAATTAGCAGTTTTGAACCTAAGCAGCTCCAGTTCTGGATCAGGCAGACCCATTTTGAACTAAGCAGCTCCGATCTCGAGTTTGGCAGCTCCAATTTTCGAGTTAGCAGTTTCAAACCTAAGCAGCTCCAGCTTTGGATCAGGCAGACTCACTTTGAACTAAGCAGCTCCAATTTTGAATTAAGCATCTCCTCAATTAAGCAGACCCAGAATCTAAGCAGTTCCATCCTCATACCAATCATCTCCCCATATTTCAGAGCCCTCGAAATCGCACTGAAAAACAAAGAATGGTTGGAAATTGTGATGGGCTACCGGGAGAAATATCTGAAAAATTGTGGACAAAAAGAGACGGATCCACAGTTTTTGAAGCATATGTCGGAGGTAAGTTATGTGGCTTTTGAGCACAAAATCTTAGGAACTGCTCGAAAATGACATTTTTTCAGGTCGAAATCGACTGGGTCCATATCCGGGAGCTGATTGAGGCAGAGAAGGCGAATGGGAATTATTAATTTTTTTATATTTTTTTGCAATTTTATATTTTTATTTAGACAAATTTTAAAATATTCAATTCAGAGTTTTATTTTGAAAATCATGAAAATTTTGAAAATTCAAAAAAAATTATCATTTGTCAGCAGCATCTGAAAACAGTTTGGTCAGTTTCAAAGGTGCATATCTCAAAAAGGGACGGAGCTAGAAAAAAGTTGTTCACTTCAAAGTTGTTAAGCACAAAATTTAGAGCAACATTCCCATTGACAATTTTTTTTCTAGCTCCGCCCACTTTTGAGATATGCGCCTTCAAAGTAAGGAGCCCAGGAAGGCGCAGGGCGAAATTCCAGAGTATTGGGAAAAACAGGCTATAACTCATTTGGGAGTTGAGATAGAAAAAAGCTGTCAACTAAAAACTTGCTTGGAATAAAATTTTGAACATTTTACTAGTTGAAAACTTTTCCCTATCTTCATTGACAATTGAGGTATAGCGGTTTGAAGTTGGGGTTGCTTATCATTGATGACGGTGGAGGAGAGGTGGTATTGTCGGTTTGTGAAGGGAAGTTGGGACTGAATGAGAAAAACCGAAGAACAAAAAATTGAAAGATTTGGAGACGAAGGGAACAAAAAAACGTCCTTCTCCATCTGTTCACATCTGGCCTCTGTCATTGACATCTGCACTTTTGAAATTTAGAGAAAGAGTGAGAAACGCAGGGTGCTCCAACTTTAAAAGCGCATATCTCAATTATGAGCGGTGCTATCAAAAAGTTGTCAACTAATGAATTGCTCAAAATAAAATTTTACACATTTCACTAGTTGATAGTTTTTTGATAGCTTCTTTCCTAACTGAGATATTCTAGGAATCCCGAAATTCCAAAAAAAAAATTCCACCATCTGTCGTCCATTCTCTTCTTTCTTTCACCAAAACAAAAAGAGTGCAAGAAATTGAGAGACGCAGGAATTGAACAAAAGCTCGTTGTAATGCAGAAAAAGCCCCCTCGAACTCCTCATTCTTCTTCATTTTCTTCTTCTCCAGTACCCTTCGGATTCGGGTGCCTTCTCCTATTTTTATTGATTTTTTCTAATTTTTAATGCTATTTTTCTATGAATTCCTCTATAAAAAGGAACAGTATTTTGAAAATGTTTTTCTACACACCACCATAGTAAGTTAAAAAAATTTTTTTTTGATAGTTGATATGATTTTTTACAGAACCCTGTTGAAATGGAAAAATACGTCACGACAACTTCTCTTCGAGCCCTGAGTCCATGAGTCTGAGCAAGTTGAGTTGAGCCCCGAGTTGAGCCGAAAGTTGATAAGTGTAAGTTATATTTTCTTGAAAATGAGTGAGTTGGAAAATAGAAATGGATAGAAAAAACTTTTTTCTAGCTCCGCCCACTTTTGAGATATGGGACAGTTCTATTTCGACACAGTTCTATTTCGAAAGAGCACCGAGCTAAGATAAGTAAACTTTGCCAACAACGTTGTCAACTAGTAAAATGTGTAAAATTTTATTCTGAGCAATCTACTAGCTTCCAACTTTTTGGTTGCTCTAATCGCAACTGTGATATAACGGTTAAACACAGTTTCTCAAAATAAAATGTTATTTCATGTTAAAAAATCTTTTCATTTTTTCCAGAATCTCGCCAGCACAACTGTCACTCCTGAAATTGATGCTGGATTACTACGATCTCTTCCGTAGTTCTTAAGACGCATTCCATGGACCCCCTGAGAATCGAATGTAATTAGGAAATTTAGAATCGGCTGATAAGTTGTACAGTGGGTATATATGACCCCCTGAACATGATGGTGCACTTTATTTTTGGCTCCGCCCCTTTTCCAGCAAGCCACGCCCCCTTTAAGTCCGGAAGTTGACTTTTTTCTCCGAAAAGCTATCGATGTCTACTCTTCACCAATCAATAGAGGACATTTTTTTGAAGCATTTTAAAGAGGATCTCGACCCTCTAACACTTCTCCTACATGTTGAGAATACCACATTCTTATGTAAATATCCATCTTTAAATTCTATCTCGGTTATTACATACGCCAGAAAGTCGAAATTACATTAAAATCGTGTTCTAAGCAGTTTTTTACCCCTTTCGGGGAATTATGGTGTCCTGATTTAAAAGAACTCGAAACAACTTTTCCGCATCTTT
>GL379847.1:191436-247157 GCA_000143925.2 Caenorhabditis brenneri | reverse complement strand
GGTATATATGACCTCCTGAACATGATGATGCACTTATTTTGCTCCGCCCCTTTTCCAGCAAGCCACGCCCCTTTAAGTCCGGAAGTTGACTTTTTTCTCCGAAAAGCTATCGATGTCTACTCTTCACCAATCAATAGAGGACACTTTTTGAAGCATTTTCACAGTTGATCTCATCCCTCTAACACTTCTCCTTCATGTTGAAAATACCAGATTCTTATGTAAAATATCGATTTTTTAATTCTATCTCGGTTATTTCATACTCCGATAGTCGAAATAACATTAAAATCGTGTTCTACGCAGTTTTTTACCCCTTCGGGCAAATTATGTGTCCAGATTTAAGAGGACCTTAAACCACTTTTCCGGCATTTTCCACCAAAAAGTGCTCATTTCTCATATGGTATGTGTATGTATTGAACCACAAACTTAAGATACGGACTAAATATGATCTCAAAATTATTAAACAATGTGACTTGAACATTTTGAAAACTTTTCAGACTATTACGGATAGTTTTTTTCGATTTCACTTTATCAGAAATCCATGGATTCAGAAGTTGTAGTGTTGATGTCAGAAATGCAGCTTCATCTGAATTTTTTTCCAATAAGTTTATCGAGAAAACTTCAATTTTGTGTTTTACTATAATTTTTATCCCTCATGGGTGAATATAAGACCCAGTTTCATAAAACCTTGAACGTGATTTAGACTATGTATTTATTTTTATGGATTTTCAAACTCGTTGTTGCCGTAGCGAGTGGCTGCTGAACGTATATTCCTAGAAAATGTTTTCAATGAACTCCTATATAGGGTAAAATTATGGTAAAACACAAAATTGAAGTTTTCTCGATAAACTTATTGGAAAAAAATTCAGATGAAGCTGCATTTCTGACATCAACACTACAACTTCTGAATCCATGGATTTCTGATAAAGTGAAATCGAAAAAAACTATCCGTAATAGTCTGAAAAGTTTTCAAAATGTTCAAGTCACATTGTTTAATAATTTTGAGATCATATTTAGTCCGTATCTTAAGTTTGTGGTTCAATACATACACATACCATATGAGAAATGAGCACTTTTTGGTGGAAAATGCCGGAAAAGTGGTTTAAGGTCCTCTTAAATCTGGACACATAATTTGCCCGAAGGGGTAAAAAACTGCGTAGAACACGATTTTAATGTTATTTCGACTATCGGAGTATGAAATAACCGAGATAGAATTAAAAAATCGATATTTTACATAAGAATCTGGTATTTTCAACATGAAGGAGAAGTGTTAGAGGGATGAGATCAACTGTGAAAATGCTTCAAAAAGTGTCCTCTATTGATTGGTGAAGAGTAGACATCGATAGCTTTTCGGAGAAAAAAGTCAACTTCCGGACTTAAAGGGGGCGTGGCTTGCTGGAAAAAGGGCGGAGCCAAAAATAAAGTGCACCATCATGTTCAGGGGGTCTTATATACCCACTGTACAACTTATCAGCCGATTCTAAATTTCCTAATTACATTGGCACAACAGGCCTTGCTCGATTTTCCCATGGAACGCGTCTTAATAATTTTTTTTTGTATTTTTGAAAAACAGATTATGTTAGAATTAGGATAATTAGAGATGTATTCCTGTGAACAATGGCTTTTTAATGTTGTTTTGAATGAATTTTTACATTGTACTTTTGCTATAATTCAGAAAACTTCAAAGGCGCATACCTCAGTTGGGGATAAAGCTATCAAAAAGTTGTTAAATAATGAATTACTCAGAATAAAATTTTACAGATTGCATTAGTTGAACATTTTTTGATAGCTCCACCCATCATTGAAATATGCGCTTTGGAAGGTTTGACAAGGGAAGAGAGGCAACTGCATGCTGTCTTCATAGGCGCATAGCTTGGTTATGAGTGAAGTTATCAAAAATTGGTCAACTAATGAATTGCTCAGAATAAAAATTTCGAAATTTCACTAGTTGATTACTTTTTGATATCTCTACCCCAAGCAAATTATGCCTGTGTCCCTGCGTCTCCCCTCTATCAGCACTTCGAAAGAAGCTTTGTCTACTGCTGTGGTCAGTTTTTTTTTCCTCCTTTGCAAATAAAACGGTCACCAGAACACTCCTATCAAGATTAAAGAGCAAGAAAAATGTGGAGACGCAGAGAGAACGGAGAAGAATTGAAAAAAGCTTCCTCCTTTTCACTTCATTCTGTTCTCACAGTATGTCTAGTGTACCCTTCGGACTCGGGTGCCTTCTTCATATTTTCATTGATTATTTCTAATTTTTTATCTATATTTTTTTGTATATTTGAATACAGTGGTTCTCACAACGGGTTAAAAAAGGTAAGAAACAGTTTTTTTTTCGATTCTGAGCAACTTCCTTTAAACAATCATATTTCTGTTAGAAAAAGGGAATCAAAATTCTATTCTGAGCAATTGATTATTTAATCAACTTTTTTTTCAATTTCAGTTCGATTTCGTCGATGCCGTTCATCGAAAAGACAAGCGTACCGAATTGCATGTGAGTCGATTCAGCGAAGGCGGATGGGCTACCTTATGCCGTTTCGAAGGTGTCAAAACCCGATAACAAGGCAAATTTCGATGAAATCAAAGAGAAAAGTGAGTGATCGATCGAAAAAAAACTTTTTTTTGTAATTTTTCTGGCAGGTCCTTGGCTTTGAAGGAATTTGATGCAAGAACGGAGAGATTGAGTTTTTGACTCATTGGAAAATAGATGGATCCAAAACTTGGAACCTGGCAACTAATTTCGATCACAAGTACAAAAGCAATCGCGTACAAAAGTTTCTTGGAAGTATCGTAACATTTGAAAAAGCGGAAAGTACGTCTGAGAACCAGAATATTTAAAGATAGGAACTCATTTCAGGACGAGACTTCCTTCACGAAAATGGAATCGCAGAAACATTCGCAGAAAAAATGGAGATTATTTAAATGATTCATTCAATCCTCTATGTTGAAAATGTATAGTAATAAATTAGTAGTTTATATACCGCGTTTTCTGCTTCACTATCGCTGACAATCAATAAAAAATCACGGAAAATGATCTGAAACCACCATAAATCAGTTAGGAGTCTAGCCATTAAAAAGTTGTCAATTAATGAATTGCTCAAAATAAAATTTCAAATATTTTAGTAGTTGATAACTTTTTGATAGCTCCATCCATAATTGAGATATGCGGTTAGGAAGATTTGACAAGAGGAGAGAGGCAACTGGTTGCTGTCTTCAAAGGCGCATAGCCCAGTTATGAGTAAAGTTATCAAAAAGTTGTCAACTAATGAATTGCTCAGAATAAAATTCTGCACATTTTACTAGTTGTTTACTTTTTGATACCTCCACTGGCTACTAAGATACACCGCAGAATAAGTTTGGCATTCTCGTTTCGGAATAATCTTCCGTCCGCCACTTCTATCTTCTTTTTTTCCCGCACTTCCTCCCGAAAATCTTCATGACTTCAGCTGTCAAAAGGAGTCATCATCCGTCCTACTCCTCCTTTTCCCTTCATTTTTCCCTAACATTTTCAATGTATTCTTCCCACTAGTACCCTCTGGATTCGGGTGCCCCTTTTGATTATTTTTAACTTATTTGTTATTTTGTGGAAATTGCTGTAATTTTGTAAATTCGGAAAATTTTAAAAGGTAAAAAACAGAATTTTTATTTTGAGAAACTAATTTTTTTTTGTTTTCAGGAAACCACTATATTAAAGGTATGGCTTTGCCTATTTAAACATGTGTCCTCACTGAAAAGCCGGATACACGCGTAAAAGTGAGTTTTTAGGTGTTAGTTGTGGAGATATCAAAAAATGATCAACTAGTAAAATATGCAAAATTTTATTTTGAGCAATTTACTAATTGACCACCTTTTGATAGCTCTTTTCGTTGCTGAGATATGCGCCTTTGAAGCTCCAAAACTTCAAAGCTGCATATCTCCATATGGAAGTGAGCTATCAAAAACTTGTCAATAAGTAAAATGTGTGAAATTTTATTCTGAGCAATTTACTAGTTGACAACTTTTTGATAGCTCTGCTTCCTGCTGAGATATTCTAATTTTCTCAGAATAAAACGATTATTTTCAGGAGCCATTATCAAAGGAACAGATCAACATGTGTAGACTACTTCATTGCCAATAAAAATGCTCCATAGATGATATTGTTCTTTTTTTAATGATTCATTCCATTCTCCGTCTACAAAATGTGATAATTATAAATTAGTAGTTTATATATACCGAGTTTTCTGCTTCCATTTCGCTGAAAAATGATACAATATCACAAAAATGATCTAAAACTGTCATAGATCAGTTTGGGGTGAAGCTATCGAAAAGCTGTCAACTAATGAATTGCTCAAAATAAAATTTCAAATATTTCACTAGTTGACAACTTTTTGATTGCTTCATCCATAATTGAGATATGAGCTTCGGAAGATTTAACAAGAGGAGAAAAGCAACTGCATGCTATCTTTAGAGGCGCATAGCTCAGTTATGAGTAGAGCTATCAAAAAGTTGTCAACTAATGAATTGCTCAGAATAAAATTTCAAACATTTTACTAGTTGACAACTTTTTGATATATAACCGAGATATGCATGTGTCTCTGCGCCTCCCTTCTATCATCACTTCGGAAGAAGCTTTGTTTACTGCTGTGGTTAGTTTCCTTCCCCCTCACCGAACTGCAAATAAAACGGCCACCAGAACACTCCCAGTGCAATTAGGGAACGGAAAAAATGTGGAGACGCAGAGAAAACGAGTGAAAATTGGCTTCACTCCTTTTCACTTCATTCCGTTCTCACAGTATACTAGTACCCTTCGGATTCGGGTGCCTTCTTCATATTGATTATTTCTAATTTTTTCTCAAATTCTTTATACTGTACCCTTCGGATTTCGGGTGCCCTGAAAAATTTCTATTTTATTATTTCTAATTTCTGAAAGAAATTTTGTACCTCAATTTTCGACTTATAATTTTAGATGTAAAAAGGTAAGTGGTTATAGAGAGGAGACGCAGAGACACAGGTATATCTCGGTTAGGGGTGGAGATATCAAAAAGTTGTTAACCAGTAAAATATTTAAAACTTTATTCTGAGCAACTTATTAGTTGACAACTTTTTCATAACTTCACTCCTAACTGAGCTATGCGCCTGCCTTTGAAAACATCAGTTGCTTTTGTCCTCTTGTCAAACCTTCCAAAGCGCATATCTCGGTTAGGGGTAGAGCTATGTAAAAATTTTCAACTAATGCTATGTGTAAAATTTTATTCTGAACGACTTATTAGTCGACCATTCTTTCATAGTTCAACTCCTTATTGAGTTATAACGGTAGGAAGGAGATTTCACATAACGAAATTTAATTTTGAAAGATTATCGCTCGATTTTTACGATTTTGAGACCGGTAATCTAGAATTTATTCAGGACGCAAAGATAACGGAGCCGGACTAACAACATGCGTGAATTACTTCATAGCGGGTGAAACTTTATAAAAATTATGTGTTTTTCAACAACATGTGTTGACTATTTTATAGCCTGTAAATTGTATTTTTATGTATGTATATTTTTTTTTTAATTGCAACCACTTGTGTCGATTACTTTATCATTTGTTAATAAATTAGTAGTTGAATAAAAACATTTGAATAAGTTTTTTTTGAATATCAGGGAAAAAAAGAGCTAACAGCATCTGGAGGGGCGAAGCTATCGAAAATTGGTCAACCGTTGAATTGCTCAGAATAAAATTCCATATATTTCACTAGTTGATCACTTTTTGATAGCGCCATCCATAATTGAGATGTGCGCTCTTGAAGGTTTAACAAAATTCAAAGACGCATATCTCTGTTGTGTGTAAAGCTATCAGAAAGTAGTCAACTAATAAGTTGCTCAGAATAAAATTTTACACATTTCATTAGTTGATTACTTTTTGATATCTCCACCCCTAACCTAGTTATGCCTGTGTCTCTGCGTCGCCTCTCTATCACCACATTGGAAGAAGCTTTGTTGACTGATGTAATTTGTTTCTCTTCTCGTCGGCGAACTGCAAAAAAATCGGTCACCAGGTCACTCCCACACAGATAAGATAACGGAAAAAAAGACGAATTAGTTTCTCTCCTTTTCATTTCATTCCGTTCTCGCAGGATGTCTTCCTAGTACCCTTTGGATTTGGGTGCCTTCTTTATATTTTTTCACTGATTATTTCTAATTTTTTCTTCTATAATTTGCTGTATACACTGTTTCCCACAACGGGTTCGAAAAGGTAAGCGTTAGTTTTTTTATTCTGAGCAATTTCCTTTAAACCATCATATTTCTGTTAGAAATAGAGCTATCAAAAAGTATTAAGCTAAAGAAATATGCAAAATTTTATTCTGAGCAATTTATTTGTCAACAACGTTTTGATAGCTTTATCCTAATTTGAGATATAATGGCTCTTATGGTATTGCTCAGAATAAACTAAGGTTTTTGGAATTTTACCGGGGTGGGTTTTTGATGGTTTCGAACGCCTTTTTTTTACAGAAATAGATCTCTGGAGTATGGAGCCATTCTCTGCACAAAGGTGTTCGGGGAAATCGATGAAATGCGTGAGACGTCGAAAAGTAAGAAATTCGGAATGTTTTTCAAACTACTTTTTGATTACCTTCAAAAGTATACCACATATTGTCGGCAACTAATGAATTGTGGGACGTTTTATTCTGAGCAATTTCTTAATTGACAGAGTCCTAATCTTTTTTTGAAATAGAGATATCATACTTTTAAGTTTGTTGCTCAGAATAAAACCTAGTTTTGAAGGAGTGTTTCCTGTATTCTAAGAATGATTTTCAAGACCTTCATCCATTTTTTTTTCAGAAACAAACGGGGGACTTCGGGTTGGAGAAGCATCTACATGCGTAGATTACGGGTTAAAAAAGGTGAGAGGATCATGAGAAATTTTCTCGAAGTTGCTAACTACGATCTAATTTCGATGTAGAGCTATCGAAAAAAAAATGGTCAACTAATAAAATATTGCTAATTTTTTTTAATGCAATACATCGATTGAGTTATAATGGTCGTAAAAAGACCGCTCAAAAATCATCGGGTTTCGCGGGTTTTTCATGACTTTCAGATTGCTATTCCATGTTTTTTCAGGACGAACGCTATTACAATGGCAGATGGAGGTGATAAATTGCCGTTTGGGAACCCTGAGGATCGCTTTCGCCCATGGTTAGGGTGATGTGATCGGGACCATCAAGCTTCGCCCTTTCCGGTGAGTAGTTTTCGTTAACGTTTTGTATTTTTTTCGTTCGTGAATTTATTGTTTTATAGGCCGTCCTTTGCTTCTTATTGGCACAGTGAAGATCTCTGGCTTGCTGGATCCGAATACTACGCAATGCGATACGAAACGGGAAATCGGAGATGATACTTTCATGGCGGAGATAATTGGCTCGGACCCTGGATCACTCTACCCACTCGATCTCTTAAAAGTTTACTAGGACTTTTTTAAAATTTATTTATTCTGTAAGAGAAAATAAATAAATATAGTATCAGTTATCTTGGTATTTATGGTGTCTTTGTGCAGATGTGCCTACTGATTTTGTTCTTCCATCAGGAGTTGTTGCACGTCGATATTGGTGTTGAACTTCTTCTTCTTCTTCATGCAATTTTTCTCTCAAACCGTGATATCTCGGCTCAGAGTAAAGTTAACAAAAAAGAGTTAACTGACCAGTTGCTCAGAATGAAGTTATACACATTTCATTAGTAGGTTACTTTTTCATGACTCTACCCCCAATTGAGATATGTGCACATTTGAAGTTTTCGTGCACCGCGCATCTCACCCTGAATTCAGGAAGCGCATATCTCAGTTGAGGATAGACCTATCAAAAAAATAGTCAACAAATGAATTTCTCAGAACAAAATTTTGAACATTTCGTTAGTTGTCCATTTTTTGATAGCTCCACTCACAACACAGATATATAGATATCAGTTGTCCCTTTTCTGTCCTCGTTGTAATATTGGTTCGGCTCGCCGAGCAACACTTCATTCGTTTCATTATGTTCTCTTCTCCATGTACCCTTTGGATTCGGGTGCCTTTTTCTATTTTTACTGATTATTTCTAATTTTTCAATACCTTATTCTATCACACTGGAGCAGTTCTGAAGCAGTATACGAGAAAAAATAGCAGCGAGTTTCAATTTCCAAAAACTGTAGTGAAAATTGGCTCATTGTGTTTGGATTTTGAAAAAGGTTAGTCTTATAATGTCCAGGAAAAGACGGACTAGAGATTAAACAAGAATCAAAATTTCTAGTTTCAGTCGAAATTGTAACAGTCATTTCATAGTTGCCAGTGGAGCTATCAAGAGATTTTGAATTAGTGAAAATCAGTTATATCCTGAGCAATTCATTAGTTGATATCTTTTTGATAGCTCTAAGCCATATGTTTATTGCTCAGAATAAAGAAAATGAAATTTTCAGAATGATGTCTGAGGAAGAAAAACACTCCAAGTCTCAAGAGATGTTTCATGCCGCCAAACCGGGACCCAACGGAAAGGAGCAGAAGAAAGAGAGACAATGGAGGAAAATAACAAAAGTACAGATAACTGATGAAAGATAATGAATAAGATAGACCAGTATATAATATGCTTTATTGTCGTAATTATGAAATTAAGGTAGAATATAATAAGAAAGTAGGAAGTAACCGGTAGGGAAGGTCCGAGAGACCAGAGGGGGGCGAAGTAGGTAGCCAGAAGGCCAGTGGAGGGCAGTAGGTCAAAGGTGCTAGTTTTTTTTTACCCAGATGCTAGTTATTATTAGAAATCCTCGTGAGTATTAGAAAATTTATAAATAATTTTCGTAATCTATGTTATTGTAAATATTATGACTATTGCTCCTTGTACGAATATGATGGGCATTTTTTTATGTATGAAAATTTTGTTTTATTAGTTATAATACATTTGCAACTATCTCGAAATATGTGTTTTTTTGGCAGATTAAAGGAGGCCGAAAGGGAAAAAATTGACCATGTCTCATGTGAAAATATTCACTACGAATAACCACTGAATGATAGTGTTATTGATGAAAAATGTCTAGTTCTTGAGTTATGATGATTCCAAGGTCTAGAACTTTTATATATGCCACTTCCTAGTTCGTCCGCTGCGTGTCGAATGGCGCAGGCGGTTGCAGTTTTGACTTACTTGGGTTCGAACCACACATAGCTTTTTTGTTTTTTCTTTTCTCGGAAAGTATTATTTTGTATTTTTTGATAAATTTCAACTCTTTTCAAAGCATTAATGTTCACTTTTTTATTGAAAAATACCCAAAAAAGCTGATTGGCGTCAATTAAAATGCCAGGTCCGCAACGGCGTGTATGCAGACAATTCTACAAAAAATTCTACAAAATGTTGACTACCGTACTCCCTTTCGGTCTCCTTTAATTGATTCAGAGTGAGGAGATAAAAAATTTGTTCAGAATAAAAACTTATCTCCCAATTGATTTATGTCTGGGCCATTTGAATTATTATTTTGAGAAACCGTTGTATCTGCATCACTGGGCTGTGCGAAGAATTTTTGAAAAATTTTATTTTTTCGGTTTTTTCGGTCATTTCCCGAAAAGATTTCGGCAAGGAATTTTCGAAAAATTTTATTTTCTCGGTTTTCTCGGTCATTTTCCGAAAAGTTTTCGGCGAAAAATTTTCCGTAAAAACCCGAAAAAATTTAGAAAAAAACAGTTGTTTCTACCCACTTTTCATTTACAAAACCGAAAAATTTCGGAAAAAACATTAAAAATCCCGAAAAATAGTTTTTCGAATTTTTTCGGTCCGAAATTTTCGAAAAATATTTTTTTTCGATTTTTTTTCGATTTTTTTCGCACAGTCCTGATCTGAATTGCCAGTGGAGATGCCAAAAAGTGGTCAACTAACCAATTGCTCAGAATAAAATGTCACATATTGGAAACGTCTTTGGCTCGCTATCTTTTAGAAATGCAATTTTCGCTTACTGGCGTTGTTGTACGCATTTTTCTCATCATGGCTTTTTTTTTGTTGCAAAAAGGACACATCCATCCAACAAAATAAGAGAACGGCAAAATTGAAGAGGCGCAGAGAAGACGAAGGGAGCGCTTGTTGCTCACACAGCAGCTCGCTCCCCCTTTTTTCAGTATTGACTAGTACCCTTCGGCTTCGGGTGCCCTCTTCTTTTTATGTTGATTTTTTCTAATTTTTATTGATTTTTTTCTAATCTATTGTGCAATTTGTGCTGGTTTTTACTACGGGATGAAAATGAGGTAAGAAAATAATTTCTTTTATTCTGAGCAATCCACTAATTAACAACATTTTGATATCCGAAACTGAGTTATAACATTTTTTGATATGATTGCTCAGAATAAATTCAACAGTTTTTAGTCTATTTTTCATGGTTCTAAAGCGCAAAATATTTAATTTTTCCAGGAAAAAACTAAAGTTGATTTATCCACGAAAGTATGATGAATCCGGGTTTTGAAAAGGTAAGACCCCTTTTTAAGTGGGAAGAAAAAATACCAAATTCACGATTTTTACAGAAACAAAAATCTACGGGTTAGGAAGGCTACTAGCTGTGTCGACTACAACATGCGTCGACTACTATATCGCGGAAATTTTTTATTGAATTTTATTCCATAATTTTTATTTTCCCGAGGTGTATCGTAGCTTTCATTTAGTTGCAAATGTCACACTAGACATCTCTAATTTTTTTATTAATAAATTAATTGGTCACTCCTGTGTTAATATTGAATAGCATGAATAGGTATAACTAGTTGGGTTAACGGAAAAAGAAGCTATCAAAAAATATTTTTTAAAAATGTTGCTCAGAATAAAATTGCTAAAGCTACATTCAGCTTTTCTATCGGGTATAACGAAACAGTTATTCTTCAAAAAAAATTTTAATTCAGTCGATTTCCGCTGGATTGGCATTCTGGCAATGAGACTGAAATTGTTTTAATCAATAATTGTTAAAGAAAAAAGAAAAACAAAAAATTCTTACAATTTCAAATGGCGAACATTTCTTTTTGACGTATTGTATCGCGAAGTAGGACAGTCGAATAATTTTTGACTTCAGGCAGCGGCAGGATCTGAAAAATGAAGTTGTGAGCAACTGAAAGACTAATGGAATATCTAGATTCATTTGAAAAATAACTAAAATTTGCAGAAGAAAACCGATTAAAATGACTTGTACAGTGTCCAAATATGTGTTTTATTCTGAGCAATCAGCTAAACACTAATATATCTCTGTTAGAAGTGGAGCTATCAAAAAGTTGTCAACTGATAAATTGCTCAAAATTAAATTTTACACATTTTACTAGTTGACAACTTTTTGATACCTCAGCCCTCAACTGAGATATACAGGCTTGAACAAAAATTGCACATAGTGGTTTAGCTTACCAATATTACTATTCTTCCATTCGCAGAGAATTGCAGTTGTGCTAAACGGACGATAGACAATTTTTGCTCTGAAAACAAAATTATTTCTAGCATTTTCATTGAAATTGAGTAGTCCTTACCTCACTGAACAACAGATTTGAAAATAAAACTCCAACTTTTTTTCATAAAAATGGCAAGGAATATTAGAAATAATTAGTGAATAGAGGGGGACTTTGAGCCTGATAGTCGACCCAATAGTGTGGTAGAATAGTAGAGAAAAAATTAAAAACAATCAGTAAAGAAAGGGCGCACCTTATTCCAGAAGGTACTAAGAGGCAATATGAATGAAGAAGTGAGAAGGGGAGCCTTATAAATGAGCTCATCGTTGCCGTGGTAACTCCTTATCCTATACGGAAGGGGCGGTACCCTTAGGGGACCTCGGGAGCTCAGAGCAAGGGTAGCTATGGCAACCGTTTTCATTTCTTTCCAAAATCTAGTTTGATGTGTACTAAACCACGCCCCCTTGCCTTGAGCACCCAGTGCTCGCTTAATCTTTCATCAGGTGTTACGAATGTAGTATGCTCAGAATAAATATCACGCTGATCTCAAATTTCTAATTATTGGATATAGGGCAGACCCGACTAAGCGAAAATACGGGAGCCTAATTGCTCAGAATACATACCACAACAACCTCAAATTTCTAATCCGGGGGGTAAAGGGATAAGAGCAGATCCTACTATACGAAAATACGGAAAAGGGTGGCGAACTAAATGCTCGGAATAAGTATCATAACAAGCTCAAATTTCTAATTCCTGGGTATACAACTATACAAAAATTTGGAATTTTGATACGAAAGTTGGTCAAAAGATCAAGGAAAAGGAAGTCAGGGAAAGTCAGCCATGAGAAGATTCGAAATAACTGAAACCTTAGAGAATTCTTACAAGTTCCCATCAGAAGCTTCTGGAAATCTCCGGAAAAATTCGAAACGATAAAAAATCTTTTTGCTTTGCAAAATTTGATGAAAAAATTCCCACTTCTGGAAATTTTCATCGGTCATTTCCCATGATCATAAAACAAAATATATCTTTGATTCCCATAATCAATTATATGTCCTCTTCCTCTTCCTGCAAGGTAACGGAAACATAAATCGGAAGGAAGACAGCCTTGAGAAGAAAGCTAGAAACGCAAATATCCTTTTTCCCCAAAACGAATGAAAATATCAACAAGTTTCCCATCGCTCTGCATGGGAACGAGAACACAGAATCGTAAAACTCCGAGAAAAAGGGGCGTGGTGAAGTTTCAGAACGTCGTTCCACCTGTATAAAAGAAAGGTGACTCCCCTAGAAACTTCATATTGTATTCATCTACAATCCCTTGGCGTTGGGGTTTCTTTTGATTGTCTGTAATTTTTATGAACACTGCAGAATTCATCAAAACTGAAGGTAAGTGGAAGCAGATCTTTCAATAGTCAATTCAGAACTTACGCAGCACCAGAACTTATACTATGGCTGATTCAGTATCGAGAGAATTATATTAGAATAATGAAAAAGACACTAAGTATCTTTGAAAGCTAAGCAGCCCCAATAAAAAAATGTTTTCAGATGTTTCCAAACGACGTCGGACGCAGGATCCGAGAGATGGAGTGACGGAAGTCCAGAAGCCGGCTCCTAATCGATTGCCCCTTCGGCCTCATCTGCAGTATCTTTTTTTGTTGAGTTTGTTCCGTGAATTATTGAGAATGAAGTCTGTTTCTAATTATCTTCTGATATTTTTCTGAAAGTCAATTTTTCCTATTCAACTATAAAAGTTTTTCGAATCAAGAGGCAATCCCTGAGAGAATTTAGCACTGCCCGTTATACTGATGGCATTAGGATTCAATAAAAATGCCCTGAACCCATTGATACTTCATACGGTAGGTATATAAGACCTCCTGAAGACGATGACGCTCTTAGTTTTTGACTCCGCCCCTATTCCAGCAAGTCACGCCCACTTCCAGTACAAAACCAAACTCTTTTCCCCGAAAAGTTCCCTGGGAAAGAAAATGTGGTCAAAAGTTCAATAGATTTCCCCTTAGATGGAAAGGAAATCCCCAAAAACCTGGAATGAACTGAAAATTCCAAAAACTTCTGAAAACTTGAAAGGTGTCTGAAAATTCCTTTCACAAAAAAAGCAAAAAAATCAAAAATCCTGAAAGTCCTGAAAAAAAAACCTTTGGAAACATCCAAAACATCTTTGAAGAATTGAGTTCAACAACAACAAGAATTGATCTAGATAGTTACAAATTTATAATACTTTCTAATGCCAAATACTTGAGTAGAGCAGGTTAGGATAGAACGGCTACAAAAAAGATATGAGAAGACTACAAAAATAGGTAAAAAATGATTTGAAAACAAAAATTATCAAAAACAATAACAACTAACGATAAATAAACTCGTAAAAAGGATTCAAAACAACTGTTCCGATGGTCTTAACTAAAAATTATAACAATAGAAACCTAGTAAAATAGACCCGAGTTGTTGGTGAAGTACATACCCGTCGTAAACAATAAAATATAAAACTACTGCAAAAAAAGTCAAAATAGGGTATAATGTAAAATTTTGACGTTTATAAATAGGATAAAAGTGCAAAACTAACAAAAAATATTCTCCTAGCCACCTCCTTGCTCTTTCCGAGTTCGCTATCGTCCGCGTCCATCTCTGCAAAAAATATATTTTTTTTTTCTTAAAAGTCTGAGAAATTTTTTAAAAGATTTTCAAATGAAAAAATTTGGGTCTGCTTACCTTCAATTATCCAGCGCATTGTGTTTGTCAAAGTCTTTTTCCTATTCAGTTGGGGGCTTCCTGGTTGAGGTTCTTGTTAACCTGCAATAAAATTTTTTTTATAAAACTTAGGCAGCTCTATTTTCGGTCTGCTTACCGAAACGCCACTAGAAGTAGAGGACACATCTGCTATGGTATTCTTGAACATAGCTCCGTAGCCTCTAGGCAAACTGCCATAAGTTCGGTGCGAATCGTTCATCACAACAGCCCAGGATTGCCAGACACATCGTTTTCTTCTACCTGCTGCCGGTTGTCATCTTCAATCGGAACATCCAATGGGTAGGATGGTATAGAAAAAATTTGGAATAATCAAATATTATAAAAGGGTAGCACCCGAAAACCAAGGGTACATAGGGATATTTTAAAAATTAGAAATAATCAGAAGGGAGCACCAAACACGGAGGTACATAGAAGGCAAGAATGAAGGAAGAGGGAAAAGAAGGGGGCTCAGGAGCTTATAGTTGCCATGGTAACCCCTCTTCACAAGGGGCGGTCCCTTGGGGTTATTTGTGCCTTTTGGTGTGTACTAAGCCACGCCTCTTTTTGCCTGCTTCTTTTGCTTATGAAGGGATCAACTATACGAAAAGTTAGCAGCAGATTCTGAGCAGGGGGTTTGGTGATATGAATGTAGGATGCTCAGGGCTCTAGTGTGCATTGCTCAGAATAGGAGCTCATATTTCTAATTATTGGTTATAGGGATCAGGCCAAACCCAACTATACAAAAGATCGGAAAACTTGGTCAGAAGATCAAAAGAAGGATGAAAAGGGCAACCAACTATACGAAATCTGATGATAAGAGTGCATTGCTCAGAATAAATATCACGTCTTCCTGGGGATATGTATACACTAAAGGATAACCAACGTCCTCGGAAGCAAAATGTGTTCAAATGATCAAGAGAGGTCCCCAAAAACCTGAAATTTCCTGAATATCCTGAAAACATCTGGAAATTAGGGAGCTGTCTGAAAATCCTGAAAATGCCTGTCGAAACGTATTTGGATCCCTCAAATATTTTCCAACACCATTAGAAAGCCCAGAAATCTCTGGAAATCCATAAAAATCATTCAAAATCCTTCAACAAATCACGATGAAAAACAACGAAAATTCATCTGGATAGTTACAAATTCATTTTTTATCAATGCCGAATACTTGGGCGATACAAGTCAGAACAAAAATATTACAAATAAAAAATAAATGACATATGATACAATTCCGTATATGTCTAAAACAATTCAAAAAAAAAACAATAACGATGAACGACGGTATGCCAAATCCAACTAGAACTGTTAAAACAAGGAACAATAACAACTAACAATAACTAAACTGATTGAAAATATTAAAAACAACTACTAAAAGGGGAATAATTAAAAGTAAAACAAGAAAACCTAGTAAAATAGACCCGTTGTTCAAATACTCCGTCAGATGAGATAAAATAACTATTGAAAAAGGTGATATTTTAATTAGATAGGATGAAAAAAATTGGGGAAAATGAAAAGGATAAAAATTGAAAACTAACAAAACAAAACTCTCCTAGTGAACCTCTCTCTCACCTCTTGATTTTGCTCTCGTCCGCGTCCATCTCTGCAATAAGTCTTTTGTTTTTTTGGATCCGAATAATTTTTTTTGGAGCGGTATATCGCGTTCCAGAGTGATTTTTGACGTATGCGTCAGAAGGGAAATGCTTACCTTCAATATTGCACCACGTTGGGTTTCAAAATTTTCTTCCTATCCAATTGAAGAGGTTCGGATTGAGTTTCCTGTCAATCTGCAATAAAAAATAATTTTAAAATGTTATTAGCTCTTATTTCGGTCTGCTTACCTCGTCGACTAGTGTTCCTTCCGAATTTCTCCGATAGAATTTTTTCCAAGGAGACTTTAAAACAGAGTGTCGATCTTATGAGTGCTAGGATAAGGTAGAATAATATAGAAAAAGTTTGAAATAATCAAATAATAAGGAAGGTTGGCACCCGAAAACCAAGGGTACATAGATAAAATATAGATGTAAAAATTAGAAATAATCAGAAGGGAGCACCAAAATACGAAGGTACATGAGAGACAAGAATGAAGGGAGTTGGAAAAGAAGGGGGCTCAGGAGCTCATGGTTGCCATGGTAACGCCTTCTTTCCTATCAAGGGGCGGTCCCTTGGGGGCTGCCCGTTGTTCTACCTCTTATTGTGTACTAATCCACATCCAGGTAATATGAATGTAGGATGCTCAGGGCTCTCTCTAGAGAAAGTATACCTTGCTCAGGATAAACATCACGAGGATCTCAAATTTCTTATTATTGAGTTTAGGGATGAAGACACAACTATACAAAAATACGGAAAAGGGTGGTAAATTAATTGCTCAGAACACATACCACAACAAGCTCATATTACTAATCCTCAGGTATTAGGTTAGGAGCAGATCCTACTATACGAAAATACGGAAAAGGGTGGTCAACTAATTGTTCAGATCACAAGGTGCTCGAATTTCTAATTCTCGGGTATTAAGATTGGAGCAGATTCTACCATACTAATTGCTCAGAATGCACATCACAACAAGGTGATATGAGTGTAGGATGCTCAGGGCTCTTCAGGGGGAGTGTACCTTGCTTAGAATATATATCACAAGGAGCTCAAATTTCTAATTATTGAGTATACAGATAAGGTCAAACCCAACTATACGAAAATTTGGAAAAGTTGGTCAGAAAATCAAAAAAGGATAGAAAGGGCAACCAACTATACAAAATTTGATGACGAGAGGGCATTGCTCAGAATAAATATCCCATATTTCTCGGGGAAATGTATGTACTAAAGGGTATCTAACTATGCGAATATGAGAACTAGTTAGTAGTTTTCTAGAAAGGAAAATGTGTTCAAATACACAAAAGGGGTATCCAACTATGCGAATATGAAGTGTGGTCACAAAAGGGTATCCAACTATGCGAATATGGAGTGTGGTCAAAAGATCAAAGAAGATTTCGTTAGATAAAACTGAAAATTAAAAAAATACCTCCTAGAATATTCTGAAATGTCTGAAAATCCCTGCAATTTCTGAAAATCTCAAAAAATACCCGCCTAAAGCTCACATTGCTCATTAGCCCGTCCAATGTTTTACTCTTTTCAGTTCATGATATTACTTTGTTTCCCGTTAACATTCATATAGAACTCCCTGAAAATTCCTGACACTTTTTTTTTGGCTCCGCCTCTTTTCCAGCATGCCACGCCCCTTTCAAGTTGAAAACTCACTTCTTTTCTAAAAATAAAATTCCATGTTGTGAAGAACCATATATTGGGTCTTTCGTCAAATGAAACTTACTTTCTATTTCTTTTCCTTCATACCGAAAAATTGAGAAAAAAAATTCACTTTTTTTCAGTTATCTTGAGTTCTGCGAAAGTTTTTCCACTTCTGGGATTGAGAATTGTTTTTAAGTCAGAGAACGTTTTTTGACATTCAAGTTGAAGAGAAAACGTGGATTATGAGAGATTCATTCAATGATTTTTGATTATTCGAGGTGGGGATAAATAGAGGTATCTATCATGAGTTTTTTGTGGAAAAAGGAAATGGAAACTAATGTGAATAAATAGAAAAGAAAGATTGGAGAGATCTGCTAAAACATAATGGATGATATGAAAAAATATAAATAGAAAAGTCTGAAGGTAATAGAATTGAATCTACCGAGTGAGCTTAACAGGGAACGAGAAAATGAGAAACAAGATCTACTAAAAAATAAATGAGATGACATAAAATAGAGTGGGAATGAATGGAAAAGTCAAAAGGTTTTCACATATTCTTCGATCGGGATTTTGTAGCCATATCTCCAGGCAGTTCTTTCCTCTTCCATTTTGCTTGGCAACGTGACTTCGAGACGACCATCTTCCCGGACGATTACTTGTTCAATCTCGAATAATTTGAATTACGGAAAAAAGTCAATTAGAGCATACCGGATCGGTTTCATTTTCGCGAAGAACATAAGTTGGATACTTTTCTTTAACGATAAAAGCGGATTTCGTGTTCAAATATTAGATATTATAGATCAGTGAAGTTAAAAATAATCATGGATGGCACCCGAATACCAAGGGTACATAGAAGAAAATATATATAGAAGTTAGAAATAATCAGAAAGGAGCACCAAAATACGAAGGTACATGAGGCAAGAATGAAGAGAGCTCGAAGAGAAGGGGGCTCAGGAGCTAATGGTTGTCAGGGTAACCCCTCTTATCCTAACAAAGGGGCGGTACCTAGAAGGCCGCCCCCGGAGTTGTTGGTGTGTACTAAGCCATTTGCTTTTGCTATGCTCTTCGCCTGCTTCTTTCGGTTATCAAGGGATCAACTATACGTAAAGTGAGTCATCAGATTATGAGCAGGGGGCGTGAGAATGCTAAAGAAAAGAAAGCATGTACTCTTCGCGAGTAAAAAACACACGTCTTCAGGTTAACATGGAAAAATGAAAGAGAGGGAGAGTTTTCCTTGTATTTGATATAAGACAATGTAGAGGTTAGCTGCTCCCGATTCTGTAAGGTAACACATGAGTCAGTGCAAATATAAGGAAACAGTAGCAGTACTAGACGGCAAAGTGTAACCAAATATTTTTCTCCAAATGAAAGCTCCTGGGCGTACAAAGAACTCTTTATCGTACTCGTGAAATTTCGGCCCGGCTCGAATTCAAAAAAAATTTTTTTTTTTGGAAAAAATATGCACTTTTTCAGAACATTCTCAAAAATAGTGTAAAGTGCTTAAAAAAAAAGAAACTGCTGTTTTTATGCTCCATAAAACCCTGGAGCACAAAAATTGGAAACATTTTCTCGATTTTTCATACTTCGCGTAATTTTCCAGACCGAGCAGGCCTCCGGGCCTCGAAAAACGGTGGGTTGGCGATGACTGACGACTTTCTGTTGTGTCGGTAGATCTTTTCTTGTCTTTTCTGTCATCCTTTTGTGATCTGAAAGGTATACGCTCGAAAGTCGTGTTCCTTGAAAAATGGTAGGTGATAGCCCTATTAGTGGGTGTTTGAATTTTGTTATTTGGACAAAACTGATAGTTGAAAACTACCTATAATATTCTGAAATGCAGGATTTGTCTGAAAATCCCGGCAATATCTGTAAATTCAAAAAATATCACATTCATTTTTTCAAGTTCAATTTATCTTGGCAGTATAACTAAAAACTAACAACGAAGGATGAGTAAAACAATATAAAAAATAGTGGGGAAAATCAACAAAAAATCTTTAAACAATATGAACAAAAAACAGGACAAATTCAACAAAAAAATAACAGAAACAATTGAAAAAACAACAGCTAAATAACAAATTAGATAATTCTTGATTTGTTGAATGCGAGAAAAATGAAAACTAAAAAATGATTAAAATGATAAAAAAAAGCTCTATAACACCTCAATAAGTCTTTCGAACGTGTTTTCAATCTCCTTCTTCCGATGTTCTACCTCGTCCAATTCAGACAATCCCTATGTGTGTTTTCAACAGAGTTGTTCTGAAAATCGGATTTTCAGACTTTTCCTAAGTTTTTGCAATTTATAACCAAGATCGAGAAACACAACTTACAGCGCAAGAGTTGCATCCTTCGTTGCATGAGCAATCACTTTTCTTTAAGGTTCTTCTCTGTGAATTGAAACGAAGCAGCTGAAAATAGTTGTTGTTAATGGTTATTCAATCTTGATATAAGCTATAATGATTAAAAAGTTGTTTCAAAAAATGTATTCCTGAGCAAGAAGAATTTTGGAATATCAAAACGAAAAACTTACTGAAAACAAAGGCGGCAAGTCACTTCTGATTTTTGTTGCAGAGTTTAATTCAGTGCCTTCACTTCTGAAAAATGAGTAATTTTACAAATAATTTTATTTGGAAGTAACGCTTACGGAGAACTCTGGCGTCATAAGAAATGTGAAAGGTAGTCTCCATTGTAATTGCTCCTGAACATGAAACATTTAGATGACAAGGTTGAACCTATGGAGCTTAAATATAGCATAGAGCCTATGCATACAGTCAAGTTTTAGTCTTCAACCTAAAACGCAGGTTACCTTATTATGTTTAGGAAATTTTCAGAATTCAATAAGTTTTGACTAAAGATTCTGACCTAATCCCTGGTGCTACCCCGCATTAGAACTGGCCGCATTAGAATTTTCCCGTATTTTTTACTTTCCGGATCAGAACCGGGCCATGTTCAAGCTCCCAGTTGCGACTCGAGACTGAATTTTCGTACAGAATATGACATTGTGGCCCTAAACATTCCCTCAATTTTTCGAGTTTCCAGATACTTCGGAAGTACCCGGTTCTAATCCGGCAAGTTCTAATTCGGGTCAGTTCTGATGCGGCCAGTTCTAATGCGGGGTAGCACCTAATCCCTGCAGCCAGTTTGAATGACTATAATCATGATTAGATTTTGGACAAAGTATAAATGTTTTGGAGTTTATAGAAGCATACTACCAAAACTAAGGTTAATGGGATATCTATCGAAATCAGAGCCCAAAAACCAAAAAACTTACTTTTGCTATCATTTTTCCGTATAGAAAAATTTACATTCATCCCTTGCTTCTTCATTGACAATTCATGCGATATTGGAATATTATAGACCATTGAAGTTAGAAATAATCAAAAAATATATGGGTGGATAGCACCCGAATGCCAAGGGTACATAGAAAAATATAGATGAAGAAATTGGAAATAATCAGAAGGGAGCACCAAAATACGAAGGTACATGGAAGGCAAGAATGAAGGAAGCCGGAAGAGAAGGGGGCTCAAGAGCGTATGGTTGCCAGGGTAGCTACTTCTTATCAAGGGGGCGGTCACCCGAAAAGTGTGTACTAAGCCACGTGCTCTCGCTATATGCACATTCTCGCTTCTTTCGGATATCAAGGGATCAACTATACGAAAAGTTAGTTAGCTGATTCTGAGCAGGGGGCGTGAGAGTGGGACAGAGAAAAAGGTGCATGTGCTTTTTGCATGTAAACAACAACGCCATCAGGTTAACATTGAAGAATGGGAGAAAGGGAAAGTTCTCTTTGTGTTTGATATAAGTTTAGCTGCACTCGATTCTGTAAGGTAACACATGAGTCAGTGCAAATAGTAGGAAACAGTGACAGTACTAAATGGCGAAATGCAACTAATTACTTTCCCTCAAACGAGAGCCGTTCTAGGGTGTACAAGGCATTAGACATATCACTTTTTATCAAATGAGATAGCAACAGACCACATAGACGGGGTCACTATCTTTCAGGTTCCTGTTGGTGATGACTGGCGGGTTTCTATTGTGTCGGTGGACCCTTTCTTGTTTTCCGCGCAGTCCTTTTGTGATCTTAAAGGTAGGCGCTCAAAAGCCGCGTTCCTTGGAAAATGGTAGGTGATAGCCTTATCAACAGGTGTTTGAATTGTGTTATTTGGACAAAACTGAAAGTCCAAAACTACTTATAACATTCTGAAATGCAGAATTTGTCTGAAAATCCCAGCAATATCTGTAAATTAAAAAAAAATTCATTTTTTCAAGTTCCATTTATTTTGGCAGTATAACTAAAAACTAACAACAGTAGGATGAGTAAAACAATATGAAAAATTGTGGGGAAAATCAACAAACAATTACAAAAATTAACAAAAACCCGTACACTCCCAAGACAATGTGATTGATGAATAAAAATTAACAAAAACCCGCTTCAACTGTGTTTAATCCCATGAGGGCAGGCTAAAGCCAACAAAAACAAACTTGAATAAAGAGCATTAAAAAAATTCCTGGATAATTTAAAAAAAATTAATTTTGTCTTTGTCACCATCAACGAGGATATGGTAAACACCCGTGGTTGCTTCTCCGAGTTCATCAAGCCAGTTACATTTGATTTGGTGGGTGTGTTCGTGATCGCTGAAAAATATTTTCATGGTTTTTTTTGCTTGAAAAATGTGATCAAATTTGGAAACTTTTACTAGTGATAAGTTCTTACATACAAAATTTCGTTAAATCTAAGCAGCTTTAAAACCTGTAAGCAGCCCAGAGCATAAAATGGTACTCACTTCTTTAACACCTCCAATAATGGTCGTTGGGTTTTTGAATATCATTTAGTATAGAAATTCAAAATAATCAAAAAATATAAAGATGGGGCGCACCGGAATACCAAGGGTACATAGAAAAATATAGATGTAGAAATAAATTAGAAATAATCAAAAAGGAGCACCAAAACACGAAGGTACATGAAAAACAAGAATGAATGGAGCTGGAAGAGAGGGGGCTCAGGAGCTCATGATTGCCAGGGTAACCCCTCTTATCAAGGGGCGGTCCCCGAAAAGTGTGTACTAAGCCATGTGTTTCTGCTATATACACATTCGCCTTGCTTGCTTCTTCTGGATATCAAGGGATCAACTATACGAAAAGTGAGTCAGCAGATTCTGAGCAGCGGGTGTGAGAGTGTATTAGAGAAAAAAGTACATATGCTATCAGTGAGTGAATAACAACAAAGTATTCAGGTTAACATGATAAGAAAAATTTTGAATATCTGAAAATAAAATGGGGACGAAAAAGCAAAATAAAGGTATTTTCTGATCTCTGGTGGACAGGGAAAGAAAATAATTGTCGCAAAACCTGGAAACACCGGAAAAAACTGAATAAAAACCTGAAAACATCTCAAAATTTTGAAAAAACTGAAAATTCTGGGAGCCCTTATTATCTGGAAATTCGATAACACTTAAAAGGATTGCCAACATATAAAAATCTCATAATGGCTAATGATCCCAAACCTATCTCAAAATTTCTGAAAATGATATGAGGATCGGAAGATTTCAGAAGGATCTGAAAATCCCGAACTGCCAGAATATCTGAAATCTTCTTGATGTTTCTGTCATGCCTGGAAGAGTTTGAAAGTGCTAGAAATATCTGAAAATCCGAAAAGTGTCTGCAGGTCATAACTATTATCTGGAAATCCCAAAACCATCTGAAACCCTATCAAAGCTCTCTGGAAAGCAATGAAACATTTTTTATTCAAGAGAGTTACTAATGTATCGAAAAAAAATTATTTTTTAAGGTCCTGAAATCGTCTTCTGGAGGAAACTGAAAAGATCATGAAAATTGCTAACACATCAGTAATTTCTGGAAAATCTGTCTAAAAGTCTAGAATTCCTCAAAGAACCACCAAGAAGGAAAAAAATCCGAAAACATCTGAAAATCCTGAAAATCTTTCGGAAACCCAAAAAAATCCGGAAATCCCTAAAACGGCTGAAAATTCCTGAATTGCGTAGGAATTCCCGAAACAACTAAAAGATTCCAGGAATATCTGAAAATCATAAATAGTCTTGATATCGAGACTATGTCTAAAATTATTGAAAATTTTCTGGAAATTCTGAATGTCTGGAATTTCTGAAGTTTCATGAAAAACCCCATCGAACCCCCACGCGGAATCCAATACAACTTGTTCTTTGTCTCGATGATTTCAAATTTATTAGTACTCTATATCGATCTCGTAGCAGCCAAAGTAAATCAAATAAAATAAAAAAACAAATAAGCCGAAAACAGAGCAATAAGTTTTCTACGAATGAAAAAAAATTATCACCCTTCGTTCCAACTCCACGTTGTGCATTTGACATATTCTCAAAACACTCCTGTAAAAAAATTGTTTAAATCGGCAAAAACGAAATTTTTTTTCAGCACGTCGTTAAAGCCGCTGTATCTCCGTTTTGGATGGAGCTATTAAAAAGTAGTTGACTGATAAAATGTGTAAAATTTTGTTCTGAGCAATTCATTAGTTGACAATTTTTTGATAGTTTCACTCACGACTGAGATAAACCGGTTTGAATAGATTGCTCAGAATGAAATTTCTTGAAATTTAAGGAAAGTTATTGATTTTTTGATCTGGTTTCATTTCAGTCATTCCCGGCCCCTTTAGAATATAACTCACCTACAGGCCACCTCTCGCAATGGTAGCTTGTTGTATTTTCAGTGAAACATAAAATATCATGTTGCAAGTAATTAGTAAGAATGAATAATACAGAAGACTAAGCACCCGATTTCAAAAAAATAGATATGAGTATAGAAATTAGAAATAATCAAAAGAGGAGCACCACCTTACATAGGTGCAAGGAGAAGTATGAATGAAGTAGCCAGATACGACGGGGGAAGAGGATGGGGGCCTCAGGCGCTTCAGGTTGCCAGGACAACCTTGAGAGCCTGAGCCGCTTCTCAAAGAGCCCTGAGCTATTGAAACAACGGATGGAAGAGAGAAGAGGGATGGCTTAAGCACTCAGGGCAACTAGAAATCGGGCTCATGTGACATTTATTTGGGGTAATGCACTCTCACATGAGCATTCTACATGCATATGACTATGAAAAAAGGCACTGGCTCAAGCTCCGCTCCGATTGCCAAGGCGACCGTGAGCTCCTGAGGCTCCTTCCCTCACTTTTTCATTCATTTTTATATCTTTGCACCTATGTATACTGGTGCTCTTTTCTATGATTATTTCTAAGTTCTATGTGCTCAGTACACCATTCTTCCAAATTTTTTTGAGAAAAAAGTAAGGAAACCCAGAACAATTAATCGAAAATTCTAGTTTTTTGTTGTTTTCAGCAAAAAATTACCTATCAATCCATTTATCTGCAACGACATCAACTACTCCACCGTTAAAGACTTTGGTAGAATTTTTTTTAGTAATTATTTTACTTGAACTCACTCGTTCTGTACAAACTTTATTTCATAATTAGCTGACCATGTACTCGGACCCGATCAGAATATAAAAAATAAATGTGCAACTATCTTCACAACCCTGTGTGTTTTCATGTTATTTATGGAATTTTTGGGTATTTTCAGGTTTTTCAGATATTCCAAACAATCGTTTTTATTCTGAGCAATAATACAATAGCGGGACTAAGCCGGAATTAGGCCGGAATTCAGCCGGAACAGGCCTATAACTTTGGTTCAGTTCACCTTCTTAATCTTCTCACCATTTCTATTGCCAAAAAAAGCTATTTTCGTATTATATTAGGGTGGTAAGAAAGTTTCCGCAAATCGGGGATTTTTCGCAGTAGAAGAGTTCTTTTAATCTAGTTTTTTTCTTGATAGGTACCCACCAGCTAGACATCACTAACATCAAAATGTCAATTGTATTGGTCACCTGCCTCAACAGATATAGTAAGTTATAGGTGTCTTGGTCGGACCCTGTTTTTCGGAAAACCACTGTTCTCAACAAGATTTTCTAAATTTTTTCAGTTCAAAATACTCATATGAGGATGTGTACTACACCTTTGAAAAATCATGACCAGATATCCACTCTCTGTCATTTTAGAGAAAATTCAAAAATGGCTTGAAATTTCGACCAAAAACTGAAATTTCTTCAATTTCGATTTTTTCATCAAACTTTCTTCTGAAACTTTTCGGTCTCCCCTCGTGTGGAAATAATCCGCACAGTTCTAATTTTTATCACTCCGATTGAAGAATTCTGAACAGCCCTAAGATGGGTGGTCTAAAATATGAATATCGGCGCAGAGTGGGTGTCCGGTCATGATTTTTTAAAGGTGTAGTACACATCCTCATATGAGTATTTTGAATTGAAAAAATTGAGAAAACCTTGTTGGGAACAGTGGTTTTCCGAAAAACAGGGTCCGACCAAGACACCTATAACTTACTATATCTTTTGAGGCAGGTGACCAATACAAATTACATTTTGATGGTAGTGATGTCTAGCTGGTAGGTACCTATCAAGAAAAAAACTAGATTCAAAAAACTGTTCTACTGCAAAAAATCCCCGATTTGCGGAAACTTTCTTACCACCCTAATAGAACGTTATGTTCACTGTCCCTTTTGTGTAGCTGTTATTCTTCGTAGAGAGCACCTTAGTCAGACATCATCATGTTTATTAACAAGATAAGAGGAACCGACCAAGTGTGGTCGGTAGCAAGACTTAAATACAGAGTTGTTATCATTTGTGTCCGGGAGCCGGTCACTACATGGAAGCTACTAGAATTGCATTGACGTAATTAAAACACATAGAACGATGACATGATTCACGGGGTATGACAGTATAGTTGGATAACCTTTTGTGTAGTGTACTTATCAGTATTCTTAGCACCATGCTCTAAATACGCAAACCTACAATTTCCATCTCTAAATACTTAATTTTCGTATAGCTGGGTGCCTATTAGAAAGCACTAGAAATTTGAGCTCGTTGTGAAATTTATTCTGAGCAATACACTCTCTAATGAGCATCCTACATTCATAACACCCTATAAGAAGGAGAGGAGACACTGGCTCAGGCTCCGCCCCGGTCACCAAGGCAACCCCGAGCTCCGGCTGCTCCCTTCCTCACTTTTTCATTTCATATCATTATTATTCTCCTGCACCTATGTCTACTGGTGCTCCTCTTATTTATTCTGATTGTGTTTAATTTTTCCCCCTATCTTCTTTATTCCTGGGTTGTACCTACGTATTCAGTACGCCTCCTATACTATTGATTATTTCGAATTTAAATTTATTGATAAATAACATCAAAGGTTGGATGACTTCAAAGTCTGGTAAGTTTTTTTCTGAGCAACTCATAAGTTTAAAAAAGTCTCGATAATTCCACAAGTAACTGAGATACACCGGTTTTCAGGTTAACAATTTTATTGGAAAAGGGCCCAAAAATAGTCGTCCCTTGGCAAATGTTATGAGGTTGTGAAGAGACTGCAAGCATCCAAAATGATGAGGATAGCAAAAAAGGGCTAAATCGACACCACCAAACCGTGAGTTATCAAGAGGGTATTATGGGTCGGAATTCAAAACTTTGTTGGAACCTTGGCTGGGGACCATATAAGTTAGTATCGTATTTTGGTCAATTTTGGTAGTAAGAAATTTTTGAGTACAGATTTTGAAACAGCGTGAGAAATCCTTCAAAATGAGTATAATCATACTTAGGTAAGAGGGAAGTGGTTATTTGACCTTAAAGGCGCATGATGTTAGATTAGATATTCAGACTGACCTTAGACTTACCTTCGATTGCCCTTCGATTGACCTTAGACTGATCCTTAGACAGCCCTTAGACGGGCCTTAGAGTGACCTTAGGCGGACTTTAGACAGACCTTAGACGGACCTTAGACGGACCTTAGAGTGACCTCAGACGGACCTTAGACGGACCTTAGACGGACCTTAGAGTGACCTTGGACCGTTGTGGTGCATATTTTATGATACTTCCAAACTTATGAGTTTACCGTGTTTTAAAATATTAATGATTTTTCAGAAACCTATGAAAAATCCAGGAAGGACAAGAGTGAATATGAACGCCAACAACTGCGAGAAAAAGGTGAAGTGCAGTGCAATACTCAGATATTTTTATTTTTATTTAGCTTTTTTTTCCATACCCTAGTTATTTTTTAATCCCTTCATTTTCACAATGACCTTATTATCGATTTTTGAACTGCAGAATGTTTCTAAAAGTTAGTTGTTGTTGTCTTATTCTTGATCGGTTATTGGATCATAAATTGAAATTTAGGAATTTTTTTTATCTTCAAGTGTTATTCACCTTCCTTATTTACTGATTGTTGTCTGAAAATTTTTATGTTTTGAATTTATCGTTTACCTAATTATGAATAAAATTTTAATGTTGAATAATGTTTCTGTTCTAATTTTTCTGGGGTTTTCGGCGGATTTTCAGACATTTCAGATTTTTTTCAGACATTTTCAGAATTTTCAGAAGTCTCAGCATCTGCACGGTTCCAGTCGTTTTCTAGATTTTCAGATTTTTCTCAGGGTTTGCGATAATTTCAGCATGTTCTCTGAACTTGCCAGTACTCATTCAAAATTTCAGATACTTTAAAAATTTTTCAGAAGTCTTAATAATTCCCAGGTCATCAAAAATGTACAAATTCCCATAGTTTGGTTTCCAGTTTTAGTGACAAAATGTCGGTAACAAAATGTCATATAGTTGGATACCCTTTAGTTTGGTGTATTTAGCATATATGTTATGAAATTTATTCTGAGCAACGCACCCCCAACACACAATTTTCATCTCGTAAATTCCAAATTTTCGTATAGTTTGATGCCCTTTCCCTTTTCGCATATATTTACCACTGAGCAATGCACACCCCAATCCAATGCACAACTATTCGACTATTTTCGCTTAAATTCCAAATTTTCGCCTTTATCGTGTATTTATCACGAGAATGCACATGCAAATGACTAAAACTTGAGCTCCTTGTGAAGTTTATTCTGAGCAACACACTCCCCAAAGATCACTCAGAGTGCAGACTACATTCTCGTCGCTGTCACTTTTGATTTCGTATAGTTGATACCCTTTGATGTGTATTTATCACGAGAATTGTCAGTGCATACTTGGAAATTTGAGCTCCTTGAGCAACACACTCTCTAATGAGCATCTCACACTCATAACACCTGATAAGCAGGAAAAGAGACATCGGCTCAGGCTCCGCCCCTGGTAGTCATGGGAAACGTTGAGCCGTTGGAGCTCCCTTCCTCACTTTTTCATTCATTCTTCCCTCCTTGCACCTATGTATTCTGGTGCTCTTCTTCTTGATTATTTCTAATTTCTTATATTCTTTACTCTTGGGTTGTACCTACGTATTCAGTACGCCTTCTATATTCTTTGATTATTTTTAGCTGGAATCTTATTTTCTATATTCTTGGGTTGTACCTACGTGATTAGTACGCCTCCTATATTCTTTGATTATTTTGAACTTCTATCGACATATTTCTTTTTTTCTACTGGAATTCTATGCTTCTGTATCCATTCCGCAACAAAAAGGACAGAAAATGCAAGATACACGGCCGGTGAGTTGATAAGAAGCTAGCTAGGGCCTTGCGGATGTAATGATTCTGTAGAAACTGAGCATATGAGGAAATAGAAAAATCTGCTCTCTATGGATTTGCACTTATATCATTTATGGTTGTATCAAACCGTTCAAGTTCATTTATTTAGACCTGAATTTTAAGATTCAAAATTTTCATTATTGATGCAACCCTACTATAGCAAAACTCGATAGATAATTTTTTTTCTCCTATTGTCCCAGAATTAGGACTCTCACAAAATCACAAAACCTAGAGTTCCTAATCGGGGTAGCCTTGTGAATAACTATGTTTAAAACTAGACTAACAATGATTTTCCAGAATGCTCATAAAAACCCAACAAGCTCGAAGGAGGAAAGGAGATCAAACAACCCGGAAAACACGCAAAACATCGCAACTCGGACGATAGATTTATTGGAAATAATTTATTTAGTTACTTTTTCAACTTTAGTTTTTCCTAGAATTCTTTGACCTGCATAATTTGTCTTCTTTGCCACTGTAATGATGGTCAAATTTTTAGTTTTGAATAAATGCTGTCAAGAATTTCTCACGAGTTTTTGAGGGGTTTTCAGATGTTTTCTCAGGGGTTTCAGCGCTTTTAGGGCATTTTCAGACGTGTTGATACATTTTCTGAAGTTTCAGGAAGTTTCAGACGTTTCAGGAAGTTTCAGACGATTTCAGAATTATCAGAAATTTTCATAAATTTGGAGTTATTCAGACATTTCCAAGAATTAGAATCATTTTCAGTGTTTTTCAGAATTTCCCCGAAACTTCCAGAGTTTCAAGTTCTTTTTACAGTTTCCAGATAATTTCAGAATTTTCAGATCATCATAAAATGTTCATTTCTTTCCGTTTGGTTTCTGATTCCCAGTTTGATCTTCTGATAGTCACAAAATGATATTTTCGTATAGTTGGACACCCTTCCATGGGGTGTACTTATCACGAGGTACTGGATGCACATAAGCACATGAATAAGCTCTGAAGACTCGTGATTTCCGTGATCCTTATTTTGAGCAATGCACTTTCCCAAGAGTCCAGAGTGCAGACTACATTTTTATCACCTTCATTAGCGAAATGTTGTTTTCGTATATTGAATACCCTCATGCATGGAAACTTGAGCTCTTCGTGAAACTTATTCTGAGCAAGACACCCTCTAATGAGCATGCTACATTCATATCACATGACAAGAAGGAAAAGAGACACTAGCTTAAACTCCGCCCTAGTTGTCAAGCCAACCTCGAGTCCAAGCTCCCGATTCTCCCCTCCTCTCCTTTCATCATTCATATACCCTTTTCTGCACCTATGTATACTGGTGCTCCTCTTTTTGATTATTTCTAATTTCTTTTATATTCCTTATTTATGGGTTGTACCTTCGTAATTAGTACGCCTTCTATATTCCTTGATTATCTGTAATTTAAAAAAAAACCACTAGAAAAAAGCTTCAAAATGAGGTAAGAAACTAAGCAACAATCTCAAAATCCAATGGAAAAATATAGAATTTTTCCAGAACTTCGACGAGTTCCGCTACAACCTTTTGAACATTGGAACATTGAACAATCGATAACCAGCAGCTCAATCATAAGTTTTTTTGAATTATAGTTTTCTGTTTTATCACTAATTAGTCTATTTAAATTAGTTCACTCACAACCTTCTTAATATTGGAACATTGAACAATCAATAACCACTCCTTTATTTTGGAAAGTTAGACAACCAATATGAACCCTGCCGACGCATTTTTTATAATTATAGTTTTTTTGTTTCGCACTAATTAGTCTATATTAGTTAGTTCATCTCTTATCATACCCCACTAATGAAACTTATTTTTGTTGTTAAAGTTATTTGTCACACCATGATGATAGCTACATTTTACAAATTATAGAAAATTTTGATATAATTTTAACCTGTTATCCAATACCACGACTGATCTTGAAGCTGATTTAATAAAAATTGTATTACTTCAAATCCGGTTTTTTATTCGAGTTTTATGGGATTTTCAAGATGTTTTGGGATTTCAGGAATTTCCAGGATTTTCAGATGAACATAGGTAGTTACTTCTAGGAATTTCAGGCTGTTCCGGGGGTTTCAGATAGTTCTAGACTTTTCAGATATTATTTTCTTGGATTCTCAAAATCTTCAGCAATTTTCAGACACTTCTAGAAATTTCAGACAGTTCCAACCAATTTCAGCTAAATTCAGAATTCATTCTAAAGTTTCAAAACTTTCAGGTAATTTTTCCGCTTTTCTCGGTATTTTCAGATTTTTCAGATTATCCCAGGAGTGCTATTTTCCATAGTTCGATTTCCATTTTTATTCACAAAATGTTATTTTCGTATAGTTGAACACCCTTCAATTTGGTGTACTAATCACGGGAAATGCTTATCTGCTCATGCATAAACTTTAAAACTCGTGATCTTCGTGGTGTTTGTTCTGAGCAATGCATGTCCCAAAGAGTCCTAAGTACAGACTACATTCTTATCAACTTCATCAGCAAAATGCTGTTTTCGTATAGTTGGATACCCATAAGCTGCACTTATCACGAGGATCGTCCGTGCGTGTTTGAAAATTTGAGCTCATTTATTCTGAGCAACACACTTACTAATGAGCATCCTGCATTCATATCACCTGATAAGAAGAAAAAGAGACACTGGCTCAGGCTCCGCCCCCGTTGTCAAGGCAACTTCTAGCCTCAACTCCTGGTGCTCTTTTCCTCACCTTTCTATTCATTCTTCTCTCCTTGCATCTATGTATACTGGTGCTCCTCTTCATGATTATTTCTAATTTCTATATATTCCTTATTCTTGGGTTGTACCTATGTATTCAGTATGCCTCCTATATCTTCTTGATTATTTCTAGTTTTATGGAAAAAATAATTTTACCTTTAACTTCGAAAATGGTGAGTTGGAACTTGAGGGCTGAGGCTTAAAAATGATCCGATTGTTTTCAGATTCTCTCATTCACTTTTCACTATCGCTGAGATTCTGCTCATATTATCCTACAATGGATGGATCTAAAAACAGTAAGTTTTTGAAAATACTTATTCTGAGCAATCTATTTTAATCCGGTATATCTCAATGGAGCATGAATTTGGGAACTGCTCAGATTATAATTTTACACACTGTTAACAGTTTTTTCAAAGTTTTTTTTTCCAGAAAATGGATATAATCGAAATGTTTGGGAGGATTTGATCGTGGTGGATTGTTATGGATACTTTCTGAAATTCGTTTGGGTCATGAGATTTTTCACATCTATCCAACCAACAATGAGAGCTTTTAAATTTTTTGTTTTTTTTTTTAATTTTATTTACAATCCATATAATATTCTTACACCCAATGCACTTTCAATATTTAATGTTGTTTAATGAAAATGTTATTATCCAAACTACAGTTTTTTCATAAGTTTTTTTCGTGAAATTTTTAAGGATTTCTAGAGAGTTCAGGTGTTTCAAGGCGCGAGGTTAAGGTTCGCAGAACATTTTAGAGCTTAATCCCACATAAAGAGACAATAATAGAGGTGAAGGAACAGGGGTAAAGGGAAATGCGAAACGAGTTGACCGTAGGTGTGAATGACAGGTGTTTGAATTTTCCCTCACCCCTTTCCCTTTACCCTTAATAACGGTCCCTTTGTGTGGGATTAGGCAGGCCCTAGAATATTCTGTGAATGGTAGCCCCGCCCTTTTATGAGATGGGCACCTTGCCAGAACCTTCCGTGTGTTTGACGCGTAGCAGTTGCGTTGCGGTTGAGGAGAGGGTGTCTCCACGATTCGTCTGCCAGCAAACAGTCATTCACACTCTGGTGCTCAGTCAGAGGGTCGTGCCGTCTCCTTTCTCGTTTTTTCCTCGTTTGAAAAGTTTTTCGTTCGTCGTTTTCTTTGTCCTCCCCCCCCCTCTCTCCCTTTGCCCTGGTACCTCTTCTTGGGTCCTAAAACATTTTTGCCCCCATCAGTTGCCTCTGATCTCGCCATACAGACTGGGGCTCTTGTTATTTTTTTTTCAGTTTTCAAAATTTTTTTTTCGAAAACAAAATTTCAAACCCCCCCCCCTCTCTCATTAATCTCGTTTTCCAGAAACTCCACAAACAATGGAGGCCCAACGGACTACTCAAAAGGATTACGAGCTTGCTGCCGCCAGAGCCCAGGAGCCCCCAAGAGCAACTGTCTCACCGGGGGCCCCACACCGAGCACAGCGAGCAGTCCCGACCCGGCCACTTCGGGAGAAGTCTACAACTCCTCCACCAAAACCACTGCGATTTGATTGATTGGGTATAGGGTATGCACGTGGGCCAGGGGTTGTGCGAAAAGTTTTTCGAAAATTTTCTAATTTCCGATCATTTTCCAAAAAATGTCTCACCTTTTATCCGAAAAAAAAAACTATTCGGTAAAAAGTTTTTTCGTAACAAATTCAGAAGTTCCTACCATCTTTTCATTCATTTTTCATGAAAAAAATTTAGAAAATTCCGAAAAATCATTTTTTCGCTGTTTCGATCTGAAAAATTAAAAAAAAACAGCTCTTCAAACTCCAAGGTCCAAAGTTTTCAACACAACATTTTCGTCCCGAATAATTTTGAAAAAAAAGTTGTTAGAATTTTTTTCGCGAAAACTTTCCATCCATTTTTCATGAAACAAATTTCGAAAAATTCCGAGAAAAATCTTTTTGTTTAGTTTTTTTTCCTGTGATATAGTAAAAGAAAATTTTTCAAACTGTTTCAGTCTGAAAATTTCTCTCGATTTTTTTCGTCCCAAATAAATTTGAAAAAAAAATTTCTCAAATTTTTTTCGGAATTTTTTTTCGCACAGCCCTGATATGCGTCTTTTCCGATACATCAAGTTTTGTGCAAGCATTCCAAACGAGATCCAAGAAGCAGTGTCTTACCCGTCCACAATTTTATGCAATAGTGTTTACGGACCATGTGCCAGAAACTAAGCGCATTCCATGAAATTCGCCCTTTTTGGCCTACGCCTCTATATCATTCCAGTCATCTCCTGACCTCCTCCCTTATCTTGAAAAATTTCTCACAAATTTCTTTGTCAGTTGTTTTCTTCTGATTTTTTCTTTTTTTTCTTTTCTCAGTTGTTTTTTCTCGCCCTTTTTTTACTTTTTTTTCAAAATCAAAATTCCAATCATACGTTCATTTCTTAATTTTTAAATAAATTTTTAAAAATAAATATTCATTTCTACAAGTGTTTCCACCAGGATTTCCACCAGGATAGAATAAATATGCTCACGGAACCTCTCTCATGTGCTCCGTGACATTTTAAAACCGGCGAAAATTAGGCTTGAAACGTTCAAGTTTTTTTACTCGAGAAATCTCTAGGATTTTAATAAACCTTAGCGGTTTTCAGATAGTTATGAGATTTTTAGTAACATTTAAAATTTCCAAAGGTACTCAGATATTTCTTTGGTTTTCAGATGTTTCCAACCAATGTCAGCTAATCTTTGTAGTCAAGGGATATTCATGTAATCATTAAACACGTCAGATATTTTTCAGCGTTTCCTACTTGTTTTTTTTTTTGATTCCTTCTTCGAACTTTTGGCACTATTAGTCACAGCATGTTAGTTTCGTATAGTTGGATACGCTTCAGTGTGTGCTTATCATGAGAAAAATGTGCACACATCTGGAAATTCGAGCTCATTTATTCTGAGCAATACACGCTCCAATGAACATTTCTCTCATATCACTGAACTAAGCTCCGCCCCGGAATCGTGAGCTCTTAGGGCTCCCTTTCTCATTTCGCTTCATTCTCCTATGTTTGCATCTATGTATTCTGGTGCTCCTCTTTTTGATTATTTCTAATTTCTTATATTATTTATTCATGGGTTGTACCTCCGTGATTAGTACGCCTTCTTTATTCCTTGATTATCTGTAAATTAAAAAAAACCACTAATAAAAAGCTTCCAAAGGAGGTAAGAAACTAAACAACAACCTCAAAAATCCGATGCTAAAATATAGAAATTTTCCAGAACTTCGACGAGTTCCGCTACAAACTTTTCCATATTGCAACATTAAACAATTAAGAACCACAAGCACCAACCATAAGTTTGTTTGAATTGTAGTTTTTCTGTTTTATCACCAATTAAGTTAGTTCACATCTTACCATACCCCTTAGATGAAACCTTTTTTTTTTTTTAAATATTTTTTGTTCTTTTTATTAGTAGCTGTTTTTCACAAATTCTAGATAATTTTTGATCATTTTTACTTTTACACCCAACGCACTTCGAATCTTTAATGTTGTTTAATAAAAATTTTGGGCTCTATTCGACTTCAGAGGTCCGCTCAGAAAACAACGGTCCGCCCAGAAAATAACGGTCCCCTGACCCACCAAAAATAAAACAACGGTCCGCTCAGAAAATAACGGTCCTCTGACCCCTTGAAAATAAAATACAGGTCCGCTCAGAAAACAAAGGTCCCCTGAACCCTCAAAAATAAAATAACGGTCCGCTCAGAAAACAACGGTCCGGTAGTATGAAACATACAAAGCTGAATCTTATACATTTTTGACACATTTTTGCAGCACTTGTTAGTGTTTTTAGTTAATTTCGGGAATGAGTAATCTACGGTGAGTCTAGATGATTTGCTCTTATTGGGGTCAATAGTAAACATACTCGCGGCTTAACAGTAGTGATAATATGGCGATGATTTCTCAGAGGATGAAGCAGAGAAAATATAAAAATGATTTAGGAATCGAACATGTTCAAAACAAGAGTGAATGGCCCCAGTTCCAGTGTTCGATTACTTGATCATGCTTATACTTTCTCTGTTTTATTCTCTGAGATTTCTGTCTTGGTGCTGAAACCCTAAAGCTTTTGAAACGCCTGTATCTGGTTCTTACTCTTTTCCTAAAATGCCGAACTCACAAATCCTCATGTTATCACTACTGTTTAGCTGCGAGTATGTTTACTATTGACCCCAATAAGAGCAAATCATCTAGATTCACCGTAGATTACTCATTCCCGAAATTAACTAAAAACACTAACAAATGCTGCAAAAATGTGTCAAAAATGTATAAGGTTCAGCTTTGTATGTTTCATACTACCGGACCGTTGTTTTCTGAGCGGACCGTTATTTTATTTTTGAGGGTTCAGGGGACCGTTGTTTTCTGAGCGGACCTGTATTTTATTTTCAAGGGGTCAGAGGACCGTTATTTTCTGAGCGGGCCGTTGTTTTATTTTTGGGGGGTCAGGGGACCGTTATTTTTTGAGCGGACCGTTGTTTTCTGAGCGGACCTCTGAAGTCGAATAGAGCCAAATTTTGTTATTCCAACTACAGTTTTTTTTTCCAGTTTTTTTTGGGATTTTCAAGGATTTCTAGAGAATCCAGATATTTTCAGAATTTTCAGATATCTCTAGTATTTTCGAAAAACCTTAGCCGTTTTCAGACAGTTATGAGATTTTCAGTCACGTTTCGGATTTTCAAAAGTTCTCAAATATTTATATGGTTTTCGGATGTTTAAAACCAAATTCAGCTAATTTCAAGTTGATTTTCCAGTAATCATTAAATATTCCTGATATTTTTCAGAGTTTCCTACTTTGTTTTCTGATTCCTTGTTTGAACTTTTAGTCACATCATATTAGTTTCGTATAGTTGGATACGCTTCAGTGTGTACTTATCTCGAGAAATGCATGTGAATATTTGGAAATTTGAGCTCATTTATTCTGAGCAATACACTACCCAAAAGCCTGGAGTAAAAACTACATTCTTATCACCTTCATTAGCAAAATGTCGTTTTCGTATAGTTGAATGCCCTTTGGCGTGTACTTATCACGAGAATTGTCCGTACATATTTGGAAATTCGATCTCTTGTGATATTTATTCTGAGCAACACACTTTCCCTGATCATCCTACATTTATATCACCTGATAAGAAGAAAAAGAAAAGACACCGGATTATGCTAAAACCTTGGTTGTCATGAGCAACTTAATCCGTAAGCCTGGGACTCTTTCCCTCACTTTTTCTTCATTCCCCCCTCCTTGCATCTATGTATACTGGTGCTCTTCGCTTTGATTATTTATAATTTTTATATATTCCTAATTCGTGGGCTGTACCTATGTATTCAATATGCCCCTATATTTTTCGATTATTTCTAATATTAAAAAACATATTTTTTATTAATTTATTCTTCATTAATTAAAAAAAGGTGAGTCAGAAATTTTGTCAGCCGATTCCTGAAAACAATCAGATTACTTTCAGATTCTAACAACTGGAACGATGCTGAGGACCACATCAATGCCGTCCAATGGGAGACCATGACTACAGCCATCAGGATCTAAGCATGGTCAGCAAAGGGCCCGATGAGTTCATTGTCTGCGACAAGTGGATCCAAGAGTGTGCAGCTGGAAATGCAATTATTTATAATTTTTAGTTTAGTTCGTTAAATTTTTCAATATGTTCAACACTTTGTATGACTAGCCCATGCTGATTTAATAAAATTGTGTTATTCTCACTTCAGTTATTTATAGTTCGTGTTTTTTTTTTCTAAGATAGATTTTCAGGTGTTTCAGAAATTTTCAGAATTTCGGGACATCCTAACAAAGTTACGTCATTCAGATATTTTTCCAGATAATTTTTTCAGATATTTTCAGATTTTTCAGATAATTTTTTCAGATATTTTCAGATTCTCCAGATAATTTTTTCAGATAGTTCCAAGTTTTTTAGATAATTTTTTCCAGATATGTTCAGATTTTTCAGATAATTTTTTCAGATTTTTTCAGATTTTTTCAGATAGTTTTTTCAGATTTTTTCAGATAGTTTTTTCAGATATTTTGAGATTTTTTCAGATTTTTCCGATAATTTTTTCATATTTTTTCGATAATTTTTCCCAGATGTTTTCAGAATTTTCAGATAATTTTTTCCAGATCTTTTCAGATATTTTTCAGATTTTTCAGATAACTTTTTCAGATTTTTTCAGATTTTTCAGATAATTTTCAGATAAAAGTCTTGATTTCTTTAGTTTGGTCCCCGGCTCTTTTCTTGACCTTCTGACCATTCATAGTGTTACAAAATGCCAGTTGGACATAGTTGGATGCTCTTCAGCGGGGGCTTATCACGAGAAGCCCTTAGTACAAATTACATTCATATCACTTTTACTCGCGAAATGCTGTTTTCGTATAGTTGGATATCCTTTTGAGTTCCTTGTGATATTTAGTCTGAGCAGTACACTCCCGGAAAACACATAATTATATCCCTAAATTCCAAAATTTCGTATAGTTGAATGCCATTTGCTGTTTGGAAATTTGAGCTTGTTGTGCTAATTATCCTGAGCAATACACTCTCTAATGAGCATCCTACATTCATGACACCTAATAAGAAGGTAAACAAACCTCAGGCTCCGCCCCGGTAGTCAAGGCAACCTGTGCTCCTGGGGGCTCTTTCCCTCACTTTTTTCATTTATATTCCTTCATTGCATCTATGTATTCTGGTGCTCTTCTTAATAATTCTTTCTAATTTTGCTTTATCATTTTTATTCTTGGGTTGTACCTATGTATTCAGTACGCCCCCTTAATCTATTGATTATTTCTAATTTGAATTCATCGATGAATGGCTCCATTGTGTTGTATTCCAGATGAGAAAAAGGGGAAAAAGGTAAGTGATTTCAAAATCAATAAAAAAAAATTTTCTGGAAAATCATTGACCACTCTTCATGCGGTCTAAACTTCTCAAATTACTTATAATTGCATCATTGTTGAATGCAGGTTTCTCATATCTCATATGTAGTGTGTTGCTCAGAATAAATCTTTTCGGAATTGAAAGATTCACGGATTTAGAAAAGCACCGTGACCTTAGCCTGAATAGTACAAAGACTGCTGAAGCGCCGCAGGCGCGGCAAGCAGGCTCACTTTCTGTTCATCGTGCTTAACACACGTGTAGCTTCTCATGAATCGTAGAGGTAGTGAACAAAGAAAACGGAACTAAAATCCTGATTGGGTTTTTCTCCTGCTAACGTTATTAAAAATTTTCAGATTCCACGGTAAAATGTCGCAACGAACAATTGGAGATCCGAAGGAGGACACTCCGATGTCAGCAAAAATGGACTGAAAAAATGGAAGGAAAAGGTAAGTGATTTTAAAATCAATCCAAATAGACTGCTGAAGCGCCGAAGGCGCGGCAAGCAGGCTCACTTTCTGTTCATCGTGCTTGTCACACATGTAGCTTTTTATGAGCGAGAAAAGTAGTGAACAAAAAAAAACGAAAATAAAATCCTGATTAGTTTTTTCTTCCGCTAACGTTATTCAAAATTTCAGATTCCACGGTCAAATGTCACACCGGCCAGCTGTAGATCTGAAGGAGGAAACTCCGATGTCCGCAAAAATGGACTGAAATTGGAATTCCACCAAGTTCCAACGGAACGTTTCAGAAAAGTTCCGGGGTGAGTTGCCATTTGTATGACGGAAAATCAGAAAATTATCAGTTTTCAGACTCTGGCTGGATTGGCATCTCGAGCAAGGAAATGAAAGTTGTGCAGGTCTACAATCTAATCTTTAATTACTTTTTTGTTTTCGTTCCCTAGCTTTTTATATTTTAGAAATTCATACATATCTTGTAATTAATCCTCACGAGCACTTGCACGGTTCAAAGCTGAATTAATAAAATTAGTTGGATACTGAAAGTATCCTGAACTCGAATTAATAAAATTACGAGAAAATTGAACGTTTCGAGATATTTTTGGCACTTCTAAATAAATGTTACAGCTTTTCCAGACAATCAGAGGTCAGGTAGATTCAGTTGTGCTTATTACGATTCGCAGACATCTTCAGAACTTCCAGGTAATCAAAAATGTGATAAATTCTAGTCTCCTCCGTCACAAAATGTTATTTACGTATAGTTGCTGTGTACTTATCACGAAAAAGCATATGTACACACCCAAAATTTGGAAATTTTGGCTCGTTTTGATATTTATTCTGAGCAATACACTTCTCAAAGAACCAAGAGTACAGGCTATATTCTTATCAACTTTATCCTCAAAATGTTGTTTTTGTATAGTTGAATACACTTTGGCGTATACTTATCACGAGAAGGGTGCATATTTGGAAATTTGGGCTCCTTGTGAAATTTGTTCTAAGCAACACACACCATACGAGCAACCTACACTCATAACACTTGATTATAGGGAAAAGAGAATGCGCAGGCGTGCCCCGGTCGCCTGGGGCAACTGGGAGCTCTTGGAGCTCCCTTTTGCACTTCTTCACTCATACTCCCTTACTGCATCTATGTATACTGGTGCGCTACTTGTTGATTATTTCTAATTTTTTATTGTTTTTTCATGGGTTGTACCAATGTGTTCAGTACGCCTCCTATATTTATGTTCTGATTATTATAATTTTGAAAAACCTTATATTTGAATTTAAAAATGGTAAGTTTTCCAGACGCATTCGAAAAAATATATTATGAGCAACTTACTTTAGTTTGATAGGTAAGAAGCAGCTGTGAAGTAATTGTTAACTAACGAATTGCTCAGAATAAAATTTGACACGTTTTGTTAGCTGACCGCATTATTATATTTGAACATCGAGAAATGTTAGTTGAAAAAATGAAAAAAAAAACGAAATTGAACGAAAAAAAAACTTGAACCCTTATTGTTTCAGGCCATACAAAACTCCCTAAAAGAAAGCTTGAAACGCAACCGACTAGAGTCTCCAGGTAAAATTTGTCCCTAAACTATTTCAACAACTTGAATATTAGAAACGATAACTGAAAAGATTTCAGAAGGGTAGTCAAAGTCTACAACACCTCGGACAGGCTGCAACTAGGAAACTGGAAACAGGTTAATTTAATTAAATTTTTTCCGTTGTAGATTTCTAGTTGTTAAAATTTATATCTATCTTTTTTTGATCACCCTTTTTTTATTAAGCTTTGTTGGACTCATCATAACAATTTTTATATTTTTTTAGTTCCCTCTTTTTTATACATTCATGTGAACATTGAAAGCATCCGAAAAATGATCTACACTAATAAAAGTAAGATTTTCTTCACTTTTTTCGGAGCATTTTCAAAGCTTAATCAGTCTGAAAATTCATTTTTCTAATAATTATTTTTGAAAATATTAAGATTCCTTCGCCGACTCCTTAATCCATGACACTGAATGATGTAAGGTTGTCTTAGGGTGGCCTTCTTCATGCGCCTTTTCGTATACCTTTCAATTAACAATTAATTAGGTGGGACCTCCATGTCATTTATTCGCGAAAATGTTAGTTGGATTTACAGAAAAGAGGTATACATAAAAGAGGTATAAAAAAGGTTAGAAAAGAATAATATAAAATGTCACATAAGAAAAATTAATGGGGTCCTCTCGGGGACTGATCTTCTTCTTCGCCAATCTCTTCTCTCGTCTCTCTTCTTCTTATCGCCTCTCCACCGCTGACATCCATCGCGGAAGTTCGACGTTCTCGTCGAAGAAGAGTGGAGTCTTCCGAGAAGTTCGTCTCGCATGTCCCTTCGAAGGTTTCGTTCTAACTTGTCGAGGAACTCTGTTGTCCGGTAGAAAGGTAGAACTTCCAACTCACTCCTGGCTACAAACACGAGGGTTCTTGAGTCTGACTCCAGCTCTACTCCACTCAAGCATTTTTACAACCTTATCTGAAAAAAATCATGTTATATTCTGAGCAACCAACTTCAAATGTTCATATCTAAGTTGTGAGTGAAGCTATCAAAAAGTGGTCATTTGATGAATTGCTCAGAATAAAATTCTTAAAATTTTATTAGTTGATCACTTTTTGATACCTCCACCCCTGACCGGGATATAAGTCATTTTTTCGAAATTTGAACAATTTTATCTGTGCTGACTCACTTTTTTTCCTTTTGAAATTTTCGAAACCGAAAATCAAAGATTTTTTTTCAGAAATTAAAAATAATCAAAACAAAATAAAAGGGCACCCAAATCCAAAGGGTACTAGGAAAGCATTTTGAATGAATGAATGACAAGAAAATCGGAGAAATCTCGTAAAACCATCCGAGAGATTCGGAGATTGTTATCAAAACTAGGCCATATCTATCTCCGTTGAAAGTGAAGGCATCAAAATGCTTTCAACTGATAAAATGTTTCAAATTTTATTCAAAGCGATTCATTAGTTGAGAACTTTTTGATGGATTTTTTCCTTGATGAGATATGCATCTTCAAAATTTGCAGGTCTGATTTTCTCACCATCTCCAAATTTTGAGCTGGTATATCTCTGCAACTAGAGGAGCTATCAAAAAGTTGTCAACTAGTAAAATGTGCAGAATTTTTCCCTGAGCAATTTGTTAGTTGACAACATTTTGATAGCTCCTACCATTCCCGAGATATGACGGTTTTAGCTTCCTCTGACCACCTAAGTCTCTCTTCCTCGTACTCTCTCGCCTCCATTTTCAACCTCTCCGATCAGAGAAAAGCGAAACAGTGTACGTCTGACTCTTTTCCACTCTCTTTTCCATTTTCCCTCTCGCCGGGTGAAGCCTATCGCCGGGCGGTACACAATTTCGCTTTCCTCTGACCGGACGCTGTGAAAATGGAGGCGAGAGAGTATCAGGAATAGAGACACAGGTAGTCAGAAAAAGCTAAAAACCGGCATATCTCGGTTAGGAGTGAAGTTATCAAAAAGATGTCAACTAAAGAATTGCTCAGAATAAAATTTTACACATTTTGTTAGTTGACAACTTTTTGATAAGTCCACTTACAACGGAATTATAGCAGTTCTAATAGAACTCACCCTTCAAAATAAATTCCTCCGGTAGTGATTGCTCTTCGTTCAGTGAATGGTACTGCGGTGTTACAGAAGGGAGAAAACACTACAAAAAAAAATTTTATCATTGAAAAAAACAAATTCAACTCACCTTCCGGTCATTTGTGTTTCCCGAGGCAGAATAGTAGGAAAAAATAGGAAAAAAAATTAGAAATAATCATTCAAAAAAGGGCACCCGAATCCAGAGGGTACTAGATAGAAGAATAAAAAATAATCAAGAATAATAATAAAGGAGCACCCGATTCCAAAGGGTACAAGGAAGAAAATGAAGAGAAATTTCCACTCGGGCCCACAGGGAAAGTGTAAACACTCAAGACGTCAGCTGCCATTTTCTTGTTTCTAAGCACTTTTTTTGAATCTGAAATATCTCAGTTGCGAGTGGAGTTTTGAAAAAGTTGTCAACTGATAAAATGTTCCAAATTTTTTTCAGAGCAATTCATTAGTTGATCACTTTTTGATAACTCCATTCCCGACCGAGATATAACGGCTTTAAGAGGATTGCTCAGAATAAAGAAGGAGGAGTCTATCTTCTTGGTCGGTCTCTGAGAAACTGCTTTCTCAGAGACCCAGCTCGTGCACACCATTTTCTTCTCCACCGAAAAAAGAAAAAAACTGGGAAATGAGAAAAAAATTGTTCCAAAAAAAAAGTAAGCTCATCCCAAAATATAAAAACCCCAAAAAAGGGATCCCAAACGACAGCGCGCTTCTTGAGTCAATTCTAGCTTAGAAAACTGATTGCCAAAGATTTTCCTTTTTTTCAGTGTAAAAGGCTTATTCCCATGACAACTTATTCATATGATATGAAAAGGTGAACAGATAAAAAGAATATAAGCAATTATTCAACCAATTTTTCAGATTATAGGCCAAATCCAGCTGATCTCCTGTTCGGTTTCGGCTTGGTGAATTTCGGTCCGATTGCGATTCAGGTTTATCTTGGTGTGGAAGGCGGTGCAGACTCAAAATAAGAAAAGTTATGACCAATATTAGAAGAAATTCAGAGTGAAAACCTACCTTTTCCTCTAACAACAACTTTCTTCATTCGGCCTGGAAAAAAACAAATAAGTCTTATTCAAATAGAAATGGAGCTATCCCAGATTGGATCTCAAGTTTCATTTTCTCAAGTTTTTTATGCGTTTTGTCCGATACAACTCTATATAGAACTGATATCAGTAAATAGAGAATTGTTTTCATAGTACTTCATGTACTTACATTTTCAGATTTTGCAAAATTACAGTTCCAGCATGCGACACAGACGAACAAAGTTGCTCCATAGTCCGATTTTTTTCAATTGTTCAGAAGGTCGGTTGTAGATGCCTGAAACTTCATAAAATTTTCATTTTTTGCTTAATTTCAGATTTTTTTCAGTTGACGTACACTTCACGTTCGACATCTCGTATGCTACTTCTTTCTATCCCTGTGTATTCCCTGTTGGAATCTTTTTTTTCCATCAAGGTCTTCTCCTGCAAAATTTGAGTTACGAATTTCTCAATGTTCTCTTTTTGAACCTACAGTTTTGGAGCAGTCCTGGGATTTTCGAAGTAGATGTTGCAAACATGAAGTTAGTGTTTCTGAAAATAATACAAATTTTCTGTGAGCAGTCAACTTTGAACAGAAATATCTCAGCTGTGAATGAAGATATCAAAAAATTGTCAACCAATGAATTGCTCAGAATGGAGTTTGCAATATTTTATCAGTTAACAACTTTTTGATAACATTATCCCCAATCGAGATATGTCCTATTTTTTTATAACTAACCAATGTGTCAACTGGATTTTGAGCGCTAATTTTGTTGTTGAAATACTCACCATTTTTATAGGGAAAATCCAAAATTTCCGTTCGAATAGTAGAAAAAAATTGAAAATAATCAATAAAAAAAAGACGCACCCGAAACACAAGGGGTACTAGGAAGACATGAATGAAGGAAGGGGCTCCGTGAGCCCCGTGGCGCCCTCCCTCGCTGTCTGCGTCTCGCTTTTTTTCAAAAGGATCCTTTTTTTGTTTTGTTTTGGAGGAGAAGGATGACGTGTTCTTCTTCTCCCTTCTATTCGTAACAGAAGAAAATGATGTGCTGCTCTCTCAGACACCCACCAAGAGGATAGATTCCTTTATTCTTTTTTATTCTGAGCAATCCTCTTAAAACCGTCATATCTCAGTTAGGAGTGAAGCTATCAAAAAGTTGTCAACTAATAAATTGCTCAAAATTAAATTTCAAATGTTTTTTCAGTTGACAACTTTTTGATAACTCCACCCACAACTGAGATATTCCTGATTAAAAAGTGGTGCTCAGAAAAAAAAAGACAGCTGACGTCTTGAGTGTTTACACTTTTCCTGGGAGCTCAGGGGGAAATTTCTCTTCATTTTCTCTTCCTAGTACCCTTTGGAATCGGGTGCTCCTCTATTATTATTCTTGATTATTTTTAATTATTCTATCTAGTACCCTCCGGATTCGGGTGCCCTGTTTTTAATGATTATTTCTAAATTTTCTCTAATTTCTTCTTAATATTCTGCCTCAGGGAACACTACACTACAAATAAACGCCAAGTGAGTTGAATTTATTTTTTTTTCATTATATGAAATATTTTCTTTATTGTAGTGTTTTCTCCCTTCTGTAACACCCCAATACCAATCACTGAACGAAGAGCAATCACCACCGGAGGAAATTATTTTTGAAGGGTGAGTTTTATTGAAACTGCTATAAATCCGTTGTAAGTGGAGTTATCAAAAAGTTGTCAACAAATAAAATGTGCGAAATTTTATTCTGAGCATTTCATTAGTTGACAACGTTTTGATAGCTCCACTCACAACTGAGATATCCAAGTTTAAAGTTGATTGCTCAGAATAAAACTAAAATTTTTTAGAAAACTCATTTGCGGTGGCTCCATTGTAAACAGAATGAAGTTTTTTGGAGTGGAAAAAGGTAAGTTTTTTCCATTTTCAAAATCAAATATAATTCAGTTTTTGCAGTACCTTTTTGACGATCCTGCCCACATCGAATAAGATGATGGAGTCCAAAGGATTGTATTTTGAAAGGTGAGTTTTTTTTTTGGCTTGTTTCTTGAATATCTCAGTCATGGTAAGAGCTATCAAAAAGTTGTCAACTAATAAAATGTGCAAAATTTTATTCTGAGCAATTCATTAGTTGGCAATTTTTTGATAGCTACACTCCTAATTGAGATATATTACTTTTAAGAAAGGATTGCTCAGAAGAAATGAATATATTTTTCAGAAAACACACGATCCAAGCAGAAGTGGCCAAAAGAGGAGAGTAATGATGTAACCTGGACATGGACTTAAAATAAATTTGTATCGAATTTCCAGTTTGTGTTGAATTATTTTTTGTGGAAAGATTTCAGATTGAAGAGAGTTTCAGAGAATTTTCGACATTTTCAGACAGTTCCAGACGATTTCAGACAGTTTCAGGCAGTTCCAACCGGTTCCAGACAGTTTCAGACAGTTTCAGTCAGTTCTAGACAGTCTCAGACAGTTTCAGACAGTTTCAGACAGTTTCAGACAGTTCCAGACAATTTCAGATCGTTCCAGACAGTTTCAGACAGTTTCAGGCAGTTTCAGACAGTTTCAGATAGTTTCAGACAGTTTCAGACAGTTCTAGACAGTTTCAAACAATTTCAGAAAATTCCAGACAGTTTCAGACAATTTCAGACAGTTCCAGACGATTTCAGACCCTGAGCGTGACTAATTATTTTTCGACAGCTTTTTTAGAATGGATTGCTCCACAGGGTGCATCAATCCCCTTTGTCCACCCAATTTCGTGTCTGTTGTAAATATTCTCAAGGAACCACCAAGAAGCTTCTCCCCTCTTCTTTATTCTGAGCAATTAACCTAACACCGTTATATCACAGCTGCGAGTGGAGCTATCAAGAAGTTGTCAGCTGGTGAATTGCTCAGAATAAAATTTCAAACATTTCATCAGTTGACAACTTTTCGATAGCTCTATCAACAATTGAGATATTCCGGCATGAATAAATTGAAAGGCAGCTGACGTTGTTACACTTTCCATGTGAGCCCGCGGGGGGATGTCTCTTCATTTTATTCTTATTCATGTCCTCCCAGTACCCTTTGGAATTGGGTGCCCTTCTATATTTTCATGATTATTTCTAATTATTCTATATAGCATGAAGTGATTGTAAGCCCTGAATTCATTTTCCCCCGAACACACACAAAAAGTTTACAGACTCTCTACAAAAAGGTGCACCAATTTCACATAAGGTGGTCAATGGAAAGGGAAGAGTACGATGTGAGTTTTTTTCTGGAAAAATTTCATTAAAAAAGTGTATTCAGCATCTCCTCTTCACTCATCAGCAAAGGGAGCGCAAGATCCAGCTCCTCTTCCTAGATCTCGAAGCGCAGGTTTCGATAAAAACCAAGTCCTTGAAAAAACCAAAAAATTTCAGACGAGACCCATGTCCGTCGACCAGCTGATGGACGAGGCTTCCAGCAAAGCCCAAAAAATCGAGGTGAACAGCAACAAACAAACAGTTTTGGAGCAAAAAAAAAGTTTCAGGAGAAGCTGGCCGCCACACAAGAGGAACTGGCCCAAACCCTCGAAAAACTCGGCAAAGTCGAGAGACAGTTGGCAAAGGTGAGAACCACCAACTGCGTGGAGGAGAACGAAAAATTGCGGCAAAGCTTGGCCGCCGCCAACCTGAATGAGCACAAAAAGCTCATCAAACTGGAGGTGGGTCATCAACAAAAGTGTACTGGAGCGAACCAAAAGTTTTACAGAAGTGCTTGGAGAGCCTACAAACAATCTCCGAGTGTACAATATGCACAAGCCGCTACACCACCACCGGACCACAAGTGCCCAGAGTTTTGGGTAAGTCTTACACCCACACATGTGTACAAAAAAATTTCAGCATCTTGTGGCCACACGTTCTGCACGGAGTGTGTGAACAAGATTGGCAAAAATGTCCACAACCAAATCAAATGCCCAACGTACCAGAAATTTTCCTCCGCCAATAGCCCAAAGAATATAACCATAATTCAGGCTCTTGTACCGACAGTCTACCGCCTGTTAGAGGGCGATAATGATCTTGTTCTAGAATAATGTGTGTGTGGGTGTTTTTGCAAATAAACCGTGTGTTTTTTATTGGCTTCGAAAAAAAAAACAGTCAAAAAATACTATCAATAATTGGGTTTCTCAACTGGTCGAGAGAGAAAATTTTATCAAACTCGGCATACACTACACAATAGATACCGCCTTGCGGTGTTAAATCTCTAGAATTTAATAGAACACTATCATTCATTTGTCGAACCAGTTTTATTGTTCATCACTTTGCAAAATTTTCAGTCAGTTTCAGACATCTTCAGACTTCAAAATCTTGTTAAAAACCCTGAAACTTTTGCATCGACTTTTACTGTTGCTTTCCGATCGAATATTGTGTACGCTACAGGCAACGAAGAAACAGAAAATGTTTTTTTTTTCTCCAAGGAGGATGTGTCTTATCACCGTCCAAAGTAAGGAAATATTGAAACGCAGACAGTCAAGGTACGGACGCCGGCTCCCTCTCCATTCCCTTTCATTCGTATATACATTTCTGCCTAGTACCCCTTGTGCTTCGGGTGCTCCTCTCTTATTTTTACTGATATTTTTTCAATATTTCTATCCTGTACCCTTTGGATTCGGGTGCCTTTTTTATTGATTATTTATAGTTTGTTTTCTTGTTTATTCCTATTATCCCTTTATTCCTATATTTATTCCTATTATCCCACAACACCAATGCCATTTACTGAACGAAAAGCAATCACTACCGGAGAAATTTTTTTTTTGAAGGGTAAGCTCTATTGGAACCGCTATAACTCCGTTGTAAGTAGACTTATCAAAAAGTTGTCAACTAGTAAAACGTGCGAAATTTCATTCTGAGCAATTCATTAGTTTCAAACGTTTCGGTAGCTTTACTCACAACTGAGATATATCATTTTCAAGCTGATTGCTCAGAATAAAAATAACATTTTCAGGAAATACATTTGCGGCGGCTCAATACTCAACAGAATGAAGTTTGTTGGAGCAGAAAAAGTACTACGCTACCAGCAGTTCAGCCAATAATTCAGTGTAAATGGTGATAGATCATCTGAATGGCCTTAGAAGTTCACAGCTGAAAAGAGATCAAATTTGGAAGAGGCGCGAGAGATTTCGTGGTGAATTTTTGATCTTTTATATTAATTTAACTCAAACGATAAGTACTTTCAGTTGAAAGGAGTAATCAGGAGATCAAGAAGATTGACGAATGGAGGATCAAAACTAAAAAGATACAATGGTGAAACTTATCGACTATATTCCTTGTTTTAACGTTTTTTTGGCTGCAGATTCAATAAATTATTAATTTTTTGAATATTTTTTGATTTGCATTTTTCGGAAAACATGTAAAATTTAGTGGCGGCGAAACTAGCGGAAACTGTCTGAAACTGTCTAAAACTGCCGAAAGCTAACTAACTGGAATCGTGTAAACCTGTTAGAAAACTGTGCAAAAAAGGGTGTACAAAGATAACTAATGATTTATTTTTTCAAGATTATTTTATTTTTCAAAATAATTTTTGGTATGAGTCTTGAGCTGCTAATCATAGAAGATCATCCTGTCTTCCCAAACGGTCCTGAAAATTTTTGTTCTGAGCAATACTTCTTTGAAAAAATAAACTAACCCGTCTCTGTTCCAAGTGAATGAACTCTGATAGAATTTTCTGAAAACAAGGGAAAAAAGTTTCAAAAAACCAGGAAAATGAAAAAAAACTCACTGTTTTTTGTTTTTTTCATCCAAAGTTTTCAAAAATAATAAGTATATATTGTCAAAATTAAAAATAATCAATAAGAGAATAAAAGGATGCACCCGAAACACAAGGGTACTAGTAGGAAGTCATAAGAAAGTGAATGGAAAAAAGGAGCCGGATCTCTCGAGCCCTCTAGCTGTCTGAGTCGTTGCATTTCTCTTCAGTTCTCCTGAAGATAGTGTGTTTCATGTTGCTCAGAATGATTGATAGGTTTTCTTTTTTCTTGCCCAGAAAACACAGAATGGGAGACGGAAAACGTGAGCAAGGAGTGATGGGGTCGGTAATTTTTCTGGTTTCTAAGCCGTTTTCAGACAATTTCAGACAGTACCAGACAGATTCAGACCATTCCGGACAGTTTCAGACAGTTTAAGATAGTTTGAGACAGTGTCAGACAGTTCCAGATGGGCTCAGACAATTTCAGACAGCTTCAGACAGTTTCAGACAGTTCCAGACAGTTCCAGACAGTTCCAGACAATTTGAGACAATTTGAGACAGTTTCAGACAGTTTCAGATAGTTCCAGGCAGTTCCAGACAGTTTCAGACAGTTTCAGATAGTTCCAGGCAGTTCCAGACAGTTTCAGACAGTTTCAGACAGTTTAGACAGTTTCAGACGATTTCAGACAGATTCAGATAGCTTCAGACAGCTTCAGACAGTTCCAGACAGTTCCAGTTGGACTCAGACAGTTCCAGACAGTTTCAGAGAGTTTCGGACAGTTTACGGCTGTTTCAGACAGTTTTAGACAGTTCCAGGCAGTTTCAGAGGGTTTCAGAGAGTTTCGGACAGTTTACGGCTGTTTCAGACAGTTTTAGACAGTTCCAGGCAGTTTCAGAGGGTTTCAGAGAGTTTCAGACAGTTTAAGATAGTTTGAGACAGCTGCAGACAGTTCCAGACGATTTCAAACAGTTTCAGTCGGTTTCAGGCAGTTTCAGACAGCTTCAGACAGTGTCAGACAGTTCCAGATGGGCTCAGACAATTTCAGACAGCTTCAGACAGTTTCGGACAGTTTACGGCTGTTTCAGACAGTTTTAGACAGTTCCAGGCAGTTTCAGAGGGTTTCAGAGAGTTTCAGACAGTTTAAGATAGTTTGAAACAGCTGCAGACAGTTCCAGACGATTTCAAACAGTTTCAGTCGGTTTCAGGCAGTTTCAGACAGCTTCTGACATTTTCAAACAGGTTCAGTCAAATTCAAACAACTCCAGGCAGTTTCAGACAGCTTCAGACAGTTTCAGACAGTTTCAGACAGTTACAGACAACTTTAGACACTTTCAGACCTTCCTAGATAAATTATGACAGTTTCAGGTAGTTTCAGACAGTTTCCGGCTGTTTCCGGCTGTTTCAAGTAACTTTCGATAAATTTCACACTGAAAACAAAAAAGGCGAAAAAAAAATTCTTGGATCATTCCACAAATGAATCCAAACGTCCATAATTTTCCAGATAACCCTGACCATGCTCTTTTATGAAGGTCATTTTATGTTTTTTGTCCGTTTTTTTTTACAATTTCTCTGTCCAACGCAATTCCTTTCATCTCTCTCTCTCTCTCTCTCTTGTGGCTTCCTTCCTCCTTTGTTACAAAAAGTTTCTATTTTTTTTTCTTTCTCTCGTCTCCCACTAGACTTGACAGCTGCCTCTTGCTCTGCAAGAAGAATTTTTCACTTTTCTTTTCATTTTATCTTCCCAGTACCCTTAGCTTCGGGTGCGCTCTTTTTTATTGATTATTTCTAGTTTTACTATTTTTTCTGAAATTTTTTCTAATACTCTTCACAACTGCCACATATTTTCTAATAATCATATTTCTAATTCTCACTTTATGGTGCATCGGCCATAACAAAGTAAAAAACTAGCTGAAATGTGGTAAGTGATATTTGTCCTTTCTTAAGTTAATCTAAGAAAAAATGTTTGCAGACTAAATTTGACCGTGGAAAAGTCTGTAAAACATCCTCGCAATGTTCGGAAACTCGAAAGATATAAATTATAAAGTGAGTGGTTTTTTTAATTGTGTCTAATTTCCTACTTTTTTAAGATGTCGCTGAAATATCGGTCCGGTAGTTTTATGGTGCATCGCCGAATTTAACGAATATGTGAATAAATGGTAAGACATTCTGGAAAAAAAAAGGATTTTTATTAATCCAATTATTTCAGGATTTGTTGGGCAGCCGATCAATGATATGGAATTTTATGAATAACCAAATGGACAGTTAGAGAAGCCAACCGGAGAAGATGAAGAAAGCGACCACCTAGAAGACAGATGAAGGAAGCCGGCCCCACGTAGTGTCGTAACCGACCAAATAAAGGAAATTTGAAGTTTTGAATTGTTTACTTGCAATAATTACCTTAATTTTTTATGAATAAATGAACATTCTAAAGAATATCAATTCTTCACAACGCATAACTAGGGTTCCCACATCAGTTGTTTACAGTTCTATTAATTTTAGATTTAACTACCTCATTCTTTTTTTACACAGGTGATATGGAAAGACTTGAATATGAATATTGAGTTGAATCGAAAATTCCGTTTGGAAATGCACCTAAACCTTCTTGTGGTACAATCTTAATTTTAACGTTTATCCATTCCTTGACAGTTTCTGTTTATCCATTCCTTGACAGTTTAGGTTTAGGTAATTTTCCATTAACTTTCCATGGTTATGCCACTACTTGCTCTTTTATTCGACATTTCCATGACAACTAGAAGCAGTTTCCATCGTTCACCATCATAAATCTCCCAAACTAGGTCAACAGCCTCGTTGAAAATAGGTCAAATCCACGGAGCTGCTTTTTGTTTCTAAGGTTACCTGGGCTCTCGGCGCTCACGGAACATCCAAGGAGCTCATTCTTATTCTTGTTGTACCTTTGGATTCGGGTGCCTTTTCAATGATTATTTCCAAGTTTAAATATGTTGTTCTATTCTTAAACTTCTTATAAATTAAAACGATTCCGGGATACGTTTTCTCGTTGTGAATGGTTCTGACGGTGACAGGAGATGATCCCAGTGTAACAAGTCATGTAAGTAGCTCATTTGATAATTTTATTCCGGAAAAAGCAAATAAGTTACACATATGAACTAGTTTTGCAGAGCAAGTACGATGTTCCAAGGATATGCCGTAACCAAATACGATACTATATTCTTTTCATGGTGCTATAGATGTTGAAGACGGATAGAGAGTCAATAATAAGGTGAATTTTCTATGAGTTAAAAAAAAGACTTTAAAAAATAATAAAACATTCAGACCAGGGGTGGGCATTGCTTGAGAGGTCAAGCAATTTATTTGACCAAATAATGCTTGATTATTTTTTTCAAATAATATATTTGATCAAATAATGTTTGAATTTCAATTTCAAATAATTTATTTGACCAAATAATGTTTGATTTTTTTTGTCAAATAATCAAGCAATTTCAAACAATTCATGTAAATTTTACTTCTTAAAAAAATGCCAATGTTAACGATTATAAATTTAGAAAGTCTTTCAAATACATTTAAGTTATCAATTTTGAGTCGGTTAAAAACGAATGCTAACAGGAAAGATAAGAAAACCGAAAAAACAAATTCTGCACCTTGGCGTGGTGGTGTTCGCAGAAATTATCAGATACCGTAGTCGAAAACTGATGATTTTTGCTTGAATTTTGAAGTCAAATATATTTGGCCAAGTAAATTATTTGATTTGAAAAAGTCAAATATATTTGACCAAATAAATTATTTGAATAAAAAAAGTCAAATAATTTGGTCAAGCAATTTATTTGACTTTTACCCCAAATATCAAGCAATTCAAATAATCAAACAAATAATTTGCCCAGCCCTGATTCAGACCCTCCTTATCTACCACAGTCTTCGGTTGCATAAAAGAACCTCGCAGACGAAAGGGGAGAAACCGAAACAAACCGAACATCAATCCAGAATGGTTAGGTTTGGTTGGTGGAAAACTTTTGAATATTCGATTTTCGAAATTTTGTTTCAGGTATCGGAAATTGCTTGGAACGTGAACCAGGTACAACGAACTTGGAACATGTCACAGGGAAATCGGCACAGTTTAAATGTTTTAAGTGTTGCTCTAATTTTGATTTTGTAGTAAAATGAACATTTTTTCTTGATCTATCCCTCAAATTTGAAATAAATCAATCTATCGTGAAACAGTTTTCTTGTAGTTTTCAAAAAAAGTCATAAATAAAACGACAGGATCGTTTACGTCACTGTTTGACCATCAAAATCGAAGGGACCTACAACAAAAAATTCTGCTTTCGAATGGGAGTTTACCCAATCCACGTGGAATTTCAAACAAACTCCGTTGTTTTGATAATTTTCTTGATAATTCAGCCACTTTCACTGTGAAAGTAGGGATTTTCTGACTTCTGGAGATATTAACGGCCATTTTCGATCCGAAAGAGACCAGATATCAAGCTAAAAGCCTTTTCACTCCTTTTAACATGATTCAATAAATCATTTTGAATTATATGTATCACTCTAGAAAGTAGGTCAAAAATGGAACTGCCATAAATCACTCTAAATTAGTTCCGGGAAAAGTAGGTCAAATCAACGGAGCCCTCCCCGTTTCCAGGGAAACTTGGCTTCTCGGGTTCGTGGAGCATCCGAAAAGCTCATTCATGTCTTTTAGTACCCTTGGATTCGGGTGCCCTTTTATATCCTTTATGATTATTTTTAATTTCTTGAACAAGTTTTTACTGAAACAATATTTTCTATAATAACTCCATCATCCTTTTGATATTCATCTCCAGCTTTCTTAATTTTCAACACGACAACCGAAACGACAACCAGTGAGTTGATGTTCAGAATAACAATCTTTGCCAGGAAGTATGTAAAGAAAATTTTTTCCAGGCACAGAGAGAATAAATTCGCTGGATATTCAAATGGAACTACAAAAGGTGCAATAGGTTTAACTGGACCATTCAAGCGAGAATATGTAAGTTTGAAAATGTGATAGAAGCCGGTTCCGGGCATGTTCTTGATTTTGATTGATTTTTAGTCGGAAAAGTTCATTATTGGTAATGATTACTGATCAGCAGGAATCATTCAAAAAAAAATCAACGGGAACATGTCCTTGTCCGACCTCAGGCTCGACTTTGACAGCTTTGGACATCAAGATGCATTTATCGTTTTTTCAGAGCAACGCGTTCTCAGATGCAGAAGGATGTAAAAACACTAGAGTTGGATAATTTTGGAATGTCAAATGTGTTTTCAATCAATTCTTATACACCGTCGTATCTTCAACCACAACATCAATGAAAACAACCTGTCGCAACGGAATAGCGACGAAGAATAAAATGTGTAACAATGTGTAATAATTAATCGAATCACCTAATTAGAACAAGTTTAATCGACTATATAAGACATCATCTATTTTGTATCATTATCTCATTCCTTTACTGAATAAACCGTCAAAGCCAGCCACTGAACCCCCTGTTGCATCGTTTATGGTGCATCGACTTCCATTCCACCCTTCTATATTCTTTTCTACACACAAAAAGGCGGGAAGCCAGCCAAGAAGGCATTTAAAGACCCGAAGAGGCAAAATCTGAAAAAGTAAAAAACATTGAACAAAGTGAACAAGAAATTGGGAAGTGAACAAGTAGTAAATTGGGAAAGTGAACAAGTGAAAAATGATGGGTATAAATGATATCAAGAATGAAGTGGACATTCTAAATGAAGAAATTCGAAAAACCCTAAACAGATCGATAAATGTGAACACCTTCTCTCTGCCAAAAAAGGAATCAGCGGAAGTTGAAGGAATTTCTTTGCAAGATTATTCAGAAAAATACGTTCTGAACCTTATGAATGAAGAAAGCAACAATAGAAGGCAATATGAAAAATATGAAGAGATAATTGAACGAAACACTGAAAAAATATACAACCTACCGTCTGACACCATTGGTGGACAAATAGCTTTATTGTTTTTGACAACTATGGAAACACAAGCCAAAGAAGTAAAAGAACTTGCTAAGAAAAGTCAAGAAAGATTGAATAAAAGATATGAAGAATTGAACGACTTAGCCAAAAAAGAAAAATTAACCCCATTTGTAAGTTACAACTTCAAAATAGTTACCCCAATAGAAGAAAAAATGAGAAAAACACAAAAAATTACCACTAACCCTACACATTTTGTCAACCAAACCACTACAGAAGAAAACAATTCTCTAATCGGACACAGACATTTGGATATCCCAACATTTTACGGAAATATAGAAAATTGGTCCGCTTTCCACCTCATATTCAAAGCACTAGTAATTGATAACCAAAAAATACCAAATGTCCAAAAACATAACATTCTACGAATGCATTTGAAAGGAGAACCCTTCAATTTCATAAAACCTTTCAAATCAGACGGAACAGATTTGACAA
>GL379847.1:137708-191426 GCA_000143925.2 Caenorhabditis brenneri | reverse complement strand
AAAGAAAAATCGAAACGGGAAATAAAACTTGATATACCGACACTAGCCAGATATCCAGACAAAGATACACAAATCGACAGATAGATAGACACGCCGTCCAAAAAAGAAAAAAATCCGAATAAAAACCCAGATATTCTACCTCAAGAAAAGGGCATTCCGAAAAAGAACAGGTCTAAGGACTGAAGAAAACGTATACGCCCCTCAAAAAATTAATATAAAAAGCCCTTCCTAAAAACCATCTTCAACAACATCTTCAATTTGCCTTTTACAGTTCCAAGCAATTTTTCCTCGAAATCTCGATTTTATCCTCATTTCAACCAAGATACTTGTCTTTTACAGAATGAAAAGATCCAACACCCAAGATATCGCCGACGAAGCCAAGAAGCTTGCTATAGCGAGCGCGACAGCGCAATACACCCAAATCTTCTTAAGGCAAATGCGCACTACGGCAGCACCCGCACCAACAAATTGCAAACTATGCAACAACAAGGATCACACACTGGAAACGTGCCCAATCGAGAACAAGTTCCGCTTTGCACAAGACAATACCAAGTGCTTGATTTGCTTGAAAACCAAAAGCCACTGCCACCGTAGCTGCAGAAGTATCAAATTCGTTGAAAACTTATGCGAAAAAGACGAGTGCGACGCGAACGGGTTAATTCATAACAAATTCATTTGCCCCCAAAACTGCCCACCAATCGCCACTCCAACGAAGAAAGCAGCAAAGAATTGAAATTCAATTTTAATTTTGTTAAATTCTTTATTGTGTCAAATTGAAACCACTCTAAAAATTACTAAAATTTTTTTTAAATAAATATCTATTCTGGTTGACGACGATGAAGAGAAATATTGAACGACAAACGGAAATTCTTAATAACCCATATTAATACACCCAAACAAAAGATAAACACAATGCAGGAACAAAAAACGATAACAAAAGTCCAAGAGACGCAGACGTCTCCATTCATCGTAGTTTCTCCACTGTCCTCAAATACATCCGCCAGTGTAAAGTTCATCGTTTGACCAAACACACCACAAGCAGAAACAATTTCCTTCCGACAAGTTTGAGCCAATTCAGGGGAGAGCCAAACACGTATAGAGCAGGGAATGTCATTTTCATCATTAATACAAAAATATGGTGAGTCGTAACTGCAATTGAAAGAGATAAGGATCAACCTGAATAGACAAAACTAACCCAGACAACATTAAACAATATCGACATTCAGAGCAATAACCAACGACTACCCAGGGGGGAACCACAGAATAATTCGTGGACACCAACTCCACAACAGCTTCTTCAGCAAAAGCAGAAGCAAAAAGAATACACAGAAGTAAGTGAACCATGAGGACAAGGATTGTGATGTATGTGAAGTGAAAGTCATTTTTATACCAAGAAAATGCGTAGGAACAAGGAATTCAATAAGAATTAAGAAGGAATGCATACCTCCCACAGTGTTTTACCAGAAGGTTTCCGCCGCTTCGCGGCTTCAACCTTCTGGGTTCACGTTGATTTTGAGATTAGTTATACTCGTGAAACCTTTTTCAGTGAGTTAGAGCCCTATCTTAGCACAGAGGTTCTTTGGGCTCCAAATGAAAAATGAAAAACAGGGGCATCAAATTCAAACTCAGCTCTTCCGATATGTGAAAATTCTATGCAAATCGGACAAAAACTGAGAGAGCTAGGGTCGATGAGGGACTCACAAACAACAAACACACAGAAAAGGTGTTTTAGAATAATAAGATTATTGACCTTTGTTTTTTATCCCTTCCCAGCCCCCTCCTGTTTTTCCGCTCCCTATTTTTTCTTTCCCTCCCCCTCCTTTTTATGTACCAACCGAAAAAAAATTTACTGAGTCCCCAATTAGTTGTATCGCAAATTATTTTCACACTCTATACACATCCAACTCAACAAGGACATCCAGATCCCCTCGCTAGAAATCAAGACTCATCCCATCACGACACCATCAACCACTACTCACCAAGAGACAAAATCCTCTCGACACAATAAGACACTCAGACACTGCGCCATCCGACACAACCATCCGACACAACCATCATTCGCGCAATTCTACTTTGGAGCATCCTGGCCCCGGGAGTGTCGCAACGGAATAGCGACGAAGAATAAAATGTGTAACAATGTGTAATAATTAATCGAATCACCTAATTAGAACAAGTTTAATCGACTATATAAGACATCATCTATTTTGTATCATTATCTCATTCCTTTACTGAATAAACCGTCAAAGCCAGCCACTGAACCCCCTGTTGCATCGTTTACAACCAGAAAACAATTTGGTGGATCAAAAACAAACGTTTCCTTGTTTTCGGTTAGTGAAAACAATATGTTTTTAACTATAAATTCGAGAAAATGTATTGTTATAGTTATCAACTGATGCTTCAACAACCAAACCTTTAGGGATCGTTTGGCAGATACATCTACAACCACCTGGTACATACAGACCACAAGGATCAAACAATGACTATTTTCACAACTAGCTAGACTGAATTGTTGCCCTTTTTGTATAATAAAAAAGTAAAACTTGACAATTATGAAGATAATTCGTCCAAAAATATCAGATGCACCTCCTAGTCCATCTTCCATAAGACTACCAAGGGGTGCACCGTCATTCCTTCTCCAAACTCTACATATCATGACAAGCTACATATTTATCATTTATCTTAGTGCTGAAACCCCAATTTTACTACTAATTCTGACTTCCAAACGAAATAACTCGACTGAAACTGATGAGCGAACTCTAAAAATTTATCACCTTTCGAAAAGTTTTGAGCCAATTCTGCGGTTGCGAGGTGTTGCACATCTCTTGTGACTAGTGAGTACTCAACTATCATCCAAAGAAAACCCTTTAAAGCTGAACTCCAATCTCTCTCCACTAAGCTTCAATCTCTATCCTGAGCCTAGACTACATATATATTTATCACGTGCACCTCTTCCTCGTTTCTCCATGAGCATCCCATAGTTACCTAGGCAACCTTAGCACCACCCTCCCTTCTCCCTTCCATCCTCATCTTCATTCATCACTATACACATGTTATGACTACCCGGAATTCGTGGTCTACCAATGTTGATTATTTCTAATTTTTATACTTCCATATATATTTTTTCTATATTTTATCTATGCTTTATCCTACCTGACATAGCAATTCGTCTTATTTTTGGAACCTTTTATTCAATTTTCAAAGAACGAACAACCGAATCGTCACATGTAAATGAGGTAAGTATCGGAATATTTTGAAATTGTTTCTATTGATGTACCAACTTTAAGGAATGAAATTGAATTCAATTTTCTTCGTCCAATTCTACGCGGCACAACATCCATCACGAAGTATGTTATTGGATTCAATATCCTTCTTCCAATTCTATGCCCCACGCTATCCTTCGAGAAGTATGAATGAAAAGGTGAGATTTGAAAAAAAAACCTGGCTAAATAATTTTTCTAATTTTCTTTATTTCCGAGTTAAGATGGAATCCCAAGTACCGGCCATCGCGTTTGTTAATGAAGCTTCCGAGCCTGATCAAATACGTATTTTTTAAATTATATTTTTAACCTATGGAAGTATTTATAACACAATATTGTTTTTTTGAACGTTCATTGATAAAAAAAATTATTAAAAAGTAATTTTTCCGAAGAGATTTGCTGAGTAGAAATTTCAAAAAAAAAATCATTTTCAGCAAGTTTTTTACCGGCTTCTCAAGAACCAGAGGGTCATTCAGATGGGGTTTTCAGTAGCGTTTTCAGAATTTTTTTTTGTTTAAAATTTGGGTTTACAGGGTTTATTGGGTTAGTTTACCGAGACTCTACTACAAGCTCATACTAAGTTTTCAGTAAAATATTGATGAGAATTTTCAGATTTTTTTGTAAAAATTGGAGTTTTCAGAGCTTAAAATACAAGCTTAAACTACATATTTATCAGAAGCACGTCCGAAATGAAAAGGGTACCCTTCAGAAGATCTGAGTTCAAACTATATATGTTTATCAAGTGCATATCTACTAGGCGAAGCTAGTTAGAGATGACCAAACTTTACAAAATTTGTGCATAAACTACACCCTTATCAAGTGTAAATCCTGCTATAAAAAGGAGCACCCCTTATAACATCAGCTGACCAAACTCCAAATAATCTGATCAGAAACTACATATTTATCAGAAGCACATTTTTCCATCAACATCCAATAGAGCACCCGGCTACCAAGGCAACCCTAGCAGCCAAAGGACATCCCTATATAACTTCAGCTGACCAAACTCCAAATAATCTGACTCACCAAACTCCATCCACACAAACTGAGGTCAAACTACATATTTATCAAGACTACTAGGCAAAGTACACATACCTAACCTTGGACGACCAAACACCACATATCATGTCAAACTACATATTTATCGAGCACTCATGTATTCTGACTAATGAGTACTCACCAATAATCCAAAGGACAGCGAACCAAACCCTAACCTTTTTGCTGAGCCCAGACTAGATATATCTATCAGGTGCACCTCTTTCTTCCTCCTTCATGAGAATCTCATGGTTACCTAGGCAACCTTAGCACAACCCTTCTCCCTCCCTTCCACTTTCATCTTTATTCTTCACTATATACATGTTATGACTACCCGTAATTCGTGGTCTTTCCTTGTTGATTATTCATAAATTTCCTATTTTTTCATTCATCTATCATTCATATATTCAGACTACCCGATTTAGTGGTCTTTCTAATTTGATTATTTCAAATTTTAATACTATATATTCCACTCTGGAAGCAATTTGCCGTCGACAACAACAATATGAAGGTAAGTATACTGAAGTTTCTTATCTTGATTTATTAGTTTTTTGAAAAATAATTTGCTTTTCCAGGATGGGGTCTTAACTATCTGGCCCAGGTTCCCCGTTCCCATTCGCTCAAACGCAAGCTGATGATGAAAACAAACCTTGATAAACCAAGGAATAGTAAGTTCTTTGGAATATATATTGTAGAACAGGGGCTTGCATCATTTTTATATTTCTATTTAAAAAAATTTCCATTGAGATATAGTGATTTGCCTATGATTTTTCCTTTTTCTGGAAAATTTTGTTCTAAAACTACTTGCTGAGAAATTAACTTTTTTCCCAGGACAAGCCTTTCCAATTCTTCACTTGCCGAATGCCATATTGGAGGTTCCGGACAGAAATCTCCAACAGAACCCAGTTCGACAAAAAGGTGAATACTAGATAAGGCATATAAAAATAATATATTGATTTGGATTACAGATAGCGTCTCTCGTCATCAAGCTTCCATATAAATTTAAATTTTGAATATTTGGTATTTTTAAATTACCGACTTGCAACACAAATATAAGCTTTATAAAAGAGAACTGTTTTCTTTTAATCTAGCCTGCAGACGCGCCGGAGGCGCGTCCAGTGTTAAAAAAGAGAGAGGCCTTCAACTTGAGCTGGCCGAATTTTAAGGATTGAAGTACAAACTACATTCTGATAAAAAGAGCTCCTATCTAATCTCACTTTAGTTTACCGGACTACTGAGCAATGTGGGTTCAAACTATATACAGTTCCGGCCATATTATCTATACGAACACCCTGTGACAATTCAGTTCATCTTGTACTGAAAATTTTGGTGAACTAACTTTGAAAGGCCATAACTTTAGAGCCAGATGAGATATGAAAAAGTGGCCAACTAATAAAATATGTGAAAATTAATAATCTTGAGGTCATCAGTTGACTGCTTTTTGATATCTCGTACGGTTCAAGAGTTACGCGCCGTGCAATAAAAAGTTAACCTATGGAAATAGGAAAAAAACATAAAACCTTTGACCATCTTTGCTAAGAATGGTCCTATCTCAGAAACCGTTGAAGTTAAGACCAAACGATCAACAAAAGATCAATAGAACATGCAATCGTCTACACTTTTGTAGTACATAAACATTTTTCAGCTATCATACCTGCTGAGTTACAGCCGACAGAAATAACAAGTTTTGAAAACATATTTGGAAGTTTATGGGATTTTTTTTGGAAATTGCTGACAATTTCAGCATTCCAGGGTGTTTCCAGATGATTTTCAAACATTTTTCCGATTTTCTAATATTTTCAGACAGTTTCAGATAGTTTTCATACAAGTTTCCGAGAACCGAACCGGTTTCAGACAGCCTCTCGATTTTCAGAAATTTCCTTTCCAGTTTTCTTAAGTTTCTTTTTTCTTGATCTTTTGACCATCATACACAGCTAACCCTTACATTGTCTTATATCAAACCCAAAAAAAATTTCACCTTTCTTCTATTTTGTTAACCCGAAGACGTGTCTTGTTTACTCGCAAAGAGCACAATTCCTCTGCTAGCCCCCTTTCATGCACCACCGGCTATGCACCTGCTGACTAAGCATAGTTGATCCCTTGATATCCAAAAGAAGCAGGCAAGGAGAATTTGTATGCACATGGCTTAGTACACACCAAGACGCATAAACAACTCCGGGGGCGGCCTTCAAGGCACCGCCCCTTTCATATGAGATAGGAGGTTTCCATGGCAACCATGAGCTCTTGGGCCCCTTATTCTTCCAGCTTCCTTCATTCTTGCCTTCCATGTACCTTCGTATTTTGGTGCTCCTTTTTGATTATTTCTAGTTTTATTTCTATATTCTTCTATGTACCCTTGGCATTCGGGTGCTACTCATCTTTTTATTTCTTGATTATTTTCAAACTTCAATGCTCTATAATATTCTCTATTCGTTGAAACTGCTCCATGAAGAAGTTCGCTCCCGAAGGCTCTAGACCCAAGCAGGATTCCGCGACTGGAGGCTCTTCAAATCCACTGTCAATCAGGATACCTGGCAGAGCTATGCAAGAAAAAGCAAGCAAAAAAAGGTATGAATGTTTTTTTCAATCGGGAAATGTCGGAAAAAGTGGATTAGTTTTTCAAAAACCATTAACAAAAAATGACATTCAACTTTTCACATATTAATATTCAAATTTTTGGGGTTTCTAGACTCTTTGTTTTTGGAAAAGTTGGTTCTTTGACTTAGTTAGACTGAACAACCGCTAAGAACTGTTTTCAGGTGTTTTCTTGCAAGTCACGGGGAAGAACCGAATCGACAAACAATGGGCTCAACAAAAAGGTTTCGTTCATGCAACAGAAACCGCCGTCATTTTTTGCAAGGTAAATACTGTTGTTCGTATAGATGTATAGAGTGTACTGTTCAACCTTAACTTCCTGTTTTCAAATCTATCAAAAATTTCGAAATCCGATCAATACTGACCGAGATACGGTACTTTCTATGGCTATGCGCCTTTAAGGTCAAAATCAAAATTTCTCTAAACCTAGGCTTGTTTATACTCATTCGAACCGTCTAGTCCTGCCGGTTTCAAATATCTAAATTTCATGAGGCTCAGATCAAAACTTGAAGAGAAAATCGATATAAAGAGAGTGCTTTTCAAACTCTAAGAGAATCTGAGAGCCAGTACCTTGCCTCAAGTGTATTCTTGTACAATAATTGAATAGTTTAAGACATCCCATATATTTTTTGCATTGAATCATATAAAATATTTGTACTTTTGAAATGGGAATTCTTTTATGGGTTTTCTCAACGGATTACACCCCGACCCACAAAATATGAAATTTTTTCCAGACAACAAGACCTACTGTGCAAACAGCTACTACTGAGGAAGACAAGAAAAAAGGACATCGAAGACGGTCAAGAACAGGAAGAAGATAGCGACGGAGACGATCAGGATCAGATTGATGAAGAAGAGGAAGCAGAGTAGGATGGCAACGATGTCATCGTTGTCGACCATCCTGAACTTTTTGTTAATATTGTTATTTGTCACTAACTCCCAAAAATTGTTTGTTTTCATTTTTCTAATCATCGTTAATTTTGTCATTATTCCATGATTTTTACTTGAGCTTCTCCACATCTTTAAGACATCCCGTTGATATTTTTTGTTGATCTTCTCCCATATCACTGTCACTCAACTATCATGATTATATAACCAAAGAGCACTGAAACTATCTCACTTATTGTAATCCTTCTTATGTACTCACTCGAAACAAAATTGCATCATAAACCTATTTTAGTCAAAAAAAAGTCTTATGAAACTGAATTAGATGTATTCTGTCGACCCTTAAGGCGTATCCATGGAATTTCTTTTATTCGAGCTTTTCAAAAAGTTTCGGAAACACCTGCTAAATTCAGATGACCAAACTTTATGAAACTAGAGCAGAAAATCACGTGAAAATCCTGTTATAAAAAGGAGCAATCCATATAACCTAAGCTGATCAAACTCCAAATATTCTGGTCACCAACTACATACTTATAATCTTCACGTACCAAACTCCATCCACACAAGCTGAGCTCAAACTACATATAGGCTACCAGGCAAAGGACACCCTACTTCCTTTCTGAATTTCGATGACCAAACTCTACATATCATGACAAACTACATATTCATCAAGCACTCGCCCATGCGGACTAATGAGTACCCACTCATTATCCAAAGGACACCCCTCCAAACTCAAAACCTGAGCTCAAACTACATATATATTTATCAGGTGCACCTTTTCCTCCTTCCTTCATGAGAATCCCATGGTTACCTAGACAACCTTAGCACCACCCTACTTCCTCCCTTCCATCTTCATCTTCATTCTTCACTATGTTATGTTATGACTACCCGGAATTCGTGGTCGCTCCTTGTTGATTATTTATAAATTTTATACTTATTCATTCATATATTCTTCATATATTCAGACTACCCGATTTAGTGGTCTTTTTTATTTGATTATTTCAAATTTCTATATCAATTAATGAAAGTTCACTACCTCTACACCACTAAATTCTTATTTAAAAACATCGCCAAATACATGGATCCGAATAGATGCGAGTCAGGAGAAGAATTTGATCAGGAATTCTTGAGATCACCAGTTTGGAGGAATTCGAAACGATTTGTGAGCTTCGATGAATTTTTGTACCAGAATATATTGGAGCAATGCAAGCACAATACCGAATTCCATGTCATCTTGAATGAAAAAATGAAGATTGGACAAATCCTTGAAATGAAACAGGTTAGTTTTTTGTTGCGCTTTTCCATTTCATTTTTTGAGCATTGATGCTCTTAATCCTGCTGGAGTTACCCAAATTTTTATTTTCAATATCAAATTCCCGTGAAAGTATTTTGAAATTTCGGAATTACAATTCTTTGCGCTTTCCAAATCAATTCAACTACTGTGACTGCTAAGAGACAAAAAATATCTCCCATGTATTTTTCCAGATATTCTCTCGCTCCGGCCTCCATCTACTTCAAATCTCGAATACGTCACTCGTTCATGAAATCTCTTCGTTAATTTTGTCATTATTCCATGATTTTTACTTGAGCTTCTTCACATCTTTAAATAATCCCGTTGATATTTTTTGTTGATCTTCTCCCATATCACTGTCACGCAACTATCATGATTATATAACCAAAGAGCACTGAAACTGTCCCACTTATTGTAATCATTCCTATGTACCCTCTCGTAACGAAATCGCATCATAAATTATTTTTGTTGAAAACAAAATGTTCTGAAACTGATTTCTGTCGACCCTTACGGCGTATACACTTCCAGAACACACTTCTAATCTTTGGAGTTATTTAGCAGACATCCTTGAAGACGGACATGGATTCAGCGCTTCCACAATCCCAACAAGGATCTTCAAGTGAGATCGAACTACATATTTATCGAGACTAACAGGCAAAGCACACCCGACTTCCCTTCAGCATTCAGATGACCGAACTCTACATATCTCATTATACTGTGAAAATAATTCAGTACCAGCAAGAAACTTCAAATTTTTCTTCGCGGGCTGAAACGCGTACTGTGGCAGGCTGTGGCAAGCGATTGTTAGACAGTGAAGAAAAATTTGAAATTCCTTGCTGGAAGTTCATTACTTTCACAGTACTACATATGTATCAAGCACAAATCTTTGCTAACTAATGAGTAACCACCCGTCATCCGAAGGACACACCCTAGCCGACCAAACTCCAAACTCTATGCTGAATTCAAACTACATATCTAGCGAGCACTCCACTATTCTGACAAATGAGCACTCACCCGTCATTCAAAGGACACCTTTAGCTAACCAAACTCCAAACTCAAACCCTGAGTCCAGACTACATATATTTATTGGATGCACTTTCTCCTCCATCTTCCATAATAACTGCATGGGGTACAAACTCGACTCACACTACATATCTTTCAAGCACACATGCTGACTAATGAGTACTCACCCATAATCCAAAGGACACCCTTAGCGAACCAAACTCCAAACTCGAAACCTGAGTCCAGACTACATATATATTTATCAGGTGCACCTTTTCCTCCTCCCTTCATGAGAACCCCATGATTACCTAGGCAACCATAGCACCACCCTCCCTCCTCACTTCCACCTTCAACTTCAGTCTTCACTATACACATGTTATGACTACCCGGAATTCGTGGTCGCTCCTTGTTGATTATTTATAAATTTGATACTTTTTCATTCATATATTCTTCATATATTCAGACTACCCGATTTAGTGGTCTTTTTTATTTGATTATTTCAAATTTCTATATAAAATATTCCTGAAACCTATTATTCCATCCTGGAAGCAGCATGCGGCTTTTAGAATCGTTGATTGGATCCAGATGTCGAAGCAGCTACAGGCGCATCATTGCTTTCACAAGTTGTTCAATGATAAATTCACCGGTTGTGTCGATTTCTTGGATTGGAAATTTTTGGAAAAAGAAGAAGGAGTGTATTGAATACATGCAACTGACAACAAGAGGCAAATATATTGTTTACGATTTCAACACAACTAGTAAACACGATCATCGAGCTGGAAATTATTATAATAATGAGTAAGGATCATTAAAGTTGTTCATTTAATCGTTTTTTTTTATAATTTCAGCAAAACTGGCTACTTTAACATATTGTTATTTATATAGTTTGTATTCCAATTACGCCAGCTAACAAATCAACAGTAAGTTTTTTTTTTATATTTTCATTTTTGAAGTGTAGTCAAATTGTTAGATTCTTCAGGAAATCAACAATATTGAATACATATTTTTATTGGAAATTATTTAGTCTACCTCAATACTTGGATCGGAATAAGCTGTAACATATTTAATTAATCTTCTCATATAATTTAGATTCTTTCACTTCTGTTATTTCGTTTTTTTTTAGTTTCTGCTGTTTCACTAGCCTAGTTTTGCATTTTGGATCAATTATAATCATAATCTTAGTAAAAATTTTTGAAAAATGCATTTGATTCATACACATACTTTTGAGATTTGTTTATTCATATATAGTCATTTTAAGTTTATTATTATCATTTACATTCTAGACCTTATATGTATTAGGGTGAAAAGAAAGTTTCCGCAAATCGGGGATTTTTTGCAGTAGAAAAGTTTTTGGAATCTAGTTTTTTTCTTGATAGGTACCTATCAGCTAGGGATTACCACCGCCAAAATATCATCAGTATTGGTCATCTGCTTCAATAGATACAGTTAGTTATAAGGGTCTTGGTCGGACCCTGTTTTTCGGAAAAGCAATGTTCCCAACCAGTTTTTCTCAATTTTTTTGATCAAAAATACTTATATGAGTATGTGTACTACACCTTCAAAAAATCATGACCAGATATTCACTCTCCGCCGAAATTCACATTTTAGACCTCCCAATTTTAGGCTGTTCAGAGATCTTTAAACGAGGAGCTAAAAATTGAAACAGTGCGGATTGTTTGCACACGAGGAGGGACTAAAAAGTTTCAAAAGAAAGTTTGATGAAAAAATTGAAATTAACGGATTTTCAATTTTTGGTCGAAATTTCAAGCCATTTTTGAATTTTCTCTAAAAGAGCAGAGAGTGGATATCTGGTCATGATTTTTTGAAGGTGTAGTACACATACTCATATAAGTATTTTTGATCAAAAAAATTGAGAAAAACTGGTTGGGAACATTGCTTTTCCGAAAAACAGGGTCCGACCAAGACCCTCATAACTAACTGTATCTATTGAAGCAGATGACCAATACTGAATATTTTGGCGGTGGTAATCCCTAGCTGATAGGTACCTATCAAGAAAAAAAACTAGATTCAAAAAACTGTTCTACTGCAAAAAATCCCCGATTTGCGGAAACTTTCTTTTCACCCTAATATTTGTATCATCATGATAATCTCATAATTTTTCTTTAATTGTTAAGTTTTTTCCCCAATTTTGCTTACAATTACGCACTAGTGATCTTCAAAATTTTTATTCCATCGCAAAAGTTCTTGTTATATAAATTTTTGTTTTCGATACAGCTTCATCGACTCCAAACCAATATTTTTTCCTTTGGAAGTTTTTGAAACGCTTCTGTTTTTACAAGAATCTTAAAACGTTTTCAGATGTCCTCAGTCAGTTTCAGTAATTTCATTTCGTAATTTAATTTCATTTCGGCTCTGCGTCACTTCGCAACTTGCCAGTTCGCAACTACGACATTTCGCAACTTGACGCTTCGCAACTAGTACGAAACGACGTAGAAGGCGGGGTCACGCCAGAAGTAAGACATAGGTGAACAGTGAGATCGTCAGATAAGACTAGGAACTTTTCATACATTTTGGCTGGGGTAGAAACCCGTTCTGCTTGACAAAGTCAGCTGCGAAAAGAACAGATTTCATTAGAGGATATCGTAAGTAGTTTGAAGTTATAATGGAAAAGTTTCAGAAATTTTTTGAAAAAGAAATGAATTGATAATTTTTTCTAGTTAGGGGGGACAATAGGTTGACAAGTGAAGAGAAACATGGCAAGAAGGAGATAATTGTAGAAAAAGAAAATCGTTTTTTTTGTTATAGAGTTATTTTCTCTGCCAGATGGTCTGTCCTCCATTCCCTTCTTTGGATGGTTCGTGAAGATTTATCTTACATTATCTTGCAATTTAAGAGACATTCTGTGAGGGCGGTGAGCAGGCGATGGCATTAGGATTTTACAAAAGTGCTCGGAACGTACTGAAATAATGTACAGTATGTACATGAGACCCCTGAACTCAATGGCGCTTTTTATTTTTGGCTCCGCCCCTTTTCCAGCAACCCACGCCCACTTTCAGTCCGAAAACAAACTTTTTTACGTGCTAAAATTTCACAGCGCATTTTCAGTACTTCGGCGAAGCGCCGTAGTGCAAAATGCGCTAAGCTTTTTCTCAGCGAATACTTGACGAATCGCTAAGCGAAAAAAATCCGAGACTTCTGATTGAAATTAATAATGTTTCAAACCAGTGTTCGTGCTGAATTATTTTTCGAAACCGCTCAATAATTTTTTTTTATCGATTTCACGCTATTCGAACTGCGCTAAGCGTTTTCTCCGACGAAACTGAATAATTCTTCTCGAAAAACATTTCTGGATTCATTGAACAGATTTCATTAAGATTTATAGTGTTTTTCATATACATGTTAATCATAGACAAAGGTTGAGGTCTAAAAATCATAATGGAATTAGAAATCGGGTTACTGTAAATTGAAGCCGAGAAGAAGGAGGCAGAGGATAGTAGGAGGGCATCTGGAAGGCTATAGATTAAGTAGAGTAGGTGATGGCAATTATCATTCTCAGAAAGAACGGGTTACTGTAGTGGAATTGAGTTTGGAAAATGGAGGGGATGGGTAGTAGAAGAACATTTGTGAGTAGAAGAACAAATTGAAAACACAATACAATTGATTTCAAGGGTACTGTAGAATAGAAGAAAACAAATATCGTCCTTGGATTCTGATTCTGGATCCGATTCAGAATTGCTGGAGTAGCGGCGGCGGCGTCGGACGACCTTCGGCTTGACCGGAGCAGCAATCGAACGGTTGAGGCAGAAGCAGCAGACGAGGAAGGGGCAATTGGAGTGGCAACGGTCTGAGTTCGTGGAGGTAATGGAACGGTCGGACCCGGAGTTGAAGATGTTGGGGCCCGAGGACGAAGGCGAGGCGGAGTTGGAGAACTGAACTGTAGAAAGATTTTCCTTCTTCTCCTTCTTCTTTTGTCTGTTTGCTCTGTCTTTTTCTGATCTTCTCTGACGCTGACGATCTTGCTCTTCCGACATTATTTGGCGCCTCTTGCGATCTCTCTCGTTCCTCTTTTCCCTCGCTAACTCCTTTTGACGGAGCCTTTCCAGTTCTTGAGCTGAAAAATGTTTGTTTTTTTCCTAAATTACTGTACCAACTAATCACCATGCTCGGGAACCGAGCCGATCCAGGCCGGCATATAACTCGCTTCAAAATGAAAATTGTGAGCGGAACAATATACCAGATGATAGAAGTCGGCGAGCTTTACAACATCCAATATGAATGAGCCTGCTTTGAAGGCGGTGATATAGTCCGGGCCGGCAAAAATTGCAGGGCCCGGCTTTAAAAAGCCGGCCCGTCGTGTAACACAGATTCCAAATCAGGAGATTTCCAAATCGTTCTTATTGGATGTTATGGAGCTCGTCGAGTTCGATCATCTGGTATGTTGTTCTGCTCAAAAGTTTTGTATTGAAGCGAGTTATATTCCGGCCCGTGAAGACCCGGATCTGCCTGGTTTTCAAGTATGCTAATCACCATCTCTTCTATATACTAAAGGAATAGCTCTGTGTGTGTGTGTGTGTGTGTGTGTGTGTGTGTGTGTGTGTGTGTGCCGCACTTATCACTGAATAACTTTCTAACCCCTTGACCGTTTCCTATCATATTTGGCATGTAGTCATGGGTCACCGAGCGCTTCGATTCTATAAAGTTTGGAGCACGGGTTACTGTAGGATTACGGTAGCTACAGTAATCAGATAACTCAGCGACAGCTAGAAAACGGGTTCGAAATGCTCAGAATTGTTCCATTTTTTGCATGTACTATCTAAGGGACCCCATTAGTACACCAACAATAAATGGTGGAGATTGCTGTAGGATTACGGTAGTTACGGTACTCCCTCATCCGTCGCTTCCTGTATTGGTATCATCTGAAAAAATAGTCAAGGAAAGATCAAATGTTCAATGGATCAGATGAATTAGGTCCGGATAGTATTGTGATCCCAGTATGGTCCCAGAAAAATAGTGCCCGCATGAATAAATCTTTACTTTAGCTAATACAGACTAATGGAGGCCTCTCAGCCTAAATTTCAATCCGAAGGGCTTTAAAAACAAACAAAATTACATGATTTTCAGTTTTGCAAAAAAAAAGTGAGAATCAAAGAAGTGCGGTCACCCTTACTGATTTCAAACCCCGCCCCACCTTAAACTAATTCCCCTTTTCTATGTTTCTATGTATTAATAACCTTTGTGTCCCTTGAAAGAGGTGCTTAGTTTTAGCGTAAGTTTCAGTTATCATATAAAAACAACAATAATATGTTTCCCTCTTTTCACATTCTAGGATTTCAACTTACGCGGAATATTTCTATCTCTCGGCTCCGTCTCTCAGCCAGCTCTTCCTCAGCTTCTTCCAAAGCTTCAGCATTGCCTAAATCCGAATCTGATGAGTGGTCGGTACCAGGATCTGATGTTGGCAAAACTTCCTCCTCCTCTTCTGCAAAAAGACCAGTAGAACAAAGACAGCGGCGATTGGTCTGATTAGTGTTGGGAGCTGAAACTTCCTCCATGTCTTCCGGATCCTTGTTGTTATTTGAATCTGAATCTGACGAATCAGATGAGCTGTCGGTTTCAGCATCGAACACTGGAACAGCGATGTTCACTGGAACGTCGTAAACTTCCTCGTCTATCGGCTCCGCCTTAACTTCCACAGCACAACCATTCAGAAGAAAACTCTGAGGAGTTTGACGAGAATCTGAAGAGCTGTCGGTGCCAGGATCGGGTGTCGCTTCCTCTTCCTTTGCCACAACCAGACGGTTCGAACGACGACGTTCTAATATCCCTCGGCTCCGTCTTCACTTCCACAGCACGGCCATTCGAACGACGACGGCTGTGATTGTTCTGATTTGAGCTGAAAGTGGAAGGGTCATCATTCACAGCGTTAGACACTGGACTTGCGTCAAGTCTAGCCAAAGTTTCCTTGAACTATTTTTTTCAAGAGCTTCTTGCAGAATAGTTATTGATGGTCTGAGCTACTCTCCTTATGGATCGCATAGATCCTATTAAAATTTTTTTTTTTGGAAAACATAACAAAATTACTCAAAACTGTCATGAAAAAGTTCAAAAACGTTATGAAACATCAATATGATCAAATCAGACCGTTCATCCGTTCACGGAGTCACTATACGACTAACGTGTCTGTGCCCTTATCACTCAAGATCTTCATAAGAGTGCTGACATTGCTGAGTCTGCTCAAATGGTTCCCGATAAAGAGAAGGTGGCAAGCAAGGAATGAGAAAGATCAAGTTGAAAATGAAAAGGTTAGTATGGAGTTTGAGCACCAGATATCCATATTAAAAACATATTTTTCTACAGACGGCGGCTGCTAACAACAAAGAAATGCAGACTGAGACCACAGGAACGAGAGATCAACGACACAAATACTACCATGGTCTGGCTTTCCAGATGACGACCGTCAAACAGGTATCTCGGCTGGCCTCGATGACTTAGCTCTCGGATGGGATTCAGAAGAACCAATCGATTTAATTTTGGCTCCTCCTCTTTTACAGCAAGCCACGCCCCCTTTAAGCTAAAAAGTCAACTTTTTTCCCAAGAAAAGATGCCCCCCTTTTGGCTCAGTTGTGTACATATACATTAGATACTCGACAAAAACTAGATTGGTAGTAAGAAAAAAAACATACATCGAGGTAGTTCTCGTCGAACTGAGCACGAGTCGACGTGCGGACTTGCTCCATGATTTTCTCCACTGTCTTCCAGTCCGAAATCACTGAAATGTTCATTAGAGTAGAAGTTAGGCATACCAGAAATGTATCACCGTTCTAACAAGGGAATGTTTTTTTTTCACATTGTTAGGAATTTTCTATAAATTGGTGATCTAAAAGTAGATGCATTTGTGAGTAAATTCTAAAATTTCCAGCTTTCACTGGAGCCTGTGAGTTTGGAAATCTTCGTTTGAGTACCTGACTCCACCCCTTATTTGCAATGCCTTATTAACGTGGCAATTTCAGATTAGGATTTTCAGACTCTCAGGCTCCAGTGAGGACTGAGAATTTCAGAATCTACTCACAGGAGCATATACTTTCAGACCACCAATTTATGGAAAACTCCTGACCCACGTGAGAAAAACGTTCCTTTGTAAAAGCCCAGAAGCTAATAGAACGACTCACCCGACATTCTCATTATTTGTGCTTTTCTCCAGCTTGATCCACTTCTGGGCTTCGAGCGTCGCCAGGACATCATGGACATTGATTCCGGTGGCGTGGGTGATGTCTGAAAATCATAGTTTTATTTTCGATCGTCTATTTTGCAATTTACAGAGGCTGTGCAACACCTCACAACCTCAAAACCAGTCCATTACCCCATGAAATTTTAAACTGATTCTGAGGTTGCGAATAGTTACTGCCTAAAACCACGATTAGACTCACCCAGCACACTAATTCCATCTCCTCCCTCAATGTCATCCTTGAAACCGGCCAAAGCCTTGGCGACGGCCATCCTCCAGTACGATGCGTACGCTCTTTCTCCGAGCTCCGAGAACGGAAGCTCCGGACCTTGACTCCAATTCTGCTCCTTCCGGGAGAGTGCATAGCTGACGTCGATGAGGAATCGTCCATATCCCTTGGCTTGGTAGCAAGGGAGAGCAACGATGCAGTTCAAGTTGTTTGTGGACTGGTCGTTTTTCTCCTTGCTGAAGCAACCAGCGAAGTGAAACCCTACGTCATCGTTGTGGGGGATGACGTAGAACAGGAAGAGGTCCGGGTCCCAGAAATTGGTTTTCGAGCTGAGGAAGCATCTTGTGAGGAGCGAGACAGCTTCGCAGTATTTCTTCTGCTTGTGCCCATCCACCTCGAAAATCGAGATATTATCCTTGCGGTAAATCTCCTTTCCGGGTGGGGCTCTCCATGGGCACTTCCCGTTGGCGTGCATCTTCATTACACGGTCCTCACGGGCATAGAACATGCAAAACTCGCAGATGTATAGAGGGAACGGGGAGTCGTATGTGGTCTCCATAAGGTACTTCGAGAAGTGGATCTTTCTTGGGAGACGTGGTTCCGTTTCGGGCTCGAGGTTTCGGTAGACATCGCCGAGCTCTTTGCGGGACATCTCCGTTTGCTGCTTCGCCTCCTTTTGGGCTTCTTTGAAGATCCTTTTGACTTCTGCTGGTATCTGAAAAACAAATAATGAAATTAGAAAAAATGAAAAAAAAATTCCCGAAAAGTAGTACAGACGGAATGGAACGGCCAATTGCCTGTTATGAATATCACGGGCATATTCCATTTTTTAACTTTTGGTGATATCGATTCATCAAACTTACGCTCGCGATCACGATAGACTGCGAGAGAGAAATTCGCGTCCCAGATGGAATGCACCGGATTTTAACCCGATTCCATAACAGCCTATGTGTGATGCGCTTTTCTCCGAGTACCCAAATAGAATGACGTTGAGCGCCTTCTTTCGTGACATACCGGTTCCATCGTCGAGAAACTCCAGTGTCACCATTGATTCCAATTGGTCTGCATTGGACCCTTCTTGCTGGACTCTCTGGGTTTCTGAAAAATTGAGGTGAACGGTCAAATGAATCGCTGATCGGGTTGAACAAATTTTTTTAGTTAGTTCGAAGGCACAGCATGAGGTCTACTGTATAAACTACAACTTGAAAAAAACTTAAGGTACTGGAAGCGGGAATCGCCCCATGGCAGACAAAAAAAAAGCAATGTTCGATGTTTTACCGTGTTTTTTTCAGGGATTTTCAAAATCCATTTTCAAAGTCTAGTAATAGCTGCCTAATTGCTGCCCCACAGCTGCCCAATAGATGCCCCATATCTGCCTATTAACTGCCTAACAGCAAATATCAAATCCTCTTATAAAACACAAGAAAACTAACCTGTTCTCTATACTTCATGACCTCGTTTCCCAAATCGTCGAAGATTTCTTGGGCATTTTTTGGATCGAACTTCGTCAAGTTTTGACCAAATCGAGTTTTGTCGTCCGACAATTTGGAGAAGATTTCTTTTTATATTCTGAAGATTTTTGAATTTTTAAAAATGGTTGATCAATTTTCTCTAACAGGGATATACAAGTTGTAAGGGGACTGTTCAGAACAAAAGTTTCATAATTTAGAATACACTAAACCCAAGAAACCATACTTACCTTTGAAAACAGCACCGAAACCATCGAAACGATCCAATGGAACCAGTAGAAATCAATAAAGATTAAAAATAATCATAAGGAAAAAAGGGCGCACCCGAACACCAAGGGTACAAAGAAGACCAATGAAAAAATGAAGAGAAGAGGGCCCCTTTTATACTATTCTCAGTCCCAGCAGGAAACCGTCGAGAAACGCACAGAACCTTCGAGAATCAGTCAGATGGGATAGATAAGATCTTCACAGTAGAGCTATAGAAAGGTTCCAAGACGTTCTGAACAGTGGTTTATGGCAACGGCCACTTGACCTATACTGCATTATGTGTTAATAGACTTAAGACAGTTCTTGATTGACAGCCTACTAAATGTCTGTTTTTTGTTTTTTGCAACCCCAATAGAAACAAGTAGGTGATGTCAGTCCTATAAACTGGACCCGTCATGAAACCTCTGGAACTACTGTATCACAGTCAGTTTTTGCGGAAGCTCTACAGCATCTAAGTTATTGAATTCAGGAGGTTTTAGCGATTCAGAAAAGTACCCATAATTTAGGAAAATAACCCAAACGATTCAGCTTATAACGGCGGTTCTGAAAAATAGCCACGAGCCCCCAAATTTGGTCAATTCACTTGGTACAAGGCATCTACACTCTCAATATCTCCATGACGACTAAAAGCTTTTTGATAATTTTTCTTGAAAGTAGGTCAGAAGTCAACAAGAAGAAGAAGCTAAACAGCCATAAATCCTTCAAACAATGTCAAAACACTTAGAAAAAGTAGGTCAAATCCACGGAGCCCTCCCTGTTTCCAAGGCAACTTGGGCTCTTGAGCTCACGGAGCATCCAAGAACTTCATTCGTGTCTTCCAAGTACCCTTGGATTTGGGTGCCCTTCTTACTTGATTATTTTGGATTTTTGTGCTTTTTTTTTCCTGATCCGGTTACTACAAGGAACACTTATTACCTAAAAAATGATTTGCTCCGGATTACAATCTGCTTCTTCTACCACAACAATTGTATCAATTATTATTTCTCTTCATAAATGCGGTCGAAAATTTTCGGTGAGTTTTAAGATTTTTTATAATTGAATTCTTACGAAATAAAACCTTAGGATTTCACAATTTCACTACCAGTGGTCCTACCGAACGTCTACAACAACATCTTCAGCTCGGTGAGTATGAACTTTTGATTCATTTTGAAAAATCGTCGGGTAAATGGATTTCTTCGAAAATATTTTTATTATATTGAATGAAAAATAAATGAATTTAAGCAGAGTAAGATCATGAAATTTCCAGGTTTCCAATATAGTCTTATCATCAATTGAACCACCCTCAACCAGTTCTGATATAATGTTTATGGATTTTTATGGATAGACAGCGGAAAGAGGAGATCAGGTAGGAGCAGGGTACAGAACGGTCCACTCGAACAGTTTTCCAGGCTGGAAGTTGAGAAAAAAGGCAATCAAAACTTCAATTCTAGGAATACAAACTTCCTGAATTCTGTGAGTCGTTATTTACAGGTGTCTCCATCTTCGACAACGGAAACGTCTGCTACGTCAACCGGATCGACAACTCCAGTACTTTTTCTTTCAATTCACTTTGATTCCCACTCTTTGCATTGGTCGCTCATGAGAATAAACTTTTGAATTCTCCAATTTTCGGTGTTTTGAAATACAGTTCCAAATCTCCCAAACGAGGAAATGAACGAATATGAAATTGGGTCAGTGCACCATGTTTTACATTCAATCTTTGTCTCTTTTGATCTATATGCGCTGAATTTCTGAGACCTAGTGGGTCATTTTTCCTTCTTGGACAGAATCTTTAAGATCCCAGCATTCTTGGAATCACGGAACCAAGACGTTTCAAGAAAATACCCGCAATCTCGGTTGCTATCATCTTCAAAACGCAACTGCGTCTTCAAAATCTCCAAAATCGTGTCAAGATGTATTTTTTTTTCAAAACAAGGGCTTGTGGGTACTTTTCTGAATCGCCAAGACCTCCTGAACTCAATAACCCAGATGCTTTGGAGCTTCCAAAAAAACTGAATGTAATACAGCAGCTTTAGATGTTTCATGACGGGTCCATTTTACAGGAGTGACATCACCTGCCCGTTTCTATTGGGGTTGCAAGAAACATACAGAAGGGATTTTTATTAGGCTGTCAATCAAAAACTGCCTCAGGTCTATTCACACATAATGTAGTATAGGTCAGGTGACCTAAGCGAAAAATCAATGCTAAGAACGTTCTCGAACCGTTCTATAGATCTGCTGTGAAGATCTTATCTATCCCATCTGACTGATTCTCGAAGGTTCTGAACGTTTCTCGGTGGTTCCTTCTGGGACTGAGAATAGTATAAAAGGGGCCTCTTCTCCTCATTTCTTCATTGGTCTTCTTTGTACCCTTGGTGTTCGGGTGCGCCCTTTTTCCTTATGATTATTTTTAATCTTTATTGATTTCTACTGGTTCCACTGGATCGTTTCAATGGTTTCGGTGCTGTTTTGAAAGGTAAGTAGGGTTTCTTTGGTTTAGTGTAGTCCAAATTATGAAACTTTTTTTCTGAGCAGTTCCCTAGTATAGCCCTGTTAGAGAACATTAACATTTATGCGCAGTGGTTTGCCCGATCGCCCCAGAGCAGCTATTAGGCAGCTATGCGGCAGTTATTGGGCAGCTAAAGGGCAGCTATTCAGCAGATTTGAGGCAACTATTAGGCAGATTTAGGGCAGCTATGGGGCAGCAATTGCAGAGCTAATGCGCGAGAATCGATAATGCTGGGCAAAGAGAGAATGCGTGCGAGACATGTGGGCGGCCATGAGTAGTCTTCCTATGAAATGCACAGACTTGGATAACTTTTGTTATTCGAAAATTCTTTCCCACCTTAGATTTCAAAAAATCTCTTGCAGGCGAGAAACTATTCTATATGCCGTCACACTCAGCTCCTCTTCTTGACGTTTTCCCGACTCCGGGGACGTCTCCGAATGAGAGCCCATCTGACCACGCAGTTCAATGTTCTGCTGATTCTGAAGCTTATCTTCAAGATACCGGTAAGGTGAATCGAGAATCTCCTCTCTTATTTGTTTCATTGTTTTCAGATGAAATGGCTCAACCAACGGGAACGCCGGAAAATGCTCACAACGAGCCAATGGAAGCTCCAATAGAAGGAGGAAATCAAGAGGGAGTTCAAGAAGTTGAAGAAGGAGAAGAAGCTCAAGAGGAAGTGCAACAAGTTGAGGAGGAAGAAGAAGAAGAAGTGTATCGCTGGACTCTTCCAGCGATTTTCCCGAACGGAAAGCCTCTCCGCATCAAGGAGAGCGAAGAACATTGCCTCGAAGTTTTTCTTCTTATAATTCTCCAGTGAATTATTGTCAGTGTTCATTCCCTAATCCTACAAATTTTCAGAATATACAAGGAATGTTTCCCTAAATTGTCGCGTGACAAAACCCGATTCGGTCAAAGATTGAAGAAATTGGATCCGGAGACTGCCCAAGAAATCTTCGATGACTTGGGAAACGAGGTCGAGAAATATAAAAAACGGGTGAGTTTTCTCGAGCTTTATAATAAAATCAGACATTCTGAATATTCAATTAATCACTTATTTTCGATTTTTCAGAATCCTAAAAAGCCTCTGATGAATACCAAAGATTTTTGGAACTCGAAATGCACAGGCAGGAAAGATCGTGGAATATGCATACCAGATGGCGATCCCACGTCCGGAAGTGCTGAACAATCACTACAAATGCTTCACTTCTGAGGTAAGCTCCAAAAGTTCATTCTGTCATTGCACGAGTATTTTGGAGGGAATTCAAAAATTCGAAAAATGTAATGTTTTGGGAGGGGAGAATTTTTGGGAAGGGAGAAATGACCGCAGCTACGAACAAACAGAGTTGGCGACTGGTACACAAATGTACTTATGAATTGCTTACACTGAAAATAATTCAAACTGTATTCATATTCAAAAGTTATATTCACATGCTAGTTTTTCAGGTCTACGGTGAAACGAACATTGCCAGTATTTTGGATGAATTGAATGCGACAGAAGAGGATGTGTTCGTGGATTTTAGTGCTGGCTCACGGTGCCACCATACAGAAATCACAAGGATTGACTCTGAAGAACGTTGTTTTCCGATTCCGCAACATCTTTGCAGACGGACAATTCTATGTGGAGGTCACCTCGCCGTAGGAGATCTCAGTGCAGCTGCTTTCGTGAGGAAGAACTCGCTCAAACGATTCAACTTTGTTGCTTACCAACTTTGTCAAGAAGACGGACATTGCGAAATAATCCAAAAGTTCGAATTCTGCGAGCGAGTATTCATTGGAGTTCATGCTGTGTTGGCGATGATGGATCATACTTTGGTCCAAATTATCCGATACAAGCAGTTAGACGATGACAAGAAAGTGGTGGATTGTATTCAACGACAAGTGGATGCCCAGCCGAATTTGCAAAAGTTCACGCAGAAATGTTTGAAAGGTACTATTTCAAAAAAAAAACTTTCTTGAAAGTGAAAAAATTGATTTTTTCTCCGTTTTCAGGCTGATGGATCACTTTGGAAAAGACCACTTGCAGTTCTAATTCCAGAGCCAGTTGCTCAAGCTCCATCACCAGCCGAGACACCAGCACCAGGGCCAACTCCGACACCAGAACCAGTTCCAACCTTGTTCCCACTCCCAGCTCCGGCGCCACTTGCTCATGATCCATCTCCAGCCCCAACACCGTCAACAGGACCAACTCAGACACCAGCACCAGCTCCAGCCTCTTCGCCACTCCCTGCTCCAACTCAAGTTTCAGTTGCTCCAGCTCCATCACCAGACGACACACCAGCACTTGTTCCAGTCCAAATTCCTGTTCAAGTAAGTCTTACCTTATCTAAGAAACTTCTTTTCTAACTTTTGGTGACATCACCTTATGATTTATGTATTTCAGACCGATGACTACCAATACGAACCAGTCGAAGAAAACCGTCCTGCCCCCAGATACGAAAGGCGTCTATGATCATCATCTTTCCGACGACTTCCATCACTTGATCACAGAAGAGGCGACGATCATCTACTTGAACAACTTTGCATTCAAAGATGAGTTCATGCAAGAGAATGTGAAGGAAGGGACAAGAATTGTCACCACAAAAACACCCGGAGAGAGAGAACAATCAGGAGTTAAAAAAGTCGAGCTTCTCAACAACGAACCATCCCAAATTTTGTGTTCGGATATCCACAACTTGCTTACGTTTTGCCACCACACCCCAGTTTAACGACCTTTCGACCAGAGAAAGTCTAGCAAGAAAGATACTAAACTCATCGGAATGTGTGCAGAAAGCAAAGCATAATGAGTTGGATGATGGTGGAAACCCAAATATTCAAACAACTCCAGGCCGCTCTCAAAAGGATCCGTGATTTCCACTCGAAATAGTGGAAGACCTTCACAGGAGAGGTTGTTCAACTATAGGAGAGACAAAGTTGTGACCACCAATCGCCAATACGTTCGTCCCATCACCGTCACCAATACAGGAAGAACAAAGATTTCCCCGAGAACACACCTTTTTCTCAAAATGCATCTGGGCCCAGAAATATTGGTGATGAAGACGTGCTGTGACAAAGATGAGAAGAGAATCAAGAGGAAGGTGATTCAAGGAAGGACCACATTTATTCTATCGAAGTTGAGAAAATTTTCACGAAAGGATTCAATAATCAATATAAATTTGAGAATTTAAATTTGGCACCAAATGAGAATGAGTAAGTCAAAATATGTCGAATCACATTGAAATCATAATGAGAATTTAGAGAAGAAGAAGAAGTAAATAGAATGAAAGTTTTGAAATTCTTTGTTTACCACCTCCTGAAACAGAAAAAAACTGTGGTTTCAAAAAGGAGAAAAAGGATCGAAGAATGGCAGAGATGATTATCTCTATTTGGATGGTTCAAGAAGTGTGAAAGTGAAAGGAGCTAATTTTAGAGGGAAAAGAGGAAATCACGAAGTTTCCCTACCAAGACATAATTTCAGTGAAACCCAAAGACAAACCTTGAAAAGTGTCTTGAAACAAGATTCCAAGAGTGTCGAAATTAAGTTCGTTGTCACTAAAACAGTGAGTTTTTTGCATGAAGACACTGTGAAAAAAATTTTTTTTTAGAAAGTCCCGCATGAAGAGCAAACAGCTTATTTGGAGAAGTTGGCCACTAACAAAAACGTTGAAAAAATCTTGATTTCTCGTTGTTTGCGAGATAAATAATGCATTTTTTTTTGTTTAATTTCGTTTTGGAGTGTTCTAATCGACTTTGTTTGGTTTTTGGTTTTTTTCCGTTTATATCCCTTTATTCATAAAGCTCAAATTGATTTACATTCATTATCAATAAATTATTTTTACTTTATATAAACAAAATGTTTTGTGTGTTCAAACAAAGCATACAAAGCTTTCGTTTCCAAAGCGACTCGGAGGCTCGGCTCACGGAGAAACACTTTTCCCATTTTATTCAGTATGCATATTAGTAAAATACACAATGACAATGCGCGCCCCACTGTGTATTTTTCTAATAACTAGTACCCTTGGAGTTGGGTGCCCTTTCCCATACTGGCTTTCTCGGGATTCGGATTAATATACTGATCTACTTCAACGCAATTCAAGACAATATGAAATCTTTACATTTTTTTATAAATGAAATGATTATACCGCGAAGACCATTAACACTTGATTTCAAGAAAAACAAGTTTATGGAAGCATATTTGCAACTTCAAGAAACACTCGGACATGCACGGAACAATTTTAGCACAAACTCTTTAAGCACAAAAATGTTCAAAGAAGGAGGTCGTATAATCTTCGGATTTGAACTTAGCCCGGTTGTTCAAGATATTGTGTCGTGTATGCCGAGTTTGACCAGCTCTTTGCCCTTGACCCACTACGTAACCCAATTGTTAGAGGCAGGGTGGCTGGCAGGTCTAGCAATTAGCCAAACCGTGCAAAAACACCTGAAAGGTCGGTTAAACTTGAGTTTTGCACAGTATGGGTAATTGCTGTGCGGCACACCGGGAGAACTTTGGCAAAATGTATGCCCGCATCCTAAAAAAAGGAAAATGTGTTTGAAGGCATACTTTTTTAAAATTACAATTTACCTCCTGCAATTATGGGGACATCCATTTGGCCAAGAAATACAGGAAACTTGAGAACGTCACGGATGAGGCCGCTTGGGGCTGTAATTTCTGAAAAACTGTTTAAAAACTTACGGCGATTTCCTCATCCTTACTCACCAACTATTCAAATCCAAGACCATACATAAGATAAAGAAAATTGAAATAATCAAAGATAGACTCAAACCAATTCTGAAAAAATCTATTTCAATTAGAAAACTATCACAAAATTAACTTACCGAAATAATCCAAAAACAAAAATATTCGTCCAACAATCACAAGTTAGACAATAAGAAATGGGAGAATAAATGCTCATGGCTGCTACTGAAGGGAGAAAGAGGCGTGGACATCATGAGCATACAGAAAAAACACGTCATCGTTTTTTTCCGTCGCCTCATTGTGTAAAGTAATATTTGCAACAAATAAAAACGTATTCTTCTGCTAAGACATAGGAGGGCCTTGGTTAACTTTACAACGGGCGCGAAATGTTAAACAACGTTCAATTTTTCAAAAAAAAATCTAGCAATTTTAAGATATAGTTTTTCACACTATGACAGCAAAAAAATATAGATTATTTCTTGGTTTTTCAATTTGATTAAGTAAAGTAAGGTACAGTTCTCCGGTATTCTACATCAGCTTCTGAGATGTTTCTCAAGTTTTAGCCGAATGCTAACCAAATCGATCTATTTTTTCCTCTTCCAGTCAGTTTTTAGTGCTGTCCAGCTAATACTCCCATATCCTCATCGCGAATTCAAAAAGTGAGGAAACTTTTGTTGAAGCAATCACGTCCTCACTCTCTGCTAGCATCTCCATGACTACTAAAAGCCTTATTTTTCATTCGTACACCACCAATATAAATCATTTTGAGATATATTCCGGAAAGTAGGTCAAAACAGAGTTGCAGGCGTCATAAATCTCTTTCAAACTGAGCCAGGGCCCCGTTCCCAAAGAAACTGGAGGGCTCGGCACACGGAGCAGCCATTTCTCATATTCTATTCAGTATGTCTCCCTAGTACCCCTGGATTCGGGTGCCCTTTCCATGATTTTTTCCAATTTTTCTTATCTATTTTTGTATATGCTGTTTTGGAACATAGAGCAGCTTTGTGAAAGGCTAGGTAAGTTTCGAGCAATATGTCCTTAACCAGACAGTTCAACCAAATCGTTGAATATTTCAGGCAATCTAATCGAAGATGTTCTGAAATATTGCAAAATATTGTCTCGGAATAGAGTACAGAGATGACCACAAATTACTTCGGTAAGTTAGTGAGCACGAAGCCCTATACACGAGTTTGGGTTTTCAGGACTAAAACATCGTGACAGACCAATGAATTCAGAAAATATAGAAAAAAACTGGCCTTAGAGTGTCAAAAAGTGAGTGTGATATGCAAGCAATTATATAAGAGAGTTTTCAGAAATTGAGGACATTCCGTACCGTAGCTGATGGTAGAGATGACTACCAATTACTCCGGTAAGTTAGTGAACAATAGGAATGTACCTATATTTGGGGTTTCAGGACAATCATCATGGATCAATGAAGTCTGATAAGATACAACCGACTCGCTCCCAAGAATGTGAAAAGGTGAGTGTATATGTTGAATTTAAATATTTTTGAAGTTTTTTTCCAGGGTTTATATTCCTAACTTCAACATCATCTCAGACTTCTATCCCTAGAGGAAATATTTACAGTTTGGTCAGTCTCACAAATGGTTTTATTCAGAAACCAATGAAAATTCATTACAGGAGTGTTTTGTAGGACAGAGCCTATCTTTGGAAGTAATTTTTGGATATCAGTAAGCTCCATCATCTGGAACAACCAAAACAACAACGGAAAAAAAGATGGCTTTTCAGGCGCTCCAAACAATTTTTTTTGTTGAAAAAGTATCGTTTCTATCTTTTATCTATTATAATAGCAACACCTACCGCGAAATCTTCAGCAATAAATTGTGTATGTTGAAATATTGTTTTTTATATGATTTTCTGGTTTATAGGAATGTAAGTATCGAAAAATTGCGCTGAGCATTAATAATAGCAGTGAATTTTGTTAGGATCACAATTAGACATTGTATGCCGATTCTTTTGATGATTTTTGCAAAGCTATGCTAATTGTCGCAGTTTTATGGCTCTTTCCTCCATGGTTTCAAAGATTCCCTTCTTTTCCCAGCCAATCTCAGACCTGTCCGCGTACTACTCCGCGCATCTCTATGACTACTAAAATCTTCCCGTCTGATTTTGCTCGGTAATCAATCAATCATTTTGAATTATACCTTTTTTCCTTAATGTTGGTGAAAGCTGACTTCTACCCGGCATCATGAAACACGTCAAATTGGGTCAAAAGTCCTGGAGAAAAGTTTGTCAAATCCTAGGATCTCCATGACTACTAAAAACTTTATTTTGACATGATTCAATAACTTCTTTTGAAATATACATTTTTCTCTAAAAGCAGGTCAAGTTTCGACTCTAGTAAACGCCATAAATAACTTCAAATTAGGACAAAAGTCCGAGGAAAAGTAGGTCAAATATTCGGAGCCCTTTCCCAGTTTCTATGGCGATTTGAGCTCTTAGGGCTCCCACACCATCGAGGAGCTCATTCATGATTTCCTAGTACCCTTGAATTCGGGTGCCCTTCTGTATACTTGATGATTATTCATAAACTTTTCCATTGCTATTTTCTATGACGGCTCTAACAATTGACTATTCATGAGGAAGCCTATTTTTCACAAAATATCATTCTTTCTTACGCCGTCAACACAAGATAATTTAGTGTATTGCAACCCGAACGAGTGTGATCTGCTCTTATTTGAAATGGTAAGCTTCCAAAAAATTTTGTTCTCGCCATAGAAAAATTCATTGTGTCAAAAACAGTTGTTCATAGTGTTTTTAATTAAAATCAATTCCAAATGTTTCCAGAAAATTTATTTGAAAAGCGAATAATCCCGAAATCGACGAACGCTATCTATGCGGCTACGGAGACGTCGGAATGATTTTTTTTCAAATATTCGACGCTTTTTCAAATTTGTTTTATTTCTAATTATTAATTGCTGTCTCGTTTCTTTATTGTTGTTGAAACATAGTGGTACGTGCCTCAGAATTATTTTTCTTATCTCACGGGTCCGGTCAAACCGAAATGAACATCCTTCTTCTCTTATTCTCATTATCTTTACACACTTCAAGAAATGTTTCACAAGAAACGACAAGAAGAACTCGAGAAATGTGCACAGGGTTTCCTTATTTCTCAATAGATTTAAACTTCTACTCAGATACATGTGTCAGTAAACTCACGTATTTCTTTTATTTACAGACGTTTTCAGACACTTTGAAAACCAGTTTTCAGCTTGGGAGTATGATATACCTTCTATTTTTGGCCCATCTGTCCATCCTAGCCTCTCCATGACCACTAAAAGCTTTATTTTGACATGACTCAATGAATTTTAATGAAATATACATTTTTCTCCGAAAGTAGGTCAAACTTCAACTCTAGTAAACGTCATAAATCACTTCAAACTAGGACAAAAGTCTCGAGGAAAAGTAGGCCAAATCCTCGGAGCCCTTCCCTTGTTTCTATCGCAAATAGAGCTCTCGGGGCTCACGGAGCATCCAAGGAGCTCATTCGTGTCTTCCTAGTACCCTTGGATTCGGGTGCCCTCATAATTTTCTTTGATTATTTTCAATTTTTCTGATACTGCTTATCTTGGATATAGATGCTCCAACAACGAATTATTTATGAGAACGTCTACTTCATTAGGAACATCACGCGATGAGTGATTATTTTTTGTGAAGAACTATCTCAAAGTTTCATTTCAGAAATGCACATATTTTCAAAAGGTTATATAATTTGTCCGAGACATGGAGCATGGTGGTGACTTTTTGAATAGTGAGTTTACCAAAAAATTAACTGTCCTGAATTAAAATAAACTCAAGTTTGTTACAGAAAAACAACGTTTCAATCCACAGACATCAGGATCTACGCAAAACGGTTCACGAAGGGGACGTCCACGGAAAAGAAAATGTTAGCGAGTTTCGGAACACTTTTTAAAGTTTTTGATTCCAAACAATTTCAATATTTTGCAGACGAAAGAAACTGGCAAGTGGAATGATTCTCTTCGGCTTTTTTAAATGCTGTTATTTTTCGGAACATTTTTTTTTCAATTTTCTATCAAGGTCAACGGATCAAGAGTTGGAATTACGTTTTTATAAAAGTATTGAATTTTTTTTCTGTTTTATGGAATCGATTGTTGAAAAAAGAAGCTTTTGGTATTTTCATCCTATATGTTCACTGTTTTTGATCATTTCAGACAGTTACCTAATGCTCATCAAGCATTTTGAGTAGATTCTACAAAGTTTCAGACAACTTCAAAGCCGAGTTGTATTCTTTTCAAAGGCAACTCCATTCAGGATTTCTTGGATGATTATTGCACCGTACTTCCAAGCTATTTTCAGACATGTTTGGCTATGCCGATCAATACTTGTTCTAGTATTATTTAGCCGCCTTCAGCAGTGATGAATCGAGTTTTTGCCATTCTGAGTCACCTGGACCTCAATTTTCTTAGTTCTTACTCATCCCAGCATCTCCATGACTACTAAAATCCTTATTTTGACATGAACTAATGAATCATTTTGGAATATACATCTGTTTCTGAAAACAGGTCAAACTTGTCCTCCGGTGAGCGTCCTAAATCACTTCGAACTAGGTCAAATCCACGGAGCCCTCCCTCTGTTACCAGGGAAACTTGAGAAGCGGGGCTCACAGAGCATCGAAAAGCTCTTTCGGTGTGTTTTGTTGTACCCTCGGATTCGGGTGCCCTCTTGTATTCTGGATGATTATTTTTAATTTTCTAATTCTGTTCTCTACTTTTTCAATATACCAACGACTGTTGGCTCCTATCATGAAACTGGAAAGCATGGAGTTTGTGAAACACAATGCAATAGAGAACATTGACACTTGGTTAACACACTTAAGAACCCATCCACAAATGTGTTACGTAGGTCCTTCCACTGTGCAAGATCGACTACACAACCAACAAGATGACCACGACTTCAGATTGATTGAGAAGGGAAGAAAGAGTAAGACACCTATTCTACAAATCCCCAACATGTATGAAATTTTTAGCCTACAGTTTGCATTATTTCGGAAATTGTACCACTATCCTGATGAGCTTCAACCTCTGACATCATCAACCGGAACTTCGAACTGTGTAAGTATACATTCTATCCCTTTAAAGCCCATAGTGCCGCTCTACTGAAGAGTTTTTGTAACATAAAAGCCTTTTTTTAGGTTGACAACGTTCAGCTCATCAAATCCTGCAAGCAGTTCCGCTCCGAAAGTTCAACCAACTAACGATCCTCAGCAGACTGGGTTTTATTTCACTTTCTGTGTTTTTTTTTGTATTTCAATGGGACATAGATTGGAATGGCACATATAAAATATTATAAATTATGTTGAACATTTTGTCTAGCAAGTACGTTTTTAGTCAGTTCCCGGCTATTTTGTTCATTTTATATTGATTTGAATATGTTTTCAGACGTTTTCAGACATATTTACAAGCAGAATCCCACTGGAAAATTAGAAGAACTAAGGACAACTAGTCGGATTCATGAGTCATGGTTGAATGCTCATGCTTGCTTCTTTTGGTATCTTTGAACAATTTCAGACAAGTTTCAGGCACAATTTCAGCTAGTTTGGTTGATTTGAGTCACACTTTGAAAGTGGTGGAACATGAACATCTACGGAAATTCTCCGGGACCTTTTTTCACCGGCCGCTCAGATTTAGATCTGCTGATTCTCAAAGTTTTCTCGTTCGAATTTGGTCACTGACCACTGTTTACTGTCGTTTTGATTTAGTTTCTTCGATTTCTTGCTCATGGCCTAGGGTGTTTCTACTACCCAGAATCTCCATGACTACTAAAAGCACTTCTTCTCAATCTATTGGACCAGGGACAATAAATCAATTTGAAGCATACACTTATTCCTGAAAGTAGGCCAACAATAAGTTACCTTAGCTCCCATAAATCTCCAGAACTAGGTCAATTTTCCTGAGGAAAGTAGGTCAAACCCATAGAGACCTTCCCTCGTTTCTAAGGAAACCTGGGCTCTTGTGCTCTTGGGACCTCACGGAGCGTCAAGAGGCTCATTCAGTGTCTTCCTAGTACCCTTTGGATCCGGGTGCCCTTTTTTCCTTCTCTGATTATTTTTAATTTTCTAAACTATTTTTTACTCTTCTCTATCCGCCATTATACAAAAAAATTTGCAATGTGTTCAATTGCACTTATCATGAGATGAGACCAAGCTTGTCACCTTAATCACAACCAACTACTAAAAAATAAGAAAGGTGAGTATGAACGTATATGGTGCTACCCCGCATTAGAACTGGCCGCATCAGAACTGACCCGTATTAGAAGTGGCCGGATTAGAACCGGGCCATATTCAAGCTCCCAGTTGCGACTCGAGGCTGAACGTTTGTACAGAATATGACATTGTGGACCTAAACATTTCCTCAAATTTTTGAGTTACCAGATACTTCGGAAGTGCCCGGTTCTAATCCGGCCAGTTCTAATACGGGTCAGTTCTGGTGCGGCCAGTCCTAATGCGGGGTAGCACCACGTATATAACTTAGTTTTGGGTAGAGATCCAAAGAAAGTTATCAATTCACATATTCTGTGAATAAAATAGTTTTTGACACCTCAACTCGCAACTGTGACATACAATAATGAAAACTTTCAGATGTGGACCCAATTTGCAAAAATCTTGTACACTTGGAATCCCATATACAAATCCAAAAGAAGCAACACCCGAAGACACGACTACCAGCTGAAAGATTTGAAAGAGAATAGAGAACGTAAGCAACTAAATTCTTTTAAGTTGATCCTACTACAACATTATGCCAATCCAAAAAATACTAATATTTTTACATTGATCGATTCAGAAAGTGGTAGCGATTTCTGACACGTTTGAATTAGCATCCAAAAATCATTTTGAAGCGAGATACGGGCTCCCCGGTGATAGGAATGTGTGTTTTTTCGAGTTCTATGAGCCCGTTTCTCGCTTCAGATAGAATTCTAAACACTAATTGAAACGGATTAGATATCGCAATCACTTTATAAATCGATTCATGTAAAAATTATCAGTTCTTTTTGGGTTGGCATACTCCCCTTTAAAGTTCTATTTTTACATTCAATCAATTTTCAGGTTATAGGCTTATAGCTCCATGCGATTTCTACCGAATTAATTTACTTCCTTTCTCCGAACACTGATTATTAAATAATTGCATGCATTTTCATTTAGTTTGTACTAAATAGGGTTTGTGAAGAGAACATCATTCACTGGCGTTTAAAAAACTTTTCTGTTTTTATATGTTCTGTATTTCAATGGCCGCGTGAGGGTTGGAACATATAAAATATTAATATTTATCTCATACATCTCGTTTATCATATACGTTTCTAGTCAGTTCTTGGCTTTTTTTTTCGTTTTTCTAGAGATTTTTAGGGATTTCAGGCTGTTTTTATATTTTCAGGCACAGTGTGTTTAGAATTACTTGGAGAATCAATGAGTCATGTTTCAAAAATCTTATTTAGCTATAATCCACGTTTTTGAACAGTTTCAGATAGGTTTTCAGACATACTTTCAGTTTTTTTTTTGGATTTTTTCGAACCCACTATTTTTGAGGCGCTTTCCACTTTGACCGATTTGTACCCGTTTCTGGTTATATATACTGGCTTCAAGCTCCTACTACCCAATATCTCCATGACTAAAAAAAGCTTATTTTTAATCTACTGCGACAAAAGACGATAAATAATTTGGAAACAAACACAACCCCTTCAATATAAGCGAGAACAAAGGCTTAGTGGTCATAAATCAACCACTGAGCTCATCGGAAAAATTACCATGACTACTAAAAGCTTGCTTCCTTAAATCACTTTGAAATGCACAATTCACCTTCAAAGTAGGTCAAAAATGAGCTCCCTTAACTCCCATAAATCGCGGCCCCTCGTTTCCAGGACAACAACTTCGGCTCTAGGGCTCACGGAGCATTCAAGGAGGCTATTCAGTTTGTCCGTTGTACCCTTGGATTCGGGTGCTCTTTTATTTATGTTGATTTTCTTGAATTTTCCTATATTTTTTTCTATTATTCTCATTTATTCATTGACAACTACCATGAAAAGAGATCAATCTTGATGGCTTCCAAAGTAGAAAGCTTCGAGCATTATTTCAAGCGAAGCAGTACAAGAGGAATGTAGATGGTGAGTTTTCAACTTTTAAAAGTAGGGTAGAGCTATCAAAAAACTTTTGAACTTGTCAATTGCTCAGAATAAAAATTGCTGAATTTTATCAATTAGCAAGTTTTTGATAGCTCCATCTTTTATCAGAATATGCCTTCACTAATTATTTGTTCAGTGAGTTACTATCAAGGAGCGTTGTCATTCTGTAAGTAAAGGCACAGGATTCGAGTGCACCTGCAATGAGCCACAATAACTCTCGGTGTTGCCAAAGTTGTTTTTGAAAGATTGAAGGAGTGATCCGTTAGAAGAAACCAACGAGGGACTATGAAGGAGGAAAAAGTGTGAGTTTTGTCTTACCTAGAAATAAACCTGTAATAGAGGGCTAATATGCAGAAAAATCTGAAAATTTGGAAAAATCGCCCTTGAATAATTGAACTTTTTTGTTTCCCTGTGCCCGGGGCACTCAAAAGAATCCAGATTCATGTATTTTTTCATGATATATATTACAGGCAGATCGCAATCAAAACTTCTGGAAAGAAATCATCTACCATACCGGCTCCAACCATTTATAATTATATATTTTTTTTCAATTGCTATTTTATCCACCTAAATTGTCACTAATTTGTTCCATTCTGAACGTGATAAATCTATTTTCAACTATATTTATCCGAATTTGGGATGGTGCCATCAGAAAGTTGTGAACTTAGGAAATGAGCAAAACTTTATTTTGAGCAATTCATTAGTTGTCAGCTTTTTGATAGCTTTTTTGGCTGCAGACATACACTGCTTTCAAAAATTGAGCATTCACCCTTCTCGGAGTGGTTTATATCGGCAACTACAAAAAATATAAGAGTATTTTTGGCTATTATTGTGCACATTTTCATCTTGAGCAATCGAATCTCTTTCGCAAGAATAGCTTAAAGTGGGAGATTTTACCACTTAGCATCCCGAAGGCTTTAGCATCTCGAAGGAAAGATTGAATAGAAAGCAATTATGATTTTCACATTCTTTATTTCAAAATTCTATGCAACTAATTTTCTCTGAAAATGTTAAAAGTAGCAAATATGAATGAGGATAAATGTTTAGTTGGTTTTACAGTTGGCAAAATGTTCCATCTTCATTGAACTTTTTATCGTAGTAGGACCTGAAAACAATTACATACTCTATGTGAAAAATCCTGAGATTGAAACAAAAGTGGTGTGGTTCCCTATAATATTGTCTCAAAAACTCACTCGATGTTGCCTTAACGTCATACATAGGTCGATGAGAATAGTGTTCCAACGTGCTTGTGCAGTTTTCTAAAAAAAACATTTTTCAATGCCAACTTTTTTTTTGGAAAACTCACATTTCTTTTCCAAAACATGCAACAAAACGCAACGATTCCGGTGCAAAACGACTATGCAGTTGACGCTAAAGAGTTGGGAGTTTAGTCCTATATTGCTGAGAAAAACTTACAAGTTACATCTTTTTCAAAACAAAATCTGTGTAGATCTTGTGGTTGTTGACTTTTCATCTACCTTTTGTTGTCAATCCCAACTGTATAGTTTACGCTAAAAAGTTGGGCGTTTTGTCCAAAATTGCTGAAGAAAACTTACAAGTTACATATTTTTCAAAACCAATTCTGAGTAGACGCGTCGGTTGATGAAGATTTCAATGAAGAGGGTACTGGTTTCCTAAAATTTCTTTAACAAAATTGCATGATCAAAATTCAGATGGGGACTAGAATTTTACTTTTTTTTCTTGCTGTTAGATAGTCAACATCAATAAAAGTTCGACATTTGGAATTGGCTCACCTTTCACGGAAGTTTTTCTCCAAACGCCAAAAAGAATGTGGATAATACTAGATATAGATATAGGTATCTATTAGATAGATAGTTTCAGGAAATTAACAATAATCATTAAAAATGCAGGAAGGCACCCGAGTCCAAGGGTACTAGGAAGAAATGAATGAGCTCCTTCGATGCTCCGTGAGCCCCAGAGCCCCCCAAGTTGTCCTGGAAACAAGGGGAGGGATTTGACCTACTTTTCCCAGGGCTTTTGAAGCAAGTTTTGAAGGATACATGACGGTTCAAAAAGAGCTTTCTTTTGACATACTTCAAAATGATTTATTGCCCCTCATGTCAAAGTAAGCAATAGGGGCTTTTAGTAGTCATGGAGACTCAGAATGAGCAGGAAAAAAGAAGAGGCAAACTGGTTCAAAACTGAGGTTCGTCGAAACTGCCTGAAAGCGTTTAAAAATGAGTTCAAATCCTCAGTTATCTTACGAAGGTAACTCACTAAAATCTTCAATTTTATTGGCAGTTTATTTGAAAAAATCTAAACTTAACAAAAAAATTATACAAAAATTGTCAATGGGGACTGGTCCCAGAATGGGAATTCGAAATGATAACATTAAAATAAAATTTAGTTGAGGCAGTTGTTTCAGTTGTTGCCTCTGCGACGCTCCTCTTGTCCCTCCCTTCCTGAAAAAAAAACTATTCATTTTTAAATTCTCACTGTCCAATTATACCTGTTTTCCCGGCCCATTTACTGTCTTGCTCAAATCCCTTTCAATTTTTATATCTTAAAGTGTGAACTAACATTAAGTTGCTGGTCGATGTCGCGTCTGTGATTGAGGTCGCTTTTGATATCTTTCCTTGAAAAAAAGAAAAACTTAATTTATGTTTTTGAAGTTTCAAAAACACACTAGTTTCCCCTAGCCCGATTACTGACTTTCCTAATCCTAATCATTGATAATATCCCAAAACGTTACGATCATTTAAATATAGTTTTAAAAAAACTTACAATGATTTCTCCGCTTAGAATAGTTCTTGTGCTGGAGTGAATTCCGTTGTGGTTGATACAATACAGGAGAAAAACAATATACTTTGCACAGAACGCCAGCTGGAATTATCCCAAAATTGACTTGATATTTAGACTGAAAGACGGTCTGAGCCCCTAAATTGGCTCACTTACCTTTCAAGAAGTCTTCAAAGTTGTTGTTGCAAGAGAACAAAATTGAGTAAAATTTAGCAATAATTGATGGAAACAGGAAGGCACCCTAATCCAATAAGTACAAAAATAGAAAATCCAATGTAATTAAAAACAATCATAGAAAAATAGAAGGGCACCCAAATCTAAAGGGTACTAGGAAGACATAAATGAATAAAATGAAAGAAAGCTCCTTGGATACTTCCTGAGCTCAAGAGCCCAGAGTTGTCCTGGAAACAGGGAGAGAGCTCCGCGGATTTGACCTACTTTTCCCAGGGCTTCTGAAGCAAATGATTTATGAAGGTTCGAATGTTTTCTTTCGACCTACTTCAAAATGACTTGTTGCCCATCATGTCAAAATGAGCAATAAGGCTTTTAGTAGTCATGGAGACTCTGGACGGAGAACTGGACGAATTGTAGATTCAAATAGGTCTGACTGGCTCACATACGAAAAAGGAGAAGTAGGAAATAGGAGGAAGGGACCAACAAGACCGAAATAGCGGAGACTTCACACGAATTTCGCTCTGGAATTGTCTGAAACTGTTAAGAACTCGCTCTAAATTACTGGGAAACCCTCGAAAATAAGAAAAAAAAATTCAAGAATATGCCCTTTTTCTTGAATTCTTGAATGCAAGTTTCTTGGAGCTCTGGAACTCCTCTCGCTCTCTCTCTCTCTCTTCCTTGTTCTATTCCAAATCGTCACAATTACAGTCTTCAAAAAGAATAATTTTTATTTTATAGCTAGAACAAGTATTATTTCATATAATTTACAGTTACAAATAGCTCAAGTGGTGAATAGTCTTGAAAGATAACAAAATTTATTGTGAAACACTAGGAAGTCACAAACTCAATTATGGTTATTCCCAGTTATATTTCGACCCGAACAAGATTCAATACTATCACAGTGGGTTCCATTTCACAATCATTTATTCAAAAAAAGGGCGGTCCACTCTTTGCAGTCCTTTTTCTTTGCTTCCAGCTCTCTTCCCAGCCGCGTGTCTCGCCAGCTCAGCATTTGATGGACGGCCACGCTTCTGGAAATTAGTTACGATTGTTTATTACATTCTCAATCGCTTGTCAAAAATCTGAATTCACCTTGGAAATGCTCTGCTGACCTCTCTTATTCCGAGTTGCTTGAGTCTGGAATAATTTTTATTCTTAATTTTGTTGTTCATTATGGATTAATGTTATCTTACCTCGCACGTTTTGCAGACACAGTTGCATGATACTGCTGGCCCTGGAATGACAACTGCTGGCTCTGGAGTGGCATGATGGCTAGATCTTCTTCCCGGGGGTCGATAGGAACTTCCAGTTTTCTTAGAGTGGCGATCATAATCCTCTCGTTGCCTCTTCTCGTTTTATCAGCTTCTTCTTATGTGCCTTCTCAATTCTTTTAAGTCTCTCTTTGAACTCCTCCTCATCAGATAGCTCAGGTGATTCATCTAGGGAATTATCTCTTTGAGCTGATGGAGGTCGATCCAGCTCCTCCTCAGAAAACGAACTCATTGATCCAGTAAGGGGGTCTGCAAGGACAGATTCATAATATTGAACCAGAAATCCATCATATCCTCTTGTTGTACCACTGGTTTCTCGAAGGAGCGCTGTAGGAGTCATGTTCGCCTTCTGTAGGACTGCTGTTCGTCCAGAAGCTATTGTAGCTAGCACATTGTGGAGAGGCAACCGGTTCCAGTTTGCTCCGTTCCCAAAACACGTCCCATTTGGTAGGTTATCGTCGACATTCTGTTGTTGACGGCTACTCCCTTCCGGCAGAACTTTGAGATGCGCTCCTTGATAGATGAATAGGATCACCAATAAAAAACCAAATGTCACTTCCGAAACTGCACTGTTGGAAATCACGACTTTTCCTCCAGCGAGTATGTTCAAGACTCCATCAGTGCCAATTTTGAAAGACTGGTCCAATTTTGTCAAGTTTTGACCGAATCGGGTTTTGTCGTCCGACAATTTGGGGAAAAACACTTTGAAGGTTCTGAAAGTTTTAGAATTTTACCCTGAACAAGTAGCTAGTTGATCAATTTTCTCCAACAGGGATGTACGACTACACTAAACTAACGAAACCCTACTTACCTTTCAAAACAGCACCGAAACCATTGAAACGATCCAGAAGAACCAGTAGAAATCAATAAAAAATTCAAATAATCATAAGAAGGGCGCACCCGAACACCGAGGGTACAAAGAAGACCAATGAAGAAATGAGGAGAAGAGGACCCTTTTATACTATTCTCAGTCCCAAAAGAAAACCATCGAGAAACGTACAGAACCTTCGAGAATTGGTTAGATGGGATAGATAAGATCTTCACACCAGAGCTATAGAACGATTCGAGAACGTTTTGAACAGTGGTTAAATGGCCACTTGACCTATACTCCATCATGTCTTAATAGACCTGAGACAGTTTTTGATTGACAGCCTACTAAATCGCTTTTGTTTGTTTTTTGCCCTCCTTTTGTACCCACCACAAAAATACAAAAATCTACCGTATCGCAGTCAGTTTTTGCTGGAACTCTAGAGCTACCACATTTTGGAGTTCTAGACGTCAAGGCGATTCATGAAAGTACCCACGATGCTTTTCACAGAACTACAAAAGCTACCAGAAATTGGTGCTCGCATTCAATCCTAACGGAAATTAGCCCAAACGGTTCAGCTTGTTATGGTCGTTCAGAAAAGAAAAAACGTGAAAATGGATCAGCGAGAGTGCATTTTTCGGCTCTGTCCGGGAAAACGTAATGGCGATTTAGTGTGGCCCACGATTTTCAATGTGACCCAAAAATTTCTAATGTGACCCATAGCGGGCCCAGCTTTTTGATGTGACCCAAAAATTTTTAATGTGACCCAAAAATTTGACAATAGCTATTCAGGGATAATTATTGCTCAGCTAAGATCTACTTTGGATTTTGTCCTTGTACACTATTTTTAACTAATTCTTTTCCGATTATATTGTTTTTCATTCACAAAGATTTCAAAAAAGTATAACTCCTCAATTTGCTGACGTCAATCCTCAAGTTCTTCTTGTTGGTGAGCGACGATGTCTTCATATTCTTCAGTATGCGGAGGCATGGTGGAGGCCTTGTTCATCTCTTCTTCCTTCTTCCATGCAGTGTAAGAAGAGAGGTCAGCCGTATTATGACGCAATCGTTGATTGCACGACTTCTCCAATTTGAGTAGTAGAGAGGGTCATCCGCTATATGACCTGGCCACATTAAATAGTGCATATGACATCATCAATCATATTATCAATACACAAGCAGAGAAACTTGTGAAAAAAATACAAATAGAAACGTTGAAATGTTTAGTGAATCTTGAGAAGAAAAGGAATGAGAACTAAAGAGAAGGTAGACTAATAAAAAAAACAAGAAATACATTACTGTTAATTTTGGACTAGCATTGGAAGTGAAGTTGAAGTCTCATCGGCATAGTCGGTCTCATCGGCATAGTCCTCCTCAATTTGCTGCTGTTTCACCTTATCTTCTAGTTGTTGGTCTTCTTCGTGTTTTTCTGCTCCGTTGATGATTGCTTGGAAGGTATCCGAACGTGGAAGGTGAAGAAGCTGTAGCTGAAATCCGAACTTTGTTTATACATCTTCGAAACCTCCGACATATCGACATCTTCTTCGGAAAGCTTTTGAAGAATGATGATTCACGTCATGCTGTCTCAGTGTGCCCATTTGTTCCATGAATCGATCCGGTAAGCTTTTTCGTAGTTCCATCTCACGTTTTTGACCTTGAAATACGTCAGTTCCATTGACAATACAATATCCCGCAATCCGCGACAGTTGAACAGCATATTTATCGCGGAGTTCAAAAAACAATCAGTGTGTTGAGGCGATGAACACAATTTTGATAGGATCCATAACCATCGTTTCTAGAATCCATAACCATCCTGCTCCAAGTTGTTCACAGACATTCCTTCCATTAACATGGGGCAGATTGGCAGTCCCTGCAGCGAGACTGGTTGTTGCTTTGAAATTTCTGCTCAAAACCACGAGCATCATCCGAGAACTTGAAGTCGTCGTTTTCCATGAAAACGTTCTTCGTCCATAGTTTAGTTCAGTTTATTTTTTTCTCACGTTGGTTACGTGGTATCTCAAACTGCTCTAACAGATTTCCCATTGTCGAATCATCGAGTTGCTCTCGAGGCATGTTATTACTGTAGTTGATTCCCAACACAGTATTCCTTGCTGTAAGCAAAGACATCAGAATTAGTTTACCTGAGGTTAGTTTATCAACTCACAAACGTATTTGAGGATAGTCTTCCACGAGAAATCCAGAGGGGTTTTCATTCCTAAACCATGTTTGTCTTTGACGAGGTGAATTTCAATGAAATTCTTGAGTTTTTCATAGAAATCTATTCCATTTTCGTGAACTTTGACGTTGAAATCAGGATTCTCAAAATACTCGAGGTTCCGTCACAGGTACACCACCAGAAGCCGGAGGTTCCTCCGAAGGGTTGTTGCCATTTATTGGAGAAAGTTTTGGTCGTGCTGATTGCTTGATTTTGGGGGTACTCCTGTGCTCACGTCGTTCCGGATTAGCATCAGCAGATCTGTTACAAATTTTGTTTTATTACATAGAATGATGGTTTATCGAACAAACCCCGAGAAAGCATAAACTGGAGCGCAGCTTTGTTCCGAAGGGACGTTCCCATTCGAAAAAGAGTTGTCTCGTGCAACAGTCTTTGTAGAAATCACGGGTGAATCTTTGTCTTGTTCATCTTGAACCGGTGGATGCACCATTTTTAAAAGCCAAGTTGTGATCGATGTAGATATCTAAGAAAAAACTAAAATGGGATTGCTCAGAATAAAAGTTTCTTAAATAGTTTAGGCACCACTAGACTGAAAAACCATACTTACCTTCCAAAACAGCACCGAAACCATCGAAAAGATCCAGTAGAACCATTAGAAATCAATAAAAATTAAAAATAATCATAAGGAGGGCACCCACACACAAGGGTACAAAGAAGGCCAATGAAGAAATGAGGAGAAGAGGACCTCTTTTATACTATTCTCAGTCCCAGAAGAAAACCATCGAGAATCAGCCATATGGGATAGATAAGATCTTCACAACAGAGCTATAGAACGATTCGAGAACGTTCTGGACAGTGGTTTATTGAAAGGGGCACTTGACCTCTACTCCATCATGTCTTAATAGACTTGTGACAGTTTTTGATTGACAGCCTACTAAACCTCCTTTTGTCTGTTTTTTGCACTCCTTGAAGAAAAGGCCAGATGACGTCACTCTCTCGGTCAATTTTTGTTAAAACTACAGAGCTATTACATTTCTGAGTTCCTGAATTCAAAGCGATTCAGAAAAGTATCCACAAGCCTTTACACGAAAACTGCCAGAAATTAGGGTATTCGCATCAAATCCTAACAAAAATTAGACCAAATGGATCAGCTGGTCGCTATCAGATTTTTGAGTTCTAGGCGTCCAGGCGATTCAGAAAAGCACCCACAATGCTAAGATAAAATTTAAAAAAAGTTTATTATAAAGGTAAATGCATGCAATAGTTTGGGCACTTTAGTTGTGATAACAGAAAAAAAAGGCGTTTCTCAAGTAGGCGGTGAACTCTTTTGTATCCGTCAATAAAGCTGGAGTTTGAAATGTATACCTTTTCAAACTTTATCGGCTTGCCGTACTTTCTGAGTGATGTTTCAGCGTTCAGTCTAAGATGTTTGCAGCTCACGTTTTCCAGAACAAAAGTGAGATCTTCGGCGCTAACGTTGAAGAATATAAAACAGATCATATTCAAATTGGGGGCAAGTTTCCACAGAAAAAGGTTAATATTCCGAAAGCAAATGTCAAAACTCTTGATCTTCATAAGGCTGGTCAAATAATCACAGAGTTGTTCCGAGACATCACCTTGGGATTCGGTGCTTCCATATTTCCAATAGATCGTGGTCTGTTGTTCCTTCTCTGTTTGCTTCCTCCATTTGGCCAACCACTTGCCATATTCCGGCCCATAAGAGACTGAAAAATAAGATTGAAACATAGCAAAAAGCGTGCAAATTACCTATTGCTTCTGTCGATGGTAGATATACAACATAATACATGCTGCAAAGCTACCATATTGGCTTTATGCTCACTGTCCACTTTGTTGGGTACCCAGAATAAGGGGTGCTCCAGACACGACGTCAGAAACACTTGATGTTTATCTTCCATACTCCATCGTCTTCGGAACTCAATACCATACTGATCGACCGTCATGAGAAGTTGGCTGTCCTCATCAAGATAACTAGAAAATATCATTTCCGGGTTGAACTTCATGAACGAGTGACGTATTGGAGATTTGAAGTAGATGGAGGCGTGAGAGAATTTCTGGAAGAATACGCAGTCACAGTAGTTGAATTAATTTGGAAAGCGCTAAGAATTGTAATTCCGAAATTTCAAAAACTTGACATAACCCCAAATGATTCTAACACTTTCACGGGAATCCAACAGGATTAAGAGCATCATTGCTCAAAAAATGAAATGGAAAAGTTTCACACTAACCTGTTTCATTTCAAGGATTTGTCCAATCTTCATTTTTTCATTCAAGATGACATGGAATTTGGTACTGTGCTCGCATTGCTCCAATATATTCTGGTTCGAAAACTCATCGAAGCTCACAAATCGTTTCAAATTCCTCCAAACTGGTGATCTCGAGAATTCTTGATCAAATTCTTCTCCTCTCTATTTGGATTCATGTACTTGGCGATGTTTTTAAATAAGAATTTAGTGGTGTAGAGGTAGTGAACTTTCATCAATCTTTTCTGATTCCCTCTGACTCGGCTGCTTCACATCACTCATCTCAAGCATCAAGAAAACGAATATATTTTCACTGTCGGCTAGAAGCATTTTCAAGAATACTCTAACGAGTTGTATGTACGAAATCTTCGTAATCACTTCTTTCGATACCTCATCTTTTGGTTGAATGATACTACCGTTTCCCCGATTTCGAAAGCACAGGTGAAAAACGTCAGGATATCTGAAGCTGACCGAGTCACTGGTGTGAACAATTCTGAGAAGATGAATACGGGAACCACCATCTTTGTTGAACAGTTTTCTGGAATTGATTTTTTGTTGAATTAACTGATCGAATAATGATAACTCACTTTCCAGTTTCATTGAGCGCCTTCATAATCGCATTTTTGCTTTGTTGTTCTGATCGCATGCTTGATTTATTTGATGAACAAGGAGTCTGTAAACAACAATTTGAAAAAAAGCAGAGAAAAAATGTGACAATGGTCCGGTGAGCGTTTTGTTAAAAGACTGAAAGAGTGAGTATGCAAAACTTTTGGTTCTACTCTAGTTGAATGGACCCGAGTCATTTTTTGAAATTGGATGGACCCAACAGAGGGGCCAAAAAGTTGGATTAACCCAAGAGAGGTATCGAAAAGTTGTATTGACCCAACAGAGGGGTCGAAAAGTTGGATGGACCCAAGAGAAAGATCAAAAAATTAAATGGACCCTAAAAATGCTGAGTTTTATTCTGAGCAAGTTACTAGTTCACCACTAATTCATGTTTTTATGCCTATTTGAGTTATATATTGGGATTGCTCAGAATACAGGTTTCTTAAATAGCTTGGACTATACTACCATACTTACCTTTCAAAACAGCATCGAAACCATTGTGACCATCTGGTAAAGCCAATAGAACCAGTAGAAACCAATAAAGATTAAAAATAATCATAAGGGAGCACCCGAACACCAAGGGTACAAAGAAGACCAATGAAGAAATGAGGGGAAGATGGCCCCTTTTATACTCTTCTCAGTCCCAAAAAAAAACCATTGAGAAACGTTCAGAACCTTTGAGAATCAGTCAGATGGGATAGATAAGATTTTCACAAAAGAGCTATAGAAAGGTTCCAGGACGTTCTGAATAGTGTTTTGTCGCTAAAGTCATCTGACTAATCCTATTATGCCTTAATAGAGTTGAGACAGTATTTGATTGACAGGATAAATCATCCCTTTTGTCAGTTTTTTGCACAGTAAGATGGGATAGATAAGATCTTTACAAAATAGCTATAGGAAGGTTCGAGAACATTCTGAACAGTGCTTTGTCGCTAAGTTCTTTTGACTAATCCCATTATGCCTTAATAGAGTTGGGAGAGTATTTGCCTGACAGCCCAAAATCCCTTCTGAAGAACATAATACTTGAGTTCTTCTCGAAAACTACCGTATCTCCGTATTTTTATTCTTTTAACATGCTCTTATACACGGTTAAACGGGTAATAGCATCGGAAGATGAATAATTCAAAAGGAAAGCAAAACAATCGGAACGATAAACAAGTTATAATGCAACTTTTGACATCATATTTTCGACTACTACTATTGAGTCACAGGAACAGCTCATACTTGCTCCTTGGACAAAACATTCGCACAGATTCTCATCGTAGACACAGTTGAAGTCATTTGCGTTCTGCATAGTGTCACGTGTTCGGATCAAACTTTCTAGTAACAATATCAGAGAGAAGAGAATACTTGTAGGTTATATGATTTATTCGGTCAACCTGCGCTTATTCGGTCAACCTGCGCTATGGTTACACAAAGAACAATAAAACTCCGTACAACATGTAAAAAATTATATATTGCAAAAGCATAGCATCATACATCACCATCTATCGATGTGACATCACGCATAAAATCTCATATTGACGATTTTGTTGTTGATATCGTGTAATAGTGGATGGTGCTAGCTTAGATCAATTAGAGTAGAATAGGTTTTACTCAGAAAATTTGGCTCTATTCCAGTTTAGGGGATTCTTAATTAAATAGGGGACTCAAGTCAGGGGACTCAAGGAATAGGGGACTCTAAAAGAAGAGAAGAGACTCAAGGAGAAGGGAAAAAAAAACGAGGGACTCAAGTCAGGGGACGCAAGGAATAGGGGACTCATCAAGCGTCCAAAAAAAATGGGGGACTCAAAACAAATGAGCTGGAATATAAAGAATGAACCTTTGAGTCAAAAATGTTGTAAGATGGTCAAATCAGAAGCATGGCTTGAAAAATATAACTCTGTTCAAACTGCTTCATTTAATCTAAGACTCTGTGAAAACATCATTTTTTAGCACTTTATTGATATACAATAAAATAGAAATTTCGGAAAACTTCATTTGCATCATGGATTTGGATGGTGCATCATGGATGTGGAAATGGAAGTAGAGATTTTCGAAAAAAGGAAGTTTTTTTCAGATTTTCCATTTCTAATTTTATTTAAATGAAGATCCGAAGAGTGATGTTTTCACAACTCTTTGGATCAAATGAAGCAGTTTGAACAGAGTTATGATTTGAGTCCCCCGTTTTTTTTTTGGCCGCTTGATGAGTCCCTTGTTTTTTTCGGACATTCTATGAGTCCCCCATTCCTTGCGTCCCCTAACTTGAGTCCCCTCTTTTTTTTAGAGTCCCCTATTCCTTGCGTCCCCTGGCTTGAGTCCCCTCTAAAATCAAGAATCCCCTAAACTGGAATAGAGCCGAAAATTTTATAACAGAATTGAAAACACTTATATAGTTTTCTTCCATGCAAAACGAAACAATAAAATATAGTTTAATGGTTGGTTTCCGATCGCATCAAGGTTTCTTCTTAAGTTGCAGCCTTTTACTCCTATAGTTGTGTGTCGATTCACTGTGGCATTCACAGCTTCAACTTGGATAGCAACCAGCGAATCCTGCGTAGATTCGAATACTATTTTCTCTGTTTTAGAGAACAATTTTGAAGGCACATCAGGGTTTTCAACTCACTTTTTCAACATTCCAAAAGTTTGTTTTTTCAAAGACGTTTCAAATTTTAAAATAATCAAGAAATGGGGGCACCTGAATTCAAAGGTACGAGAAGAAGTGAACAAAAATTGAGAAACTTGGGCTTTTATAGAAAAAATTGTGTGGTTTTATAGGCAAAATCGGGGTGATAAAACGTCATGAGGGTTAGTTTTTATGGGCTCTTTGAGGGTGAAAGAATATGATTTCCTCCGCTTCAAGAGGGCGTTTATATATGGAATCTCATCAAAAATGGATCTCTGGATTACCGAAATCAAAATTTTATCACTGTTTTTTTTTCAAATATATATGAATCAATTTGAGGAAAACTACTCGGAGGCGGTAACATCAAGCAGTTAACCAATGAAAATTTTGGCCCTCCATTTTCGAACACAGCTTGATTTTCTCTACTCTGATTGAGAACACAAACAGGAAAATAACATTTATTAGAATATTGTAAAATGATAATTTAAATCAAAAAATTTCAAATTGGTTTCAGCCGATTGTGGTAATTTGAGTTGTTTTCTCACTTCATTGTTTTCCGTATGTCATTTCATACTATCCTCAGTGTAAAAATGAACACATTGAATTTGTTTGATGGCCACATCGTGAGAGATTCCATCAGGTTTCTGCATTTTTTGGATAGCATGGAGTATTCTAGAGGCAGTTGAGGTGGGTGGTGACGACACGGGAATGATCAGACCACTTGGGGTTATTGGAATGGAGAGTGGCGGCAAGAATTGGAAGGTGGAGGTCAAGGAGGCTAACGTCTTTTCTATCTCTCTTCTATCAGCTTCCTGGACTCTTCGTAGCTGAAATTTGCTCATTAAGGCCGTTATCACAGAAATTTCATTTCATTCCAGTCAGCATGTACCGTACGCCTTGACGGCAACCGAGCTATGCTGCTATAAACATAACTCACGTCTCGTCAAAGTCGTCATCAACCAATCATTGAGTTTCAGACGTTGCATCAGATATTGGAGAAACTTCCTGGTTCGGACTCCCATGTTTTTCCACTGTCTGGTGCGAACGTCCACCTTGAAGGTGGGAACCATTGACTTCAGGAACATTTTCAAATCCTCGACTGATTTGAATGGCATACCCTAAAAACAAAAGTCCTTCATCCAAGACGAATGCCCGGTAAATCTGAAACTCACCTCCTTATTCTCAGTTCCATACTGTTTTAACAACCTCCGGTTTAACATCCTCCGCCTCCTCGTCGGAAACGATTTCTAACTTTACTTGAGCTAATTCAACCGATGGAAATGGAGTTGGCTACTGGGCCTTCCAATTCTTCGAAGCAGCTTGGATCAACGTGCTGCTAGTTGACTGTTGTTGAGTGCTCGGAGCTGCTGTTTCAGATGTAGTTCTCGGCATCCGGCTCATTTCCTTCCGATACTCGTCAAAACCACTCGTTCAATGTTGTGGCACACGGACAGTTGTGAAGAGTCAGATATCATCATCAAGGCATCAAGTCTTATGGGCAGCTTGTCAGCCAAGTAACTCTGAATTCTTCCGGGCTGAATATGTCCAGAAGAACACTTGTGTAAGTTGCCATGATGTCAATCGGATGCACTCCTCTATCGTTTTTCAGCCACATGTTATATCTCCTACACCCCGCACGAACTCTTCACATTTTTCAGCCAAAAATTCATGGAAGAGCTGCCGATTGTTGTCATTTGGCAGACAAGCGGCAAGATTCTGCAAAAAAAGTTTTTAGTTGACCACTAACTCATATTTCTAGCCCTAGTTGAGTTATATAATTGGATTGCTCAGAATAAAAATCCCTTAAATAATTTGGACTACACTGAACCAAAAAAACCACACTTACCTTTCAAAACAGCATCACAACCATCGAAACGATCCAGTGGAACCAGTAGAAATCAATAAAAATAAAAAATAATCATAAGAAGGGGGCACCCGAACAGCAAGGGTACAAAGAAGACCAATGAAGAAAGGAGGAGAAGAGGACCCCTTTTTATACTATTCTTAGTCCCAGAGGGCAACCATCGAGAAACGTCCAGAACCTTCGAGAATTGGCCAGATGGGATAGATAAAATCTTCACAGCAGAGCTATAGAAACGTTCTGAACAGTGTTTTGTCGCTAAGGTAATCTGACTAATCCCATTATGTTTTACTAGAGTTGAGACAGCTCTTGATTGACAGCCTAATCCATCCTATTCGTTTGTTTCTTGCAACCCCAATAGAAACAAGTAGGTGATGTCACTTTTGTGAAATGGACCAGCCGTAAAACTCTAAAACTACTGTATCACAGTCTGTTTTTGTGGAGTTTTCTGCACACACTATAGACACGATAGATAATGTCTGTTCATGTGATTGTACCACCTTGTATGTTTCAAATAGTGTCTTGAGAATATTGTTTCCAAAAAATATGAATTTATTCAATAAAAATGAGAACATATAATAGAATTTTAGTTGCAATCCATTTATATCCGACCTTCTGATGCCTGACATGGCGACAATGTAGCTGGGACCAAGTTGGAATGCTGCCTTTCTCTATTTTTATTGATCAGGGATTGTAAAAATTAGCTTTCCTGAAAATTACGAGAATTTGTCCAGAAGTGGTGGGGTCTTTTGATCAACTTACTTTTGTGTTTGACATCGTTGCACTTAATGATTGGTCTAGCGTCGGGCTTGAAATCTAGAAAAAATGAAATATATTTCGGTTGGGAGTAGAGCTATCAAAAAGTTGTCAATTAGGAAATTGCTCAAAATGAAACATTTTATATTTTGTTAGTTGACAATTTTTTGATAGCTAATTTGGCCGAGGAGCTATGGACTCTCCAAATTTGAGCTCTGTTAAAAAGTGCGGCAGCTGATTGTTTTTAGGCTTACCTTTTCATTTCTTCCAAAATTACAGAAGTTTTTTTTTTAATTCAAAATAATCAAGGAAGGGGGCACCTAAACCTAAAGGTACGAGAAAAAGTGAATGAAATAAAGACCATTTTGTTTTCCTTTTATACACAAAATTGTACGGTTTTATTTATGTATGGACACAATCGGGGTGATAAAATGTCATAAGAAACCGTTTTATGGGCTTTTTGAGTGGGTAAAAGAATATGATTTTCTCTGTTTAGAGAGCGCGTTTTTCATGTGGAGGTTTCATGGAAAACACGTACATTAGAGGATAAGAAAGTAGTGAAAAAAGGAATTTTAAACTCTCATATTCCTTCAATGTTTTATTTTTCTTTTTTTTTTCATTGTATTGATGTTCAAGTACCTGAAGAAATTTATAAACTGAACTTTTTTTTCCAACTTCGACAATCATAAGCAATAAGAATAATTGATTCTTTCGAACCTATCAATGTTTTAACATAGACATTTTCGAAGTGTTTTCCACGTGGACCAGAGTAGAAGAGAGATGCAAAGCGACAGGTGTTACGTTGGGAGGACTAACTGATGAGGAGACTTCGAGACGCAGGGTTGCCGGATGAAATATGGATGAGAATGGCTAGATGTCAGAAAAAAAGTGGGCTGTTTTAACTAACATGAACTCTTTTTATCCTGTTGTTTGAAATCTGGCTAAATTTTTTCTTTGAATCAAAACATAGAAATTCGAAGCGTATTTATTTATGGAAGTCAGATATTTGATCACAATCAAAATTGAAGGAATGAAAAATAAGAAGATATGAATATAGCGATATACAATAGTTTTGGAATAATGCAAATTTTTAAGATTTGGAATGGTGTATGGTTAGGGATAGTGGTTTATAAATTGATAAAATGAAATTAAAAGATAAAAAGTTTTTTTTCGACAGCTGATTAGTCGCTCACTTTTCTCACACAGAATCAATTCCTCGTCCTCTCCTCTGAATCCTTCCTTCCATCAGCTACTACTTCATCTTCCATCTTCCTCCTGGATGGTCTCTTTCTTCATCTTCCTTGGCATCCTTGGTTTTATCCGCACTGCTAATCGACTGAAAGATTATGATGAAATAATAGTAAGTTCGAGTACATTGGTAGTCTTCCTTACCTTGTGTGGCGACTTCCTTGGTGTCTCTTTCTCTGAACTATCCTCGTTTTGCTGCTACATTTCCTATATTCCTGCTTACTTTAGACTCGATATATACAAATAAATGGGGAACCTGAATAAGGGGTTATATATGAAATTGATAAATTACGAAAGGGGGAAATTTACATTTTATCTGAAATCTTACGATTAGAGGGGGGATTTATATACATGGGGGACGAAATAAAAGTGGGGGGTATAATTTTTTACTTGGAACGAAACTAATGAAATGTTTGGGCTTAATCGAAATAAAAATTTGTTTATCCTACTGGTGGTACCTCCCCGGCGACAGAAATTTCGGGGGTGTTTACAATTAAGAAAACTCCTAGACTAAAAAAATCTGTTTTAATACAGTTAATGGATGTGGGGTTGGGGTCAAAAAATGTTAGTGGTTTTGTTAGTATAAAAAGAGAATCAAAATTTGAAACTTACCATTCTTCTGTCACGATGAGGATTTTCGTTTTCCTCCTCTTCCTCGCTTCCGTTCTCCTTCTTACCTGTACTAATACTTCGTAAAAGACACATACTACCTTACTATGTTATTCCGCAACGGGTGCATAAGTGTTTATTAAAGATATTAATAAATGTACATTTATCTGTAGTGTGTCTAGCTGGGTTAAAACATTTCTGGCACATTCCTAAATCTACAGTTTTCTTAAGCCTCTTAAATGCGTCTAAACCCGTGCATTCCCTAGCTAAATGATTTTCCTTATCGCACAACCTACATTTTAATGGGCTATCATATACTTTTACCTGTTTCCTATTTTTACTTACCTGTACCTGATTAATTGTTCCCTGTGGGTTACCTTCAAAAAAAATTTGGTGGACCGTCTACCTGTGGTCTCATCTGATTATAGTTAGTGGGGTTACTGACTGGTTTAGTTTGGTTAATGATTAAGAGACTACCTGGTTGATTAGGTTAATGAAGACTAGCTGGTTGAATAATTTGAAAGCATGATGGGAAGGGAAAGTCTTACACTTATACCTATTATATTCATTATTAAATTTACAAGTTCTTAAAGTATGGCTATTTGTGTTTAAACATAACTGACATAAATTTAACTCGACAGATTTCCTAAGTCTACTTTATGCGCCATTACCTGTGCACTCTCGTGCAATGTGATGTGGCTGATCACATAATTTAGATTAGATGATTGCGCCATATTTTCTAACTTTTACCTGATTAGCATATGGTTTTACCTGTCTAACTACCTGAGGAATGCGCTTACTAAAAGTTAGGGGTCCTCCTACCTGAGGGACCATTTGGTTATAGTTAGTTGGTTGAGTATCTGGTTTATTAGTTACCTGTTGTGGGGTGTTATTTGCCTGATTAATACCTGTATTTTCTCTACACTTATACTTATTATATTCATTATTAAATTTGCAAGTTTTTAGAGTATGATTATCAGTATTCAGACATAATTGGCACAAATTTAGCTCTACCGATTTTCTAAGCCTAGTATATGCATCGTTTTGCACTCGCGTGCAAATTACCTTGATAAGTACCTAGATTAGGTGGAATAAAATTACCTTGATTAATAGCATTAAAATAACCTTGTTAGTATGAAAGAAATTGAAAAAATTATTAGAAAAAAGATTAGAAAAAATCAAAAGAAAAGGCACCCGATTCCAAGGATGCTAGTTGATACTAAACGAATGAAAGGGAGAATGAGAGCTCTTGGAGCCATTGCGAAGAACAGATGACCCCTCGGATTGTGTAACAAGGACGGCTTTTCGATGTGTCAGGTGGCAGTTTTGTTCTGAGCATTTGTTTTTCAACAAGATGATATAACTCAACTGGGAAAGAGGCTATCAAAAAGTTGTCAACTAATGAATTGGTAAGAATGGAACTTTGCACATTTTATTAGTTAATAATTTTTTGATAACGTTATTACCAGCTAAGAAATAGCTGTTTTTAGTTGATTGCTCGGAACTGTTGTGTTACACCAAATGTTTGTGTTTTTAACAAGATTTTTTTGAAAATTAACAGATTTATTTCAAAAACAATTTCATCAAAAAAGTTCATTTCATTTGATACCGCAGGTGGATTGCAATTTTCATTTCATAATCCTTCCATTATCAGCGCCGGTTAGTTTTATTCCGAGAGACAGTAAGTGATTTTGCAATCATCTGAAATAAAATCATTCAAATCATTCAAATTCCTTGAATTTCAATAAATTTTGTTTCAAAAAGTCCGTTAAACCGGGTACATCTCCGTTGTCAGGGAAGCTATCAAAAAGTTGTCGACCAATGAAATGGTGTGAAATAAAATTCTGAGCAATTTATTAGTTGAAACTTTTTTGATAGCTCTTTTTTGAACAGAGTATTACCGGGTTTTCTCTTTTCAGAGCTTTCCTTCTGCGCCTTCGTCTCTATTCATAGTACTCTCTCGCTATTCCATTATTCTCTCGCTTCCGGACGGGGTGAAAATGGAGCGAGAGAGTATGAGAATGGAGGCCTTAGGTAGTCAGATAAGCTAAAACGT